>CM053784.1:505329813-505896393 GCA_028749045.1 Cupressus sempervirens
TCCAATGTTTCTAAGTGTGACCAACCTCTATATCCTTGAGTATGTTATCAATACATCATTTAACCATTGTCTTAACTGATCCTTGCACTTGATTACAACATCACAACTCAACCTTTCCTTTAGGTGCTCTTGTTACATCTTGTTGATCAAATCCTCTTCATCAATCAACTAAGTAATAGTACATGGATCTTATAAGAAAATATCATCCCTACAAATCACAGGTTTGACATGAATGACAAAAAAATGATTGAAAAAATTCTTTTACAATGATCTTCCTTCTTTGCAGCAATCTCCCTCTTTGATCTTTAATAATGAGCTTTTCAATCAAATTTCCAATAGGTGAATCAGTTACTACTAAAATAAATCTTAGATCACTTAGATGTCAATACAAAAATACAAACTAAAAACTAAATACTGTTGATGCTTGTTAAAAAAACAATAATGTTGTAGCTCGGTAATTACTGAATGTGCTCGGTAGATCCTTAACATGTAAAATTTAGATGTTATCTATGATTACCATTACTTTAACTTAGTCGCAAACATACAAAATAAAATACCATGAACACATTTGGCAACAGGATTTAACATGGAAACCCAATTTGAGAAAAATCATCAATTGCAACCAGTTACTGTTTTCACTCTTCTAAAGTGAGCTATGTTAGGAGCTAACCTTATGAAAGGTTACAAAGCACACTGTTAGATGTGATCCTATTAAAGGATTTAATCACCCTATAAGGAGTGCCCTTGTTAGAGGTCTTTAGAAAATTCAATAGAACTGCCACCTTGTTAGACAATTTGCAAATAGTTGTTAAGCCAACTCTATTAAGAGATTTAGATCACTACTACAATGGTTAGAAAGTAACAATGAGATGACCTGATTTGAATGCAATTGAATTGCTGATTATAGATCTCTATTCTTGCTTATACTTGATCCTTCTTGATTGAATATAGCTTTTCTGCTCCACAAAGATATTTTTCTTATCCTTCAAAATTGCTTCCTCTTCTCATCATTTAAATCTTCAATCACATCTTCATACTTGCACACTTTGAAATGACAACTTGACCTTATACTTATATCTTTCACATTGTCAAGTCAGCTCAAATACAACTTAGAATAATTAATATTCATCACCTTAGTCAGTTGGAATTAATAGATAAATCAATTGATCTTAATGTGCCAAAATAAGAAAACCCTTCGTTAGCCAACCTAGCTTGATAGAAACTAACTCAAAAGTGATTTTCTATGTTAACCAATAGAAGCTTGGTTAACACTGCAAACTCACTAAAATCCGTTGGCAATCGAGTGAGCTCAGTTAGCACTAGTTCCATCCAACTTTACTTCATTAACTGAGTGAGATTAGTTAACACTCATCTTTTGCATACTTTCCTTCGAAGCCTGAATGAACTCGGTAGACACTGCCTTCTGAACTAGGCAACAACAGGAACACTCGGTGGACACAAAAAACTATCTTCACTGCCTGAGTGAGCTCAGCATATATTCACTGATAATGATATAACATTTGTGTAACATCAAAGATAATACATAATTAATCAATTTTATCCAACACAACATAGGTTCTAAGGTAATCTAAGGCTTATACCCCAAAATCAAAGTATAGAGGTAATATAAAGCATAGTGCCCCAAAATGAAATTACATGACAAATGGACAACTAGAGGAAAAAGTAGAGTTAAGGGTTCAACCAAATTTAGGTGAGTTTCATAATACATATCTCTTAGTTGGGATCATTTGCATGAGCCAAAGAACATTTTTTCACATAGAACATCTCATCCCTGAGTACTCCAATAGGATATTAATGGACCAGTAGTGTTGGGATCATTCACATGAGTTAGGGATTAATGGGTTACATAGGATGTCCCCTCTCTAAGTAATCCAACACTACATATTTATTAGTCTTGATTAATGATAATTCCCAAATCCCCATAACACATAAATTTTATTAATATTTCCTCTTGATGACAAAAACTCACATCTAGAGCTAGCCTACACAAGGCCCTGGTATCTAGCACATAAGATCCTCTGGCAACCACTTTTGAGTGCCAACACCTATGGTGAGCCACTCACCTAGGCTAATCACAAATCCAAAACCAAAATCACATAAGAGTTTAGGGAACAAAATTCTTAGGGTCTCGTACCCCTAGTTTAGACAAGACCCTAACTCATCATACAAGCATCAAAATACATTTTTTTTAAAAGGAATAAAGACTATAAGAACATGTCTTCAAAATCATCAATTTTATATGTCAGATAATAATTTGACATGCCTTTGGTGTCATAAACAATAATTAGGAGCATGAAAATCCAAGTATGAGGTTAGCTAGTTAAAAATTCCCTGAATCAAGCACATATAATTCAAAAACTTATATTAAAAAATATGTAGTATGTAAAAGAAATCATAGATAAGAACACATGGAAGATATCATAATACAATATTCCTTTCCTATAGTTACCAACAGACCTCTAAAAAAAGGTAATATGTGTCCAAAACCTAATGGTTGAATACCATAGGAAAACACATATTTATTTTCACAAAAAGGAACTAAAAACCTTTAAATAACTATCGGAATAAAATATAAAAATATAATACATCATGAGAATATATAAATATACATATTTTTATTAGATAAATAATTCAATCAACAAGTTCAATCCATACCTCAAGTCCTACAAAGATTTAGTGGAAGCCAGAGCAAGGAGACAAATACAATAAAATAAATCCACTTGAGATGCATCATTCAAAGCCACTCAAATTTCACAAACCTCCATGATTGATTAATAATAAATTCCACAAAAATAAATCCTTCTCTCAATTCTTTAAACTCTCCCATGTAAATCTCTCTCCAAAAGGAAATAAACTTACAAATCCTTAAAGAATTAGACTCATAAACTCTCCCTCACATATCATTAATTTTTCTCCATAAAATATTCATAAATAGTACAACCAATCTCCCTTCTACCTTCTAGTCATCCTCTCCCTTCACATTTACTTTTTATACCACACATATATGCTCTTGAATACCTTTCATACCCCTTTTGGGAAAAATACACCGCCCTTTTAAATAAAAATAATTCTAAAACCCAAAATTGCCTTAGTTTATGTAATTAACTACCATTTTACAAGTTGTTTAGGTATATTAGGGGGGTATATAATGAATAAAAGGTCCAATAATTATGTAAATACCTTCTCTTGTACTTTTTAACTCATTTTTTTATACCAGTCATTGTATTTATGTTTCAATCTCATATTCTTCCACATGGGTAATACAGATTGCTTTTTTTTAAATCTTGGATGCATTTTATAATTCTTCTTATAAATTATTTTTATTTTTGTTTTATCCCTTTTAATTTATTTATTTCTATATTCTAATAAATTTCTCTTCATATCTAAGTGTATAAATAAATCACTCACAAATAATTTATAACATAGACAAATACTTAAATGCATTAACTATGTAATGATGTATATTTATATAGGTATATATATGCATCCATATATGGTTATATAAATATACCAAAAAAATACCATAGACAATTTATGTGAAAATACAAATATCAAGATCATGAACACATAATTGTAAACAATAGAATCTACTGATCAAACCATTAAAACAATGATAAAAACATAATCCCCAGACTAGGTGACTAACTTCCTATTAAATTTATAATAATATAAGGATGCCTATATGGATCATGGTGTTGTCTCCTTTTAACAATAACTGGTTCAAAGATTTTGATGCATATTCAAACCTGTGTAACCAAGTGGAGTTCATGCCTAGTACCCGCACACACCTGCATCACCAATCGATATGATACAATACACACACACACACACACACACACATACATACAAATAGTGATAGACAAGCAAGGATTGTGACATGATCAAGTGTCTAATGCAAAGAAATATCTAACATCATAAGAAAGAAAGGGTGTGTATGGTAATTATAAACATATTATAGCATAAGATCCTAGTTGTTACCAATTTTAGAGTACATAGGTACCATTAGTCTGTATTAAGTATGTGAGATGTTATCTTATAGTTTTACCTATTCATGAATTTATAAAATTGTGAAATCAAAGAGTAGTAGAAGTAACCTTATCTCCCAAACCAATCAAACTATACTTATACTAGCTTCTAAAACTCACTTAATACTTGTTAAGATAAGAGGGGTATTGCAAGTTTCAAGGAAAGAAGTAGAATGACAAAATGATGAATAAATTCTGTGAATTTGATCTAACCCTAAGATCTTCATTATGTTTAAGTGGAAAAAGATTAAACCTATCTATTTCAAGATGCACGCAAGATGATTTTTTGGTTGGCTAGAAAATTTTAGAAAGATATGTGAAAGAACAAGAGTTACAAAGGAAAAGTGAGAAGTTGGTGAAAGTGAGATTGCTTGAAGTGTTGCCAAGAATATTAGAGATGGAGAATGTGATGAAGTCTAGTCAATAAAGTATGAACAAGATGAATGGATATTTGAACATGCAAAGTGAGTTGTAACTTGTGATATTGCTATCAAGATTTAACTATGTGATTTTGAGTCAAACTCATTGACCCATGTTTCATGAGTAGTGATTCAACATGAATCCATCTCTCATGAGAATAAATGGAACACTTAGCACTCATTGGATCTAGGTGATGCTCACAAGAGTGAAGCATCGAGACTTATCAATTGATGAGCTTAAGGGACGTTCTAATGAATGGTTCATAATGTACAACACTTGGTGAAGGTTTTGTAAATGGGTTTGCAAGCTTTGGTTTTAACCATGGAGGAAACTCTGTAGTTGAGCATGCTTAGGATGGAGTAGTACTGGGATGGGTGACCTCCCAGGAAGTCTCAGTGCTTCACCCTTGTGAGCATCACCTAGATACAACTGAATGCTAAGTGTTCCATTTATTTTCATGAGAGATGGATTCATGTTGAATCACTACTCCTAAAACATGGGTCAATGAGTTTGACTCAAAATCACATAGTTAAATCCTTATAGCAATATCACAATTTGAGTTGCTATGAAAATTATGTCCACCAATACTAGAAATTTCTGCCTCGAGATCTATGTCATAATGCCTTGAAAAGCATGTCCACCAATACTAGAAATTACATCAAAAAGTGTGTTAGTTCTGTACCAAAACTATCTTGATTTGCGTCCCCAAAAAAATCTCGATTTGTGTACCCAAAAATCATTATTTACATGACCAAAAATCTCAATTTGCATGTCAAAAAAATCTTGATGTTCGTGCCAAAAATCACAAAGTCGCTACATTAGAAAATGTGCCAAAATCTTGATTTTCAAAAAAATCTCGATTTACATAATAAAATTTAGAAAATTGTCACCTTAGAAAATGTGCAAAAATCTCAATTTTTTAAACAAAAAATATTTACTTGCATGCTAAAAATTTCCACCTTGGGAAACATGCCAAAAATTAGAAAATTATGCCTCGAGAAATGTGTCCAATCTGGGAGCAATTTTTTTTGCCTCAGATTCCAACTATTTCCAAATTCAACAAATTTTACATGAAAATGAGGGGTTTTCGGCGCTCTAAGCTCAACAGTAATGTTCATTTGGGCTCAAAGTTCACCAAAAATCAGTGACCCCCCAAATTCAATACAAAAATCTTCTAAAAGCCAAAGATCTAAAAGTTGATGCCAAATCTCTCAAGAACATAATAGGGGCATGAAGGTCTAGAGCTCTAATACCATGTTGAAGTTGATGAAAGATCAACCCCATAGCTTCCAAGAATCACCTAAATGTAAACACTTGTTACAAAAGAGAGAAGCAAAAAGCTATGGAGGCTAAAATTGTCAAATCCATAGATCAGACATTCTTGATGAGCAAAAAGATAAATTACTATTATCAATAACAAATTGATTGGTTAATTACAAAGAGAGATAGTCCTTATAAAGGAGATTGCAAGCCTCAAAATATCTAACCTAGGTTGGATCATAATAATTAATAAAAGAATTAATTACTAGATGCCTAAAGTTTATCTTAAGTAGACTGGAGGTAATTAGGAAATATCTAATTTCTCTAACAACTTTGAGTAAAGATCTTGGAGATGGAGGATTACATATTGGAAAAAAGTATTGACAAGAAAGTGATTGGCATCAAGATCCTACTAAAGAAACTAGAAACAACAAGACAAGATCTAAAGAAATCCATAAAAAGGAGAAAGGAATTGTCTATTCAAGACAAGCAGTTTTCTTATGAAGAAGTTGAAATTGGAGGATTGTTTGAACCAATAAATTCTAATGGCATGGTAACTATAGATCTACTAAATAAGAACAAACTCATGAATGAAGAATTTAGAGGACTAAAAAGGGAACATGAGATTAAATAAGTAAGGTTATGTGAAATAACTAAGAAAAAGAAGAAAGTTGAGGAAGACAAAGTTGTTGTTGAGGAAGACAAAAGGAGAATGGCAACTAGACTTGAAGAAAGGATATTTGATCTACAAAAGCTCACAACCACTCAACTTGACATGATTAATCAATTGATGCTTGCAAATCAAGAGTTGAATAGTAAGGATGTGTAAATAGAACATTTGACATCACTTAAGGATCTACTGAAGAATGAACTGAAAACTAAAAAAGAAAATGTGGAAATATTAAACAAGCCAAATGAAACAATGAAATACTTTGAAGAAACTATCAAGTCATCTGAAAATATGATTGGATCAAGACATTCATCTACTAAGCAAGGAGAATCATCCAAAAATGGAGAACTGAGAAATGCAAAGTCAAAGGGAAATCCAACATGTTATCATTATGGAAAACTTGGTCATACTGCAAACATCTGCTGAAGCAAAAATTGTATGCAAAATCCTAAACCTAAGTTTACTAATTTTTTTTATTGAAAAAAGCAAGGACATCAAATACACGAGTGTAGGTCAAGAATGAAGAATGTATTTACTACATGTATATTTGAAGGCTATTGCTACAACTATCAAAAGCATGGACATAGAGCATAGTGAAGACCTAGTTTAAAGGCACCAATGTTGACTGAGATAGCTAGCTTCCACCTACTTGAGTACATAGCATTAATGGAGACCCTAAATTGAGAAAAAGGAAGTATATATTGAATTTTGAAGGCATTATTTCATGATTTGCATATAGAATTTAAGAGCATAGAGTGATTTAAGTGAAAAGAGATCTCAAGGCAATTCAAAAGCAAATCTGAGACAAGAAGATTGATCGAGTGAAGAAAATAACAACACCACGAGTAAAGGATAAGAGGACATTGATCAAATAAGGAAAGAGATGAATCAAACATGGAAGAAAAAGATAGAAGATGGAAGTAGTGGTACAAATGGAGTTAAGATGACCCAATCCAATGGAGAAGGTGATCACATCAACTCAAACTAAGTGAAAAAGATATGTTTGGAATTTTATATCTAATGATACATCTTACATTAGTTCCTAACATAAAATATGCTAAAGTTAATATTTTCATAAGAAAATATTAATACAAACAAATTTATGAAAGGATCGGTGCAAAAGAATCATGTATTTAGATAGTGCTAAACATCAATAAAATTGTCTATATTAATTGAGCATTGCAATATGGTTTGAGTACTTCATGAGCTAAACTAGTGTAGCGGTCAAGCTAGATGGAAGAGACCAAGTTGTAGAGTGAAGACCTAGTTTGAAGGAACCAATATTGACCAAGATAGTTGGCTTCCACCTCCCTGAGTACACGACATTAATGGAGACCCTAAATCAAGAAAAAGGAAGTATTTATCAAAATTTGAAGGCATTATTTCATACCTTGCATATAGAATTTGAGAGCACATAGAAATTTAAGTGAAAAGAGATCTTAAGGCAATTCAAGAGAAAATCTAAGACAAGAAGATCAATTGAGTGAAGATCTAAGCTGTGCTGGGTGAATTAGAGGAGAGAAAGTTTATGAACCCTAACAAGAGAAAATGCCAACTTCATCATTTGTAGGAAAGATTCAAGGAATAGAGGTTAGTAAGATTAAATTTGTGAAGAGCGATGCTCGTCCTCCACCCAAAGTTCATGCTATTCCTAAAATTTTAATGAGAGGTGACTCAATGGGTGTGTTATCTTTGATACCACCCGTGGTAATCATGATACGTGATGTGAAAAGTTGCTACATGTGTAAGATTGGAGAAGTGGGATATTATAAAATTCAAGATGCATATGAGAAATTGTGTGAAGGAGTTTTGAAGGATGAATTAAAAAATCATTGAGAAGAAAGGGTTAATTTGTGCCCTAGAGTTACCAAGGAATTTCAAGATTGAATAGATCAAGATTGTGTTGAGAAGGATTCATGATATGAAGTTCTTGCTACATAATGGACTAGTTGAATTCAATAAGAAGATGATTCAAAGGGTTACTATTTATCCCACATTGGATAAGAAGAAAACCATGCAAATTTTGAACCATGAAGAAGTTGAAGAAAACACGTGTTGAGTGGAATGGACGAGGGTTGTCCATCAAAAAAATTTATAATCCATTGATCAAATTTTTAGTGAGAGTGATTGCTCAAAAATTCTATCAATGTAGCATATTAAATAGTGTGCCATGTATGGCAATGGATCAAGCATGGAAGATAGTCATGAAAGATCATGAATATGATCTTGCGAGTTTCAAAAGCTACAACTAGTAGAAAACCTAATAGCTATCAAGAAGGCAAAGAATTTAACATTTAAGTTCACTTCACTTGTTATATGTATTATCTTGTACATTCAAAAGTATTTTCCTAGTATTGGAAACATCATTTGGGAACAAGGAAAACCTTTCACAAGAAAAATCAGTGAGTATATAACTCAATTAGGGGAGAATTTTGAGAATGTTATGGATACATATTTCAAATAATTTAGACAGAGAATGAGATTGAGGATGAGGATATCAAAGAAATTGGTAATGAAACATTATAATGATGTATGCTTCTTGGTAGACATAGATAACACATATGTGTAGACAATTAATCCAAGGAAGGCATGGCTTACAACATTTTACTATGAAAGTGATAGTGAGACTATGAATGTAAACATTTTTGAATTATTGAAAGAAGACATTGAAGTTGATGTTGAACCTTTTGGGAAGTATGAAGAAGCTAAGGCTAGAATTACTACAAACATCAAAATAGCTTCCAATAAAAAGAAAAGGAAGAAAATGATTGAAGACCTAGAGGCAAAGATAGGCAACCAAGGAAAGAGCAAGGAACCTCTACAGATAACTAAAGATCTTGAAGAAGATAAAGAGGGTAGTGGTGATGAGGAAGAGGAAGAAGGGTTTAAGGGTAGAGCCCTAGTGGTTGTCGCACCACCTAGCAAGAAGGCTAAAAGAACTAAAAAGAAGCTAGTGGTGACAACTCTCTCTCCACCACCTATCAAATTAAGGACCTAGGTAACAACTAGTATTGAGAAGAATACAAAACAAATATAGAAGACACTACTAAGCCTAGTGGATCAAAACCAAAAAGAAGGAGATTGGTCAAGAAACCACCCACCAAGCGAATAAGATTTATTGATGAGGTATGTGCCAACCTTAGAAGATCTTCTGGATTATCCATTTTAGATTGTTGAAATATGACACATTGGATAATACTGATAGAAAAAATTTAAGGAGGCTATGATAGACATGATTGAAAATCATAAGTTAGCTCCAAATGAAGTAAAGAAGAAGGTACCTACATATTTATATTACAAACTTGAGAGAAGGTGGAAAATGATAGAAGTAGAAGAGAAAAAAATTAGAACTTACACATTAGTCAAGGTTATGCCTAATCTATCACAAGATCAGAAGGGAACATTTTTGGAGAAATAGAGGAATAAATTTGTTCCTAAGTATAGAATTTTTATGATATTACAAAATAAAATTGATGTTGTAATTCAGCAGAATGAATTACTTTGTAAGTGTATTTTTGGTCTCACAACAAAATTAAAATATATTGAGAGAGTTACTATTCTAGATAATGAAAGTGATGAAATGAGTTCAAGTGTGTTGAGTCCACAAGGTAGCATGTCACCAGTTCATGCCAACACATCTAACACTCTAGAAAGGCCATCAGATGCAGACAAGGAGGATCAAGAGGTATAAGAACCTGATAAAGATAATAGTGTAGACATTTCTACAAAAGGTAAAGAAGGACCACAAGTGGTAGAACCTCACATTGAGGTAACTAAGGAGGAAAATAAAATAGAGTTGAGTGCTACTATTATTGTCTTGAACACTGATGTATAGATACGACCGAGTGGTTATGCCCCCTCACCATCTCCCAAAAAGTGCTTAGAAACAACACTTCAGCCCCTCAAGAAAAGAAAGTAATAAAGGACCTCTCTCTAGATATTGAAGTTATTTTGGATGAAGTTAGTGAGATTCAACAATTGGATTTGTCAAATCTCACTCTTGAGGAAAAAATTTAGCTGAAAGAAGTTTTGGCAAAGAATAAGACACAAGAAGAACTAAGGCATGAACATCAACAAAGGAAAGTCCTACATGATGTTCAAGATATTTTTGTTGAGGCATTTGATACTAAAAATTTTGATGGGAAAGCCCCAATCATTTCCCAACTTGTAATTATTGTTGATCAAATAATTGCTGGTGATATTGAATCTAATGAAAAGTTAATACATTGGTCTGCAAAGAAATTTGAAAATAAGGTTCTAGATAAAGTTTCTACAATAACTTTTGAGGATAAAATGCAATTGTAGGAATGTGTGTAGGATTCAACTAAACTATTTCATAGAGTACAACATTTGTACACTACTTTGTATGATGTACCAAGATTCACAAGTGATCTTCATGCCAACATTTAGCAGATTCAGGTTGATATTAAGATAGCAAGAAACAACATTTTGTAGCCAACTAAATCTAGCACCCGTAATTATAATAAGCTATTATATGCTCAAGGAAAATTGGTCGAGCTATAGGAAGCTGATAGCACTATGAGATCATACTTGATCTCTATTTAGAAAATGTCAATACCTCATTTGGAGGTTATGTATAGGGAAATCAAATCAGCCCAAGATCTTATCAATGAAGATTATAATATTTCTATGGCTGACAGTTTAATTGATTTGGTAGCTAGGCTCCAATTGCAAAATCAAACTCTAGAATCAACAAGAACCATTTGGGGTCATGTGATTTTTGTGATCACCAAAATTCACCAACCTTTTATTGAAAAATATGGTTTGGGTCCATGCATTTGACCCAAGGAGCAACCATAAGTGACAAAAACTAGGGGGAATGTAATGATAATTACATATCTTGAATGGAGGAGACATAAATAGAACAAGGAGCAAAGGGAATATATTCAGAGTTCAGAGTTAGAAGGAAATTAGAATGAAAAAGATAATCAAAAGAATAACACTTAATAAATTATACTATTTAGAGTCATGTGTATATATTGTTCATTATTTTTTTGGCATAAGTTAAAGTTCTGAAGTTCTATTTTTGAACTAAGTCATAGGCTTAAGGGGAGTACTCATATTAGCATTGTAATAATGTAATCATGACAAAGTGGTTTTGCCACTAATGTCAAAGGAGGAGATTGTTGGCCTCTCCAATTTTTGTTGTCTATTAGTGTCAAACACTTATTCATTTACTAGGCAGAGTCATATGGTCATCACTACATTTGAGCTACTTTATAGAGGATGAGACATGTATATAAACTTATATATACTGAGTTCTATAAGAGTTGAGAAAGTATGTGGTCATAGAGTATTTTCAATGTAAGCCAAGTGTAATATTAACCGATCAATTCAAGTATGTTGAAGCCGAGTTATATAGAAGGTACCGAGCATAGTGGAGATTGAGTGACAACAACATAAATAGTGAGTGCCAAGTATCAGAAATAGTATGTGTTAAGCAAAGTAGAATTTACATTCAAGTCAAGAATGATGCAAACTTTGAGGTAAATCATTTCAAGATGACATGTAAATGATATTTAATACTTGTAGAGTTTTTTACAAAGATTTTTATGAATCTTATGATGTGGATCATAGATCCCTATGTTCTCTTATGAATGAACCATATGAAAAGGGAAAACATGAAAGCATCTAGAAACCTCTTGATAAAATCTTCAAATAGGGCAGAACTTGACCTATTTTGATATAGTTTGATGGTATGATAAAGAGTATGATACAAAGGAGCGAACAAAATATTCATGCAACCCATTTATGAATGTGTGAGCATTGCAAAAGAGGCAAAGTGTTCTATTATTTTAGAATAAAGAAAACGACGTAGTCAAGCAATAAAAGATAGAAAAGTGTTATCAGATCAGAGATAAGGATCAGGTTGGAAAGAAGAGATCCAATATTAGCTTATCATAGAAAACCGAGGATCTAGTACTGAATCAGTGCTAATAGATTAAGTTAAGGTAAATCTCTTAATAGAGTGGTTTAACAGATATTTATAAATCTCCTAATAGGGTCCTTACTATGTTTTAAGTGTGAAATCCTCTAACAAGGTGAGATCTAATAGTCTCAAAATCTTTTAACAGGGCATACCCCTCACATGATAGATCATTGAATATGGTCAAACATTGTAACCCTAATAGGTTAATTTTATTACTATAGTAGTGAAGATTTGTAGGTGTCATCCCCACCCCAATTTTACCTTCATTCTAAAGTGTTTCTAGGTAACCAAAATCTGTGTGTCATGTGATTACTTTTTATGCATGTGATTGATAGATTAGATCTATATGCTACTACAATTTAGTTATATAATTTGTGCATGCATAAGCACTTGGATATGAGATGATAAATATGGTGAATGCATTTTATAATTGTTGAAAAGGTTAAAGTATTACAGATCCTGATTCACCTCCCCTCTCAGTGTCTTGGTGTCCAATTTAAACTTCCAACAAATGATCCTTATATAGATAAGTTGAAGTGTATTTTTTTTTTATCTCCTTCACTCTCACAAATGGTGTGAATCCCTTATATTATTTGTATGATTTTCTTAGCCATAAGTTCTTGACCATCATTTTGGTGAGTGGTTTCTCTAGAAATATGATTTTTTACCTAATATTATGAGTATTTGGTCATACTAAGTTGGAGACAAATTTTTCTATATTCCTCTCTTTATCTTCAACATGTTTTATACCCACATCCCTATCTTTGTGTAACTTCAAGTAATCTAATTTCATTATATCCATTTCCTAAGAGTGTGAAGTTTTGCACTATTGATTCCATTTATTATTCCCTTCTCCTTTTTAACACATTCAACTTCCCTAATGGTTTCTTCAGGAAAAAATTGAGTTTTGTCAAAATAAACTAAGGTTATAATGACCATATCATTTGATAATTTTATCTTATCCTCCAAATTATATGCTTCAAAGTCATCAACCTAAAATGGAATTTATGATTGGTCATTCAAATCAGCCCCTTTAGTAACATCATCTTGTTCTAGATTTTTAATACTAGATTCATTTTTAGCAACACAATTTTAAAAATTTCCATTTATCTTCATTTTTATTGTCTCGTCAATAATTATGCTATCATTTTGAATAAATCCATCCTCATTAAGGGGTACATTTTCACTTTTATGCATATCATGTAGATAGACATTCTCAAGAAAATGCTTGTAAATAACTTCTTCTAATTCACCAAATAATATGCTAGAACAAGCCTTACCATCATCCATAGCGAGATCCCTTTAATGATCTTCATCATGTTGAAGTTTGACTAACGATTCCTTGATGTTGATCTACACTTCTTGAGTTGTCTCTTCTTCCTTATTTTCCTTACAAGTATGATCAAGTCACTAGATATGCTTGAAAGTTTTTTAAAAATATTCATTTTCCTCATTTGGTTCTTGCTCATTTTCTAAGATTCTGCAACCTATAACTTTCTTCCATTCTAGTTCTTCTTAGCCTGATGTTGTTTATACTTCTCAATTTTTGGCTCACATTGTTTGAGAACCTCTTTGACCAAGTTACAAGTAGATTTTGAAGCCTTTTGTTCTCTATTTGAAATTGCTAACGACATTCATAGAAGTGGCTAGAAATGAATGTCACTCTCAATAATCATCATAACCATAATGTTTTCCATGGTTGCAATAACATCTGCATTGTGGTCTTCTTTAATTGTGCCTAACAAATTTTTAAACATGGTATGTATTAAATCATACAATCCCATGTCAAGCTTAATATTGCATAATCTAATTTCTAAAAATGACTTCAATATAGAAACTTTAATGTCCCCTTTTAGGACTTACCATAATTTACTTATAGTTCTTGACTTTGTGTCTAAAATATTATAGATAACTTATAAATATGTTTGAAATGTCCCCCTTCTAAATGCTCTCAATAGTACTCTTGTTTTATTTCTTTCTTATTATTTTTTTTATACCCATTTAGTCAATTAATTCTATATACCAATTAGTCCTCCATATGCTCTTTCCCTTATCAAAGATTTTTGGCTTAATAATTAGATCTCCCAAACCCGTATTTGAAACTCTTATATATAATATATATCATTATAAAGATATTTACAACTTGCTTTAATATTTATATTTCTTCCCTTGAATCACTTCCCTTATTTCATTATTGTAGAGTTCATTTATCTATGGTGTTCTTTTTTTTCTTAATTCATTTATTTCAATTATATAAAAATACTTTGAGATACAAATCTCCTACTTCCATTTTTCCTTATCTTATTCTCTTATCTCATTTTCTAGTATTCAACACTTTATTTTACCTCTTTACTTAATTTGAATGGCTAAACTTCCAACATTTCTATTTACTTTATTTTAATAACAAAACTCTTTATAGTCCTCCCCTTATGAATTTGGTTCTTGTAAGTTTTCCTACTCCTAAGTTGGTGGTTGTACTTTTCCTTGCTTCTGTGTTATATCCTCCACCTTTTATTGTCTGTCCATACCTCTTTTTTATCATACATGGTGGCTACACTTAAGTCTTATTTGAGTTTTATGAGCTTCCCTATTAATGTTATCTCCCTTTATGTATTCTCCCACATAGGATTCTCTTAGATTCTCTTCGCTATAATGAATGAGATCCTTATAATCCTCACTGAGGTTTTTCTTCATAATTCCTCGATTCATTTTCCACCTTGATGTTCTCTTTAAATGTTCAAGCACTAATATATATTTATGTAACTAAAGGGTCACCATTTTTGGTGTAGGACCCAAGGGAGGATCGATTTTTAATAGTTTTTTATTTTTATTTTTTAAATAAATATAATTAGATTATATGAAAAGTATTTAAATTATAGATTATGAAATATGTATGCATATATAAATAGATAATAAGATTAATTTGAGAAATATATGGTATTCAGTTATTAGATATGTTTGAATGCTATCAATATTTTAATTGTATCAGATATATTTTTTGTGAGTATTTGGATTATTTTTATTGCTTAACCTTGATTCAATTTTATTAAATAGCTTCATTGGCTTATTAGGACAATGATATATTTGAATAATTATAATTCATATATTAATGATGATATTTTATTCATATTTTAAGCATGGGATATATTACTATTATATATTTTAATTTAGTATTTAGTCATTTATGATTGTAGGATTCTACTTTAGGAGGTGTCATGATAGCAATCCTTCTAGGGAAATGATGACTACTAGTGTTGCCAAGATTATAAACAAGATCAATGATTAAATTAAGTACCTCCTTCATTGAGTCTTCTTCAAAAGGTTCTTGAGGTGCCAAAATTATTGTAACCTCCATCAAAAAAGAAGTATCTAATAGCATCACCTCGCTATCTAAGTGCTTCAACCACTGGTAGGGATTTGATGTAGACATTACAAGAACAAGAGCAATTTATAATGAATAAAGGTGATTTCTTAACCATGTTTAAACATCCTAATTTAATCAAATAAATTAGAGTTTGTTCATTTGTTTGTCAAACTAGTCCCAACTTGTTACCTACCTCAAAAATCACTTTGGCTAAAATACTATTTTCTGCCATTTCAAATGTAATGCCCCGCCCAAAGATCCTTGGAAACAGGGATGAAAATACAAGCCAGAATATTTTTTCTTAAAACAAGTGTAAGTGCACATGACAACAACATACACAGATCACAAAGATTGCAACAGAAGACTTAACAAACATCTAACCACCAACGGATCACCACTACTCACCAAAAACACAAACAAGAAAACATAAGAGATCGACCAAGCTAAAAGATCAAAACAAACTCCTGAAAATTGGCTAAGTCTAAATTTTGAAGCCCTGAAATTTCCTAGAATCTTTATCTTAGCCTATAGAGGTTTGAAACTCATCTCAAATGAATCGTTGCATTTATTAAAATATATCTTAAGTATAAGTAATATACGTCAACTTATACTTAAATGATATATTTTAAACTCCCAAGAACAAACTATGAAAAAGACACAATAGAATTCCAAATTGCACCACCAAGGGATTGAAGAACACCTAAGAGGGTACCCCGAACCATCCCTAAAAATTTTGGATCGGATCGAAAAGTGTCCGCTGCCCACCCACATAGGTTTCATAAAAATCGTGCGACACTTTATCAGCATTGTGTGATACTTTACCAATGTCGCGTGATATTTCTCCAAAAGGAGGGTGACACAATCAGGGGTTGGGCGATACTTCTCCAAAGGGTGTGTGATACTAGAAGTGTATCATATGAAATTTCTTCTTAAGGTGTGCAATACTTTAAAGTATTGAACAACACTTCTCAAATGGGCGTGCAACACTATATTGTATCACACCATGCTGACACATGGTCACCCAAGGAAAAAGAAAGAAAACTCTACGGACAAACAACAAGCAAAAATGTAGATAAAAACCTCCACACTAGGGAGTACTGGATCCACATCTCAAGGCAAAAACACTCGACAAACTGAAAGATAGAAAGCTAAAATCTAACCATCTAAATCATACATCGAAGGGAAAGAACAGAAGGAACATCACAGTGTACTGAAAGCAATATCACAATTAAACTTAATTAACATTGCAAAGAACAGAACAAACAAACTAAGTACACGGTTCCTCCCATCTGTTAATGGCATCATAAGACCATCATGGGTCCTAGCCATCCCCCGCATATAATGTCCCAAGCCACCGATTGGATCATCAGTGATGTCGTGACAGGAATGTCACTACTAAACATGCTACAGCAATTATAAGGAAATCTAACATGCTAGTAGTAAAGCATAAGATAACATCATCTAATATACGCTAATCATCATCATAAGGAAATGTATCAAACTAACATCATCTACACATGATAAACAAGCATCCCAATGAAAGCATAAATCACAAGGAAGCATACTCTGAAGACCATAATACCAAGTGAAAACATCTAGCAGTGGTTGTACTAGGCTCAAGACCATCTCTGTACATTGGTCCCTAGTAGTGGTGAAGGTAGCTATGCCTCCCAACCACATGGCACTCATAGGTCCACACCCGCCATGATAATGGAGATAATGATCTAATCACAACCACATGCAAAACAAACATCCATGGCTAACACACAAACCAAGCAGTATGATGACTGAACCCAAGACAAAGACAATGCATAACTATAGGTCCTAGTCAGACATCTCAATGGGCTACTACGTAGTGTCTGACATCATGGAGAGTCGCTTGGCATCGACAAGCCCAAGCTCAAATTATGTGTTTCAACTCCCCAATGGAGGGCCCTGCATATACTTTTTATTATCTTAGATTTTATTACCACCCAATGTTTTATTTAATTATCACTTACTTAAAACTTCCTCTGCCAACCCTATGGGACTAAGGTCACCACCCATGCTCATCCAGTAATGAGTGCCCATAGGCATGCAAACTCCCAACCCAACCCCAATGATCACAACTTCCAGAAGTACCATAAAAGATCGAGCCCCGCAGGTCACCTGATAGATGTACATGTGTGTGGTGCACCACCATCACAGAGATCATACACAAGGATAGGATGAGAATGCAAATAGAAGTCAATCAACTAAAACATAATCAGGATGATGAATGTTACACACATCCCAATGCAACAAAAGATGCAAAAGTGTTCAGATTGGTATCCAAACGAATCATCTAGGTCCATGAACCACAATGTACCGAGAAAACTCAAGAAAGTAGGGTGGAATGCAAAATGAGGTTAAAACCCCAAATTTTGGAAAATTTTCAAAATTAAAACCCATTTGGCCTTTGGGTATAAAAACTCCAAAAATCCAAAAATAAAAGAAATCAGACACCGTATGCAAAAATGGCCAACATAATGGCCCAAAAGCCCAAACCCCCATTTCAAAAATAGGGAATATGTTCATACCCGACTAAGCGGGCCGAACTAGCAAACAAAAATGGAGGGGAACACTAGTTCTCAACCTCCTAACATATTGCTACAAGAAATGAAAGCAAAAAAAAAGAAAAAACATTAAAACAAGAAGGCCCTACCTGACAGCAAAAGGGGTCGAAATTGAAACCTGCAGAATAAAATAAACAATTCACCAAAACTATTGTAACTGATGGCAAAGCAAGAAATCCTCAAGTTGAATCCAATGAGACCAACCTCGCAAAGATCCCATGCTCACAGCTCTCACACCTAACAAACCATAATCCTTCAGAAGAGGATTTCCAAATTCACTCTCCAAATTTAATTTCCAAAATGTGACAAGTGAATAATGAATTCACTTTTCCAATACGTATTCATTTTGAGTGAATAGTTGATTATGGAAAATAGCTAGTTGGAGTAGTTAAACTTCAAATCAACCCAAAAAAAAAAAGTTATTATCCATAATGGAAATTCACCTAAGGCAAAGCTGCCAGAAATTAAATCCAAAAACATTTAAAACCCAAAAACCCAAAATCATAGAAAATCATTTAACACTTTCATGACAAATGCAAACTTCTAAATGCACAGACACATTCACTGGTCTAATCACATAATGCAGATGAGTTCAGATTTACCAATCACTGAAAGGTTTTAATTAACATAACTAAAATAAGGATATATCAACCATACAAGGACGACATTGGTAATTATGAATAGTTGAATCACTATCTCCATGTGCCACTGTCAGGGATATAATTCTTGCACACTAAAACACCCAATCAAGTGCAATTGCATATAATATCATAGCCGAAGCAAAATGTATTAAAATACCTATTTAATCCATTTACATCACTCACATTTGTAGAAAACGTAAAGATACAAGAATGAAGTGAATAACCATAGCATAACATTCATCTCATAATCATAACCAACAAATATGTCCAAATAAACCATAAAACTAGATATCATCATAGATCTACTATCATCTCAAAATAGCATTAACATGCAAAATGATAAATTGAACAGCATAGTAGTATAACATCTATGGTATTGAGTCAAAGTATAACATCCGACCCTTAGGTCATCGTAAGGTACAAAATAAGAGTATCAAGTATCTCTTGAATCAAAAATAGATAAGGTACAGACTACAACACAAGAGGCACTACATCAAATCTCTATACCAAAATATGTTGTTAGAGTTGTTAGAATATATAATCCAACAATATAACTGGGGGGTGAATCATTTATCCAACTATTATCACAATTATCAACCTTAATAAAACTTAACCATGTGAGAAATATAATCAAAAACCATAACAAGATAATTATGCACAATAACATCATATATGTTGACTAGGGAAACCCTTGATTGAAGGGAAAAACCCAATGGGGATGGTACCCACAAGATGATGTAATAATATAAATATTCTTTGTCAAAGGATGGACCTTATTAGGAGTCTATAACAACATTTAGTACATATCAGTCCATATTAGGAGATTTCAACCCTATTAGGAGTTGTGCCAACCCTGTTAAGAGTTGTGGAAGGTAGATGGACCCACTGTCCAAACAGCTTTAGGGGCAAGACCAATCAATCCATTGTCCAAATGATATTTGTATTATTCCTTGTAGAATAATAGAATTGAATTGTACTTCCTTCCTCTTTCTCTATCCTGTCAACTGGGCCTCTGCTTCTGCTGATCTTGATACTACAGACACCTAAATCTAATTACATCACTAGGTAATCATATTTAGTCATCTCCTAGGAAATTATCGATTAAATATTTAATATTTAATTAATTAATTGTCATCCCCTAGTTTATTTATTTATTTAATTAACTATAGTCCAATTGATAAAATCAAATGATAACCCAAAATCAATTTATCAATTAAATCCCTATTCCTCTATTAAATTAAATAAATACCCAAATCTATTTAATTTAATTCTAAATCCCTTATGCCCCTAAAACATCCCTAAACCTTACTTTTACCCGTAATCCAACCCATTCACCCATAGTAACCTCACTTAGACTCCTAACTAACCCATCCCATCAAAGCTAAGACACTTGCCCCCTAACCCCCTTTCTAAGCTAAGCCTAATCCCCCTCCTAAACATGTGCACAACTTTAAGCAAGGGTTAAGACTTGCTAACCCAAGCCAAATTCAACAATCTCATCCTCACCCTCACCATCAAGCATTAATGGCTCTTACACAAGCATTAAAAGCTCTTACAAAGCATTTATGAATATTTATGAAGCCCTTATCTCTTAAGCCTCCTTTGTTGACTAGTCACCTTGCCCTTCCCTCCATCCAATCACCCTATGACATTTGTCACTTCCTAATTGGCTCCAAACTAGCACAATCCATGTGCTTCCTTTTAGGACATCCTAGCCCTCCCTAAGCTTTTCCCAATCCTTGCATCTTGGCCATTCATCCCTCTACCCCTTAGCCTATAAATGAAGCCCTCTCCCTCCAAAAATATCATCCACTCTTATTCAACCTTATAATTCTCCACTAACTACTCCATCATGTCCATTTTTCACCATCACCATGCTGAAATACATCCACACATCCATTGTTGAAACCTCCACCCATATACACCCTTGGTAAAACCCTCACCTATTCAAAGCTTGAGCACAACATGAGCATACATCCCCATCCATCAAGGACATATCTATGTCATTGTAGGTTATACCATAAGGAGCCTACCATTATTGGTTTGCTTTCCTTCTTGGTGATAGCTTTGGTCCTATCATAGGTGTTAACTATTTAGTTTTGTGAATGCTTTAATTTATTAATTAGTATTCAATATGGCACTACTATACTAGGTGATACAAATACCGGATCATGAACTTTGCATCCAATAATCCCTTTGATCACTCACTTGTATTTACCACAACACTCTGCTCTAATTCACACTTTCTTGATCACTTTGCATACCTCATTCACATTCATATCTTTCAAACAAATAAAATATCTTTCCTTTATACCCCATCTTCAAAATAATTCCTTGATTTGGCTTTGAGGCCTTCCCAATTAATTATAATAAGATAATTATCTAATTTGCAATAGCATTTTTGGCTCACAGTCTATTCAAAACTTCACACATATGACTTTAGGAATTGCCCACTTACTAACATCACCATCAGATTTTCCTTGATCACTTTCTAACTACACATCACCAAATTATATCTTTGTTAAAATATATAATAGGATCGTTAGAAATTGCTTTCAATGCACTATGTCTCTCCACTTCTCTTGGTAAATCACTTATAGCTTTCATACATCTTTGACTTAGTCTTTGCACACTTATACTCATCATCAAGATACATATTGGAACATATCCTTAACCACACTTCACTTGTATATCAAAAATTTGTCCATACAAGTATGATCTATGTTTTTTATTCTACTAGTCTTCACAGAATTATTGCTATATTGACACCAATGGCAAACATAGTCATGAATGCAGCATGCCAATTCTCTCCAATTTTTAGGATACTCCCCTAAAGGAATACCATCAACATTCATTCTAACAAGAGTCAATATAGGAACTAATGGCTAGCCAATTTTTTTCTTTAGGCAATAATTTGAATCCTAAACCTTCAAAAATCAAAGGCAATAATGGCCAAGGGATGACTTCTTGCTGTAAAGACCTATAGCAAACATCTTAACGCACAATTTAATTTTAAATTGAGAAATCACAATTAAAATTCATATCCCAACAAGATTCTTACATTAGATGTTGTAGTTGGATTCCAAGGTTTAGTACATTACTAATCACCTTTGATGAAAGCTCAAATCTACATTCATTCCCATTGGGACAATAATACCTCAAGCCATGCTATTTAGATTAATGGTGGCCCATAAGATATTTAACACATGACCCTATCATGATATGATCATACTAACTTATGTAGGTTTGAACACCTAAAAATACTTTTTGCAAATGACTCTCTTCTTGAGCCCTCCTAACTCAATTGTCATTAGAGATCCTCCCAAATAATGCTCATAGCAATCTATATACAAGCACAAAAATCCCACTCTAACTAGTTTATATTGTTACCTCCTTTGATGATTTAAAAATCATACACTAAGGTTTGGTTCCTAGGCTAGAAGTGTTAAATAGTAGAAGTTGACTTATTTTTCTAAGTTTAATTTCTTCCTTTTTGTCAACGTTCCTTTAAAGACCAAAACTATAATTCTATTGTTGTGAATTCTCTATTCATAAAAGATAAAGTGTCTCTTTTTTTATTGTCACAATTCAAAGAACCCCTTTCTAATGCTTTAATAGGATTATCCTTGCCAATTTTATTTAACTCTTACTCTTCCCACCTACCCCACTTTTATTCTAACTTTCATCATCAATTCTTGTTCAAGAAATATTAGTGGTTGACTTTTCCTCACCAACCTAGGTAGTAATTCTTAATGGTATGTATCTCAATACAAGAAGGGTGAACTAATTTACTTTAAGATGCAATTATTTCTCAAAATTTCATATTGATTTCTAAGATCAAAAATTATATTCATGTCCCTGTGTCTCACAATTTCTCAAATATTTAAAAGAACTTTAATCATTTCATTCTATTCACAATTTCACCTTTTTTAGTTGAAATGTGTAGTTTCATATATCTACATAAATAAATTTGTGACTCCAAGATTAGAAAATCCTTGTATCATGTACTTTACCAAAAATTCTTCTTTAGATTCTGCATAACATATCTCTAAAAAACATCATAACAATTATCAATATTACCCCAAATGTAGGCCAAAGTTTTAGGTCTTAATCAAATGGGTTCAAGGCCTTAGAAAAAGAAAAAGTGGAATGCTGACAATTATGCCACCACGGGTACTCAAATAAAGGCTCATCTCTACTAGATGGAAGTTGGATACCAAGATTCTAAGGAATTCTTTCAAGCTCTTAGAGCTTGTTATACCTTTATGGGGATCAAAAGAATTAAGGAAGGCCAATAAAATTTCTCTAAGCTTCCTAACATTCTTCAAGCTTTTATCTAACACTATGAGAAGGTCTTCACAGTGCTGGAAAATTCACTTGTCAGGGACTAAGCCTTGAAGGAATGCACTGTTGTGATTCAAAACTGCCTAACAATTAAGAAACATTCTCTCTATGAGAAAATGCTCACCCTCAGTAACCTCAAGAAATTTGTCTTCTCAGTGGTTGATGACAAGGCTCCTGGGTGTAATGGCTTCACATGCAAATTTTACAAAGCTTTGTGGGATTCCATTGGGTTTGATTCACACAAAGTCTACCTCGAGTATTTTCATTCTAAATCTCTTGACAATATTATCAACAAAGAAAATATTAAATTCATACCTAAAGCTAGAGACCTTGAAGATATTTTCAATTATAGACCTAATACCTTGTCAAATGTCTCCTATAAGATCATAGCTAAAGCCTTAGCTCTCAAAATTTTCAATCTTTTTCCTTTGATTGTGCATCCAAAACAAACAGGATTCATCAAATCCAAATATATCCTTAACAACATCATTTTTGTATTTAAAAGGTATGGAATGGCCTCGTAGATCTAAGCATCAAATCATTTTTCTCAAAATTGATTTTTCTAATGCTTATGACTGCATTGAATGACCTTTCATTCTTGCTAAGCTTCAAACCTTAGGATTTGGTTCAATTTTTCTTCAATTGGTAGAAATTCTCTTCAAGGATGCTTCTTCTTCTATTACCATCAATGACAAACAATCAGAGGCCTTTGGTCTCTTTAGGCCCATCTACTAAGGATATCCTCTAGCTTTGGCTTTGTAAGTTTCTACTATCAAAGGGTTTTAGTATTTTCTCGCCAAAGATATCTCCTTTGACCATTTCAGAGGTATTTCCCTTCCTAAGTAAACTTCTTAGCTTGTTAATGGGCACTTTTCTACTGACTCCTTCCTCACTCTCATTGAGGATGAGAAAAATGTTTCAAATACCCTCCAATGTCTTGATACATTTTGTTTAGCTTCTGGGTCTGCAATTTAGTAACACAAAACTTTGTGCTACATGCAGTCATTCTTCCTAACATGCCTTGTCTTGCTCAATACAATTGGAAATAAATTAAACATAGAGAAATCTTCTACTTTTTGGGTATCCCTTTTTCCTTTTAAGGTTTGGTTGTGGACCTTTGGAATGTTCTGCATGCCAAGGTTTCCAAAATGTTGGATTGTTGACTCACCAAACTTGTTTCTTTGGTAAGTAAATTCCAGATTTATTCCAAGGTTTTGGTTTCTACTCATGTTTATTACTCTTCCTATTGAGCTCCTTCTAAGGACTCTTATTTGGAGTTGGATAAGCTTCTTAGAGATTTTTTTTGGGCTTCAAGATTTAATCACCATAATTTTCATAGAGTCACTTTAGAGTAATATTGTCTTCCCAAGGAGTCTATAGGCCCTAGCCTTATTTCCACTTAGAAACAAGATATTTTCTTATGTAACAAATGGGTCATCCATGCCCTCACTAGATATGAAGCTTTAAAAATCCTCCTCAACTATTGTATTTCTTCCAAATTCCTAGTCAATAGGTCTTCTTGGAAGGGGATTAGGCTTCAAACCCTTCTCATCACATGGGAACTAGTGCAAATCTAGGGAATTTTTGTTGTCAAAAGAATTTGGAAAGCTTGGGAGTCCATTAAACCTTAGCTTCATTGGGTTGGTAATGGATTTAGGGATGGGGTATATATGAGCCAACACACTATTTAATGGTCTCCCTTATTAGAAGTGAAAAAAGTTCCACTTGCTAAAATCCAAGGTGCTAGTGTGCTACATTTTTTCAAATGTAGCATTAAGATTACCAAATATCTATTCTCCAAAGTTACCATGAACCTCAAAACATGAGAAGATATGAAAGTAAAATTTCTTCTAACTTGACTAGATCATCAGACTTTTGACCTATTAGTCTTTTCTTTTCCTCCTCACATGCTCCACAAGTTGGGTATCCAGCTAGTTAAGCCATGGTGGAAGGACTAGAAGTAGTACCTATGTACTCCTATTATCAATTACAAGATCAAGATGGGATACCTTTGGTTAGTGCTAGATTTTCCTATGGTTGATACTCTCAACCAATGTTGACACTTCTAGTCTTTGTAGAATAATTGGAGATATGTGTTTAATACTATTTGGAATGTCATCACTGAGCCAAATATTACACACTTTTCTTGGTGTGTTTTATTCCAAGGACTGCCTCTGGGTCCTCGACTCAAGTATTTGGGTATTCCTAAATTTCATTATCCATTTTATGGGAAACTTGAGTCTTTCATGCACATCATTTGGTTTAGTCATAAAGCCCAACATTATTGGCTTTGGATTCATGATTTTTTCAAGCATTTTAAGCCAGAGTCATTTTCTCGGCACATGGTCTTATTAGAAACTACAATTGGAACAATTGTTATATTACCATTGATGTCAAATCTACTAATGAGACATGTTTCTATCTGATCTAAATGTCTTATCAACTTGATTGATGGAGTGTATTTGAGAAGTTACTCATTACAAAAGCACCTAGAGGAAAGGTTGAGTTATGAAAAGGAAGCTAAAATGGACAATTGATTAGTTAAACTTTGATAAGAAAAATTGATTATTCAAATCATGTTGATATCCAAGTATTTATAGTACAAGTCAAGATATATCACTTATGTAAAGCTTGACCAAGAAATAGAGTAAACTATCAAGGAATTTTGAAGTCTATGCTGAGTGATGCTAATATCAACTAAGCCACAGTAAGTGTTAAGAAAATTTAGTGTTGATCGAGCATTAGTATCGACCAAGAAAACAAGTTGATACCAAGCTAGAAGTTCTACAATGATTGAAAAATTCAATTATGGCTAAGTGTCAGAACATGAGAATGACTAAGCAACAATATTTTGAATTCATATGAGAAATCATGATTTCTAGCTGACTCAGTTGATTTTTTGGGATATGGAAAATGTGTTGAAGATAAGACTGGTGATTTGGATCATTTAATTCAAGGATAGGATTAGGTAAGATACCTAATGAAAAAATTGATGAGAAGTTTCTAGAAAAGAAGGAAGATGAACAAATACATTGAACCTGATGAATCGAATTGAGAACCCTAAGATCTACGATGATTATGAAAATGATAAAGGACCAAACTTACCTATTTAAGGAGATACATAGATGAACTTAAAATGGAAGAGATGAGCACAAATGAGATATGCAAAGAAGGGATCAGAGAAAAGAATCTGAGTGTGTTTCCAGGAAGAGGGAACAAACCATCTAAGGTTGATAAGAGAATCTAAGAAGAAGGCTTAAGTTTGTTGTGAAGAGAAGGGTGAATTCTTGAAGGGTTTCCAAGCATATCAAAGACAAATATGACAAGGAAGGCTTATTAGAGAATCAACACATGAATCAAACAAAGATCTAAAACTGAAAAAGTGAGTTCTAATCATACCGATCATGTAGAAGTTGAGAAAACCAACTTTACAGTTTTCCAAGAACACCTACATGCAAAATAAGCTGTTGTTGGAAGGAAACCAAAGAGGAAAAAGTGAATCTTGGAAATCATAGTGGAGTGAGAGAAAAGTTGTATTCCAAGATGTAAAAAACAATAATTACAAGATTTCAACCTTAAAGGTGAATGAAACCCTAAAAAGGAAAATACAACTAGGTTGCGTAATATAATTAATATAAAATATTTATTATATGTACCTAATACATAGCTTAAGAAAACTAGAGTAATAGAAAACTTAATTAATTAAATCAAAGTGATTTGATTAATAAGTGTAAACAAATAATTACTCTAACACACCCCCCCCCCAAGTGAGCTTAGGAGGTAAGATAACCTAGCTCAGCTATGAAAGCAAGAAAATGGGTCCCAGCAACAAGGCTTGATCAGGTACCCAAAACAAGGAAATCTCTGTAAACTAGAAACAAACGAGAAAACCTAGTGGTAAAAACTCCTCTCCAAAAAGAGATAGAGCAAACATGCTGAAAAAAAATCAAGGAAGGAAGGTCTCAACAAGAGATGAAACCCTACTATTTTCTTTCCAATCATTGTAAACAATTTGTATTGAAATCCTTTTAACCAAAGGTCGACCTAATAGTCATTCAAGACTTAACAGTCTTTGTAAATCCTTTAGCAAGGTGATATTCTAAATGGAATGATCAAAGTCCTCTGACAAGGCCACTCCTAATAGGGTGATTAAATCCTCTAACTAGGTCACATTTAACAATGTGTATTGTAACCTTTAATAGGGTTGGATCCTAATAGGGCTCACTTCAAAAGAGTGAAAAAGTGGTGACATGTTACTGGTGGTTTTTTTTTCCAAATTTGGTTTCCACATTAAATCCTAGTGTCAAACTTGTGTTGGACATTTTATGGTGCTTTACATTTACATGTTTACATTTAGAAAAGTCTATTATCTTAGGATAGTAGACTACTAGTTAACTATGTTACTAAGTTTATAGCAGAGACAGAGTTACAATAGAATAAGTAGAATAGAGATTGTTTTTCAAGATTATAGGATAAGTAGACCTTTGTAGTGAAGGTAATTGGAAGAGGAAGAGTTAAATACAAAGGTAAGTTGCCTATAATTTGTTTTTCATGCAACAAGGTTGGTCATATAGTTGCAAGATGTCCTAACAGAGAAGACAAGGATGAGAGAAAGGAAAGCAAGTAGAAAGGAAGAAGAGATGACCAAGACTACAAGAAGAACAAGGATGAAAAATGTAAGAGATCTTGTTATATTGCCAAAGAAGAAACTGACATCGAATCTAAGAGTAATGATGATGAAGTTGTCTATGTTGATATGAAATAAGATTAGGATGAAGATGAGAACACTACTTTAATTTCATATGTGAACAAAAGTAATAGATGGAAAATTGATAGTGGATTCTCTAATCATATGACTAATTATAGAAATAAATTTGAGAACATTGGACCATACAAAGGTGGATGTATTAAATTTGGTAATGATATTCCATGTGTTGTGAAAGGTAAAGGTACGATTCAATTGACTAATAAAATCAAGTATGATAATGTTTACTGGGTGGAAGGACTTAACTATAATTTTTTGAGTGTTTTACAGTTAAATAAATTAGGGTATAGAGTTTAATTCCATCTCAAAAAAGACAAAATATATGATGTTGATGGAAAGCATTAATCTCATTTAGTCTTTGACATTATAGTGACAAAACACTTAGTCATCATCTAGCATAGTTAGTTGGTCATCACAGTGATCGAGCTATTACTTAGACCAAGTGAATAGAGTGAGTTGAGTGATCAGTGTGAGCTGAGTGATCAAAGCACGTAGAGCATATGTCTATAGACAATACATGCCAAGTGATATGATAGTTAGTGTCAAGTACTAGTAGGTGTCCATTAGTCAGTATGTGTGGAGTCACTCAAGTGCCAAGTAGACAGTGTATGTTGAATAATTAGTGCATGCCAAGTGATTTAGGAGCCAAGTAAACAACATAAGAGCATAGTTAAGGCCAAGCATTAGAAGCCTATTGATGTTGAGTAACTAGTCAATGTCATAGATGTTTGTAATGGCAAAAACTTCTATGTAAACCATTTTTAGTTGACATAATCTTGAATTTTTGATATGAAGAGATAAGGATCAAGTCATGTCACACATCCTTATGCAATACATATAGCCAATCAAAAATATGAAAGCATCAGGTGGCAATAGCAATCAACCAGAGCCATTGATTATAACCTAAGATCATCTCCATGATGCCTACAAAAAGAGATAAACCCTAAGTAGGAATAGAATGCGTGAACGAGGATACAAAGGAGAGTATCTTGTGTGAAAGAAGCATAGAGAAGATGGATAATTAAATGAGTAGCAAAGAAGAATTAGTTAAGGAGAACAGATTAGTTGTGAAGTCAAGTACTGAAAGGTTAGAGAAGATATATTAGACCAGGAGGATCAAGATATAGACCATAAAGACGAGATCTGACATCTAGCAGAGAGGTGCTAACTGAAGGATTAGGTACTGAATCATTTTGATAGGTGATATACGGTAAATCTCTTAACAAAGTAGTCCTAATAGAATTTTTTAAATCACCTCATAGAGTGCTAACTTAATTGTGAGTTTAAATCCTTTAATCAAGGTGAGACCTAATAGTCTTTGTAAGCCTTTAACAAGGTATACCTCTCACAAGGTAGATCATAGATTATGATCAAAACTTTGTAGCCATAATTAGCCACACTTTATTACTACAGTAGTTAATATTTGTGGGTCTCATCCCCACCCCAATTTTACCTCCTCCTTAGAGGGTTTCTGGGTAATCAAATCTTTTGTATTATGTGTTGGTTTACATTATGTTATAGATGTGATGCATGTTACATATTTAATTTTATATGCTAATTTATGGATGAATTGTGAAATTTTTTAGTTTTAAAAGTTTTAAGTACTAATTCGCCCAACACACCCACCCCCCCACCCCCCCAGAACTTACTTTTCCTTTGTTATTTACAATAATTGATATCAGAACCTTGCTCTCTAGAAAGTAAAGTTTGACAACTTGAGAGGAAAGATCTTGAAGATGGAAGTCTACAAATTGGGAAAGGCTATTGAGAACCAAAAGATTGAAATACAACTTGCCCTACATCAACTTAAGGAGGCAATAGATGAATTGAACATTCATTGAAAAGAAGAAAGGAATTGGCCAATTAACAAAATGGCACTCAATATTAAGAAGAAGACACTACTGGATTGTTTGAGGATAAGAACTCTGAAGAATTTGATGTAGTAATTAGAGATCTTATGAAAAAGAATAATGCCCTAAATGAAGAAGTCAAGAATCTTAAAAAGGAAAAAGAAATGCAATCAATTATTTTGTGTGAGATAACTGAACTGAAAAAGAAAGTTAAAGAAGACAAAGTCATGATTGAAGAAGATAAAAGAATATTGGCAAACAAATTTGAGGAGAAGAAATTAAATGTGAAAAAATTAGCAAACATGGAACTGGACACGATGAATTAGCTGATGATTGGAAATAAAGAATTGAATAGAAAAGACATTGAGATTGCAACTATGAAATCATAGAATGACCTACTACAAAATAAATTGAAAGCAGAAAATAAATTATTGAAAGGTTAAATAAACCTAGTGAATCCATATTATTTGAAAATTTGACGAATACACCAAGAAAAAATGATGATACTATTGGATTGGGATATTCTACTACTAAGGAAGGAGAATCATCTAGAAGTGGTGAACGCAAGAATAATAAGGGAAAGACCAACAAATCCACTTGTCATTATTATGAAAAATTAGGTCACATAGCAAATGTCTACAGGAGTAACACTGGCAATCAAAACCCTAAGTAGAAAAATAGAGGACATTGCTATAATTTCAAGAAGTGAGGATATCAGGCACATGAATGCAAGACCAAGACCATCAACACTCAAAAATTTGAAGGATATTGTTACAACTGTCAAAATTATGGACAAAAAGCATATGAATGTAGATCTAAATCTAAGTGGAAATCAAACAAGAAAACAAAGGTACATCATCAATGAAATTCTTACAGCTAGGATCACAACATAAGGTACAATTGTCACTATTGTGGAGAATATGGTCACGTTGTTGTAAATTGCATAAGAACTCACTTTGGAGACAATTACAAAAAGTGGTTAAATGGAGAGATTGTATGCTTTATCTGTCTTAAGGTCAATCATGTAAGAAGAAATTGCCCAACTCGATCACCTGCACCAAGCAATGAATTCAACAAAGGAAAAGAAAAGGTAGATTCTTAAAAGACAAAGATGTAGATGAGCAAGATATGGAGAAAGAAGGAAGTTTTTAGTACATCAAGCCAAGATGAGGTCACTTTATCCAATGGATCAGGTTATCACATAACCCCCAACTACGCAATCAAAGTTATGTGTGGAACTAATATATGAAATGATATATTTTGAATCAGTTCCAAGCATTTGAGGATTGAAAAGATTTGTCAGTATGAATTAAGATGCAATAAAGTGATTAGAAGAAAGAGACAATCTATCATTATGATACTCTTGTGTTGATGTTGAGTATTAAAAGAACTATAGTTACTATCGACGTAATGGAGGAATCATAGTGGTTGTCAAGTTAGCTATACTAATTGAGCACATTGAAAATCCTATGGAAATCGAGCTTACATATGTATATGCACTAAGCATTAATTGCAACATTTTCAAGGTTATATAGTCAATTTTTGAGTCATTTGCACTTACCAAGTGGTCAAAGGGAAAGAAGGAAAAAATTTTGAAGGGTATTTACCAACTGCAAATGAAATTCTACTACAACAAAACATTATTTCATTGATTTAAAAGGTATTTCACTTGTGTTGAGTTACATTCTTTCAAGTTTGCAAACCCTAGATAGCAAAAATGGCAACAAGCTCTTTGATAGCACAAAGAATAAAAGGAAAAGAGGTTATGAATGTTTAGTTGATAAGTAATAATGTGCATGAACCTCCCAAATTCTAATTCATACGAGAAATTGCATATAAGGGAGACCCATCAGATGCTTTATTAACTATCCCAGTGAAGGTTTTGATGATTCACAATGTACATTGTTGTTATATGTGCAAAATAGGTGAAGTAGGAGATCTAGAGATTAGGGAGACCTACCAAAGGTTATGTTGAAATGGAATCTTGAAGGAGTAGAACAATATTTTAGAGCACAAAGGGTTGACGTGTGCCCTAGATTTCCCTTAAGTGTTCAAGATAAAATGGATAAAGATAGTGCTAAGCAAAATTCATGATAATCAACTATGGCTAGAGGATGGTCCTATCAAAATTTCTAAAAGAATTATTCATAGGGTTATAGGGTATCCTACCCTAAACAAACCCAAGACCATAAGAAGTGATGCCAAAAAAGTAATTAAGAAGAACACTGAAGCAGTATGGAATAAAAGGGGTATGTCAATTGATACTATTATAGACCCTATAATTACATTTGCAGTGCATATGATAGCACATAGATTTTACTAGTCTAGCAAACTCAACAGTGTACCATGCAGTGTCATGGACCTAAGTTACAAAATTCTCAAGAAAGATCACAACTATGACCTACACAAGCTACAACTTCAAAAATTGTTAGAAAACCTAGAAGCTATCAGAAAGGCAAAGAATACACAATGTAACTTTGGCTCACTCATTATATGCATATTCTTCTATGTCCAAAATACATTTCCTACATTTGGCAAGGTAGTTTGGAAGACTAATCGATCAATTACCCAACAAATAGGGGAGTATATTGAGCAATTAGGTGAAAATTTTGATTCAATACTGGCTAGCTATATTGAAGATTTTAAGAATTCTATGAAGCATAGATCAAGTTTTCCTCTATCTCTAGTGGAACAACATTACAATAATGTTTGTTTCCTAGTAAATGCCAATTATACTTATGTTCAGGCAGTTATTCCAAGGGTCAACTGGCTGAGACACTTTCCTTATGAGGTGAATGTTGATGAAGCATCTATAGCCATCACTACACTATTGGTAGAAGAGATAGACAAGGATACTACATCATTTGGAAACTAGGAAGAAGCTAAGTCAAGGATTACTATAAACTTGCAAATTGCCACCATTATTAGAAAGAAAAACAAAATGGTGAAGAAGTTGAAAGAAAATTTTAGTGAAGAAGAAGAAGAAGAAGGTCAAGGACCTTTCCAGATTACACAAGGCTAAGGTGAAGATCAAGCCTGGGATGATGAAGAGGAGGTTGAGGAAGAGGCCAAGGAAACTATAAAGAAGAGGAAATAAAAATAGAAGAAAGTATAGAAACCTAAGAAGGAAGCAAAGAAAATAGAATAGAAGCTAGGTGTACCTTTGACAAGGTCAAGCACAAGGGTTGCCACTATACAAGCCAAGGAAGCACAATCTATCAAAGGGAAAAGAAACGATGGACATAGTAGAATCAAGCATGCCTGCTAAGAAACTAAGAAGTAAGTATAAGCCATAGGAGAAATCAAATGGCATCATTCAATTCAAAGTGGTAAGCCACAATCGTTCATTTGATATTGTCAATATATGTGAGAATGTTAAGAACAATGTAGATTTATCTAGATTTTCACACCTTGATTTTCATAAGTTAGATAAAGGAGACCAGAATAATGTTAAAGAAGTTATTTATTACATGATGACTAATTTTTTAGAGATTTTTAACTCAATTCCTAAAATTCTATATGAGAGAGTTAAATAGAAGTGGAAGTTAAGTATGGCTACTAAAAAGTAGATGAGAGAGACAACTCTAGCTCAAGTTATGCCTAGTCTAGACAAGAAGAAAATCACCAAAGCTATAGAGAAGTATAAAGGGAGATTCACTCCAAAACATGGAGCTTTTCATATTCTAAAGAAGAAAATTAAAGAGGTGGTAAACTAAAGTACACTACTTTGGAAATTAATTTATGATTTAATCACACAAGTTGTAGAAGAAAAAGAAAATATAGTGAGAGACAAGGTTGAGTCAGTGGAAGAGAAAGGTGAGACAACAAAAGTTATGGAGGAGAAGGAAGAATCAGCTAAGGGTGAAATAGAGGATGACATACAATGGAAACAAATGTTAATTTTCCTAACATCAGTACTCCACAAGGAGATAAAGAGAGTCAACATGACTCTGTAACTATTGAGGAAGTTCTTGATAATTCTACACAGAATGTAAATCCACTAAGTGCAGATGGTATAATTAAATTGCAGCAAAAATATACCAATGCAACAATTACATGTATTAATCCTATATTGGTAAGGATTGATGAATTTGCAAAGGCACCTACTAAGTCACAATAGCAAGACACATCTATTGTGTCCCCACTTGTTGCAGAGGAAAAGGAGAAAGAGTAAAATGAATTAACAATTTCCATTGAGATGAAAGAGAAAGAGTCAGATACACTATCTATATCAATGCCTAGTCTACAAAGTGCAAGTATACTAGCACTTGTGGTAATTAACAATTAGGAAGGAAATGAAGAGAATAAGGGTAAGGAAGCCAGTCATGTATGCACCTCACCAAATCATGTTGAAAATTAGAAAGAGGATGATCAAATAGAAGAGGATAATATGACTGTTGAGACTGAGGACCAAGAAGCAATTTAGACACTGGTCACTTTGTCAGTCATTTTAACTCCTCCCAGTAGCCAAACTCTTTAGACATAGAGTACTTAGGCCACATCATTGTAGATATCAATGTTGAGTGCAAGCACATTGAAGACTGTTGAAACTAAATCAGGAGAGAATGTGAGTTTAGATGAGATGATTGTTCTACCATAATTTAATCCAACAACAATCACATTAAAAGAGATGGAGATACTACAAGAGGCCCTCTAGAGGAAATCAAAGTAAGAGAATCTTAGAAGAGAGCACAAGCAAAAAAAGGATTTTCATGAAATAAAACATATTTTTATTGGTGCTTTTGATATTTCAAAATCATTGTCCAATAAGACTATCTTAGAGAAACTTGTACATATAGTTGATAAGATGAAAGATGATGATATGGAGACCAATGTAAAGTTATTGGAATGGTTTGAGAAGAAATTTCACACTAAGGTCATGGATAAGATATTCAATGCTATAGAACTGAGACAAGTTGATTTATCAGCTAAAATGGATAGTGTGAAGAAAGTTTTGGAGAAAATTTACTCTTTGTATAGTAAATTATGCAATTTTTATTTCTTTAATCAATAAACTCAACAAATAATTCATAGATTGCAAGGAGATCTTAACTTTTTCTTTCTCAATTGTCATTTTGCAAGTTGTATGTATAAAACTAGCTAATATAGGAGTCGGGTCTAAAACTACAATTCATTTTATATCTAGTTATCTTGTTGATTAACCTTGCATTAGTCTTCTTAACTTGGTTGAGTCTCATGCTTCTACCATCTCATGTAGCTTCAGTGTTTGTTTTAACCAAACTCTTGACTTTATTATCATTCATAGGTACACTACCTTTATTACTTAGGCCATTCAACTTATGAATCATTTCATTAGTGATCATTATAGAAATATCACCTACCCAATGTTAGAAAGTAAAGTCCACCAAGATAACTGAGAGGGGGGGTGAATCAGGTATACGATCAATATAACTTTTATCAACCTTATTAAACCTTAAATATGTGAGCAATATAATCAATAACCATAAGATACATAATAACACTAGATATGTTAACTAGGAAAACCCTTGATTAGAGGGAAAACCTCGGTGGAGATGGTACCCACAAAATGATGTAATAATATAAATGTTCCTTGTAAGAGGATGGACTCTATTAAGAACCAATGAAATACATTTAGTACATATCAATCCTTGTTAGGATAATTTGAATCCCTATTAGGATATTCCAACCTTGTTAGAAGTTGTAGAAGGCAGATGGACCCACTATCTAAATAGCTTCAAGGGAAAGACCACCAAACTCACTATCCAACTAGCCTTTGTATTACTCCTTTCAAAATAATAGAGATGAAATTGATCTTCACAACTTAAACTCTTTCTTTTTCCTCTTGTTATGCTAATATCATACAAAATACCTCCTCGTATTTGAATACTAAATCTTTAAATTCACATCACACTAATTCTTTTGATCACTTACTTGCATTACAAACTTCACATATCACTTGCATAACTCATACATTTCACACACTTTATCATAAGGAAAATAACCTTCCTTTATACCATGTCCTCAAAATAATTATTGAGTCAGCCTTGAGGCTTTCCCAATTAATTATAATAGGACCTCACTAAGATATTACAATTTAGTACATCTTTTTTACAATTACAAAATACTATTAGCTCACTGTAATTTCAAATTCTCACACGTATGACCTTAGACCTTATGCACTCACTGACATCATCATCAAGATTTCTACTATCATTGTCTAAATTTTCTCATCACGATTATATCCATGTTAAGAGATATAATCCAAACACAAAAAACCAATTTTTAGGTACTTTGTCTCCACACTATCTTTTGTAAATGTTGAATAAATATCGCATGTCTTAGACTCTCTACATGTGCACTTATTTACATCATCAAGACATACTATAGAATATATCCTCAATTGCACTTGACCTTAGCATCAATACATGATCCATATGACCTCGTTCTCTATCTACTACTTTGCCAATCTTTATAGAAACAATACTATGTTGACATCAATGAAAAACGCAACCATGAATGCAACATGTTAATCATTCTAAAAATCTCCCCATCTATTACATCAATTGTTAGAATACTCTCCCAAATGAATATCTTCAACATTCATGCTAACAATCTCCCCCTTTGGCATTGATGACAACAAAGATGAAAAACATCTAAGTTCCAAGAATACCAAGTTCAACTCTGTTGTTGTTGCTACTCTCATCTTTGAAAATCCTCTTCATTAATCAAATATGAAACTCTAAAGAACAACTCTCCATCTATGCTTCTTCATTCTTTCATGTATGAAATTGATTATTCACACTTCTCCCTCATTGATATAATTGTAGGCAACTAAAATTGTCACATTGAGCGCAATTAGCCCTATCTTACCAATTAAATAGATATTTATTATTTATTTAATTCCCTTATCATACCTTTAATTAAATAAATTTGTATCTATTTAGTTACATTCATCTTTATCCTTTGTCCTTGATTTAAATAAATTTATATTTGTTTAATTCTATCATATTCCCTTTATCCCTCTTGCATTTTAATTAATTAAATTGCTTATTTTACTTAATTATTTCCTTTTATTCCCATAGGAATTAAATATTAAATTTAATTCTATTTGAGCACATGGCTCCTAACTTTAATCTCACTTTTCTAACCTAACACATCCTTTTAACCTAGGTCAACCCACTTACCCACTAATAAATCCTAATTGACACAATTTAAGCCTAATCATGTGCTCACACATGTGCCAAATGAGACCATTCTCATGAATTTCTACTTTTGGTTAGGAAGCCTCTTACACCTCTTACACTTACTCATTCTAATATTCACATGTGAACGAAAGTTTCTCACACATGTGTGAGCAACCTTGAGCTTCCAAACCTCTTACATATGTCATTGACCCATCACTTTCAAAGGTGGCTCACACATGTGTGAGAAATATTGAGCCTTCAACCCTCTTACACAAGCCATTGACCCATCAAATCAAAGGTGGCTCACATGTGTGTGAGCATCTTTCCCCATTTGAATGGTCAAAACCCTTAATCCACATGAAGTCCACTTGTCATCCACCTCATTAATCCTAAGAAATATTAGCCCTTCACCTCATTTTGAATATCAACCATTAATTTCATCTTATTTCTTATAAAAGAGGAACCCTCTCCTCATTTCCATAAGCACTATCTAGTCCATTGTAAACAAAATAATTTATTAATCCATAATTATCTATTTCGTGTCATGTTATGTTATGTATGTTATTTGTTGTGACTGGTAAAACTATTATATCTCTTTCCATACTGACTTGCACTTATGTGTACATCATTCTGATACTTTGTCCTTTTTGTACTTAACAAAGCACGTGTCAATAATGTCTTTGTCAACTGCATATATCAAAACTGTAGATCTATTATGCCAAATGAACTAATTGATACTTAGAAAATTTTCTAAGTATAGTTGTTATATATTTAACTTTACATTATGTTTTCTTCATACAAGATATATGTTACCATAAATGACAACTATAACTTATCTACCTAGCCAAATTGCCAACATACCTATGTCCAAAGAGAGTTTTCATTAATGATAGGGATGCAAGATTTGATAAAATTCCATATCCTATATCCATTGGGATGATTAAAATCTTTGAATATATTAAGGGGGTCTAAACTTATAATATATTTATTAAGGATAATAGATGTCCACTTCCTATTTGGTTCTTCAAACATTTTTCATGTGCTAATTTAGCTCCCAAGGCCATATTTTGCCACATTAAGATTTAAATTCCTATTCCATCTTTGCTTAAATATTTACATATATTTTATCACTTGATGTGAGCATTTTTTTTTGTTTTTTAATGTCCCTTGTTAGAAAATGTTCCCATTTTTTTAGTCTAATTTATTTTCATCTGTATTATTAAGGGATAATATTGACATCTAATATGTTGGGATAGTAGTTAGTAATGATTTTATCATTGTGGTTCTTCCTGCATTGGATAACCATTTGCCTTTCCAATTATCTACTTTTTTTATGAATCTTGGTCATTATATGGTTCTAAAACTTGTTATTTTTAGTTCCTTTATCTAGAGGTATCCCTAAATATCTACAAGGGAAGTTGCCAAATCTGAAATCAAGAGTATTGCATGTTTCAACTTCAATATCTAGTTTTGTATTAATGAAAAAAATCTTTGGTTTCTTAGCACTGACTCTTTTCCCATATTTCTCCATGCATTTGTTGAATATGATATTGAACTACAGTGCTTCCTCTTTGGAACTCTTCGTTGGGAGGATAGTATCATTCATAAATTATGTTGGAAACAATTGATTAATTGTGTATTGTCTTTGATGTTACACAAAATGTCATATCATTTCTAGTTAGTGTATGTTGAGCTCACTCAGGCATTGAAGATAGTTTTCTATGTCTGTTGAGCATTCTAGAGTTTTCCTAGTTCAAAAGATAGTGTTTACTGAGTTCACTTGAGTGACAAAGTAAAGTTTGTAGAACTTGAGTGTTAATTGAGCTCACATGGTTAATGAAGGAAATGTTGGATGGAACCAATGTTACCTAAGCTCAATCAATTACCAAAGGAACTTTGTGAATATGCAGTGTTGATTGAGTTCACTTGGCTAACATAAGAAAATCACTTTGAATTAGTATCTACCGAACAGGGTCGGCTAACAAAGGATTTTCATGTTTTGGCATATTAAGTTCAATTGAATTATTTGTTGGTTCTAGCCGACTGAGAAGATGAATTTAAATTATTCTAAGTTGTATTCAAATTGGCTTGATAATGTATAAGATATAAATATAATGTCAAGTTGAGGATTGAATGAGTGGAACATAATTGAAGATTTGATGATTCCTAGAGGAAGCAAATTAGAAGGATAAGTAGAATATCCTTGTTGAGCCACAAGGATACATTTGATCAGGAAGGATCGAGTATACGAGCTAGAATTGAGATTTGTAATTAGCAACTTAGTTGCATCAGAAATTAGGTCATCTCATTATTACTTTCTAACCATTGTGGCAGTAATCAAAATCTCTTACCAGAGTTGTCTTAACATCTATTTGTAAATCCTCTAACAAGGTGGCATTTCTATTGAATTGTCTAAAGACCTCTAACAAGGCCACTCCTAACAAGGTGATTAAATCATCTAACAAAGTCACACCTAATAGTTTGTTTTGTAACCTTTAATAGGGTTGGCTCCTAATAGGGCTCACTTCAAAAGAGTGAAAAATAGTAACTAGTTGCAATTGGTGGTTTTTCCCAAATTAGGTTTCCACATTAAATCTTGGTGTCAATTGTGTTCATGCTATTTATTTTCATCTTTGTCTTCTCTATTTGGACACCTTGTAGCAATGTGACCAACTTCTTCATAAGAAAAATAGATTAGAGGAATCTGACCTGTGTACTTTCCTTTGCCTTTGGAATATTTCCTTGCAAGTAGGGCTTCAACAACTTCAAGATTAGTATTTGAACTTTTTTCCTCTTCTTCACTTTTTCATTGACTAGATTTTGATTTCTTACCCATTTCTAAAGTGAAATCTTGGCTTCAAATATAGACTCAGTACCTTTGGAACTAGGGACATACTTATCATAGTTATCCAACTCAAAAGCTATCAATCCTTCAGCTAGAGCATCCAAAGTTATATTTCTATTTGGATCACATCTCATTTCTTGAATAGAAGATACTCTAATTGCATAGATAGGAAGAAGGGTTCTAAGTACCTTTCTTACAAATGCTTTGATTGTGCTCAAACTTGCTTTAATTTGTTCAACATATTTTGCAATATTTTCATCGTCTCTCATCTTCACCGAATCAAATTGTGCTATGAGACTTTCAGCTTTAGCTCTTCTTACATTATCATCTCCTCCATGGATGGCTTTTAGTTTGATCCACATATTATAATTTGTAGTGTAACTTTTGCTTTCATCAAATTCAACATAATTAAGAGTAGAGGCAATGTCAATCATCATGATATGATTTTTCTTTTCAGCAATTTCTTCAACTAATAATGTTCTAGTAGGAGTCATGTATTCACTATCAAGATATTTACAACTTGAATCATTGATAGTTTCCAAATTCAACCTTATAAGTCATTGTCATGCTACAAAGTTATCTCGATTCAACTTGGGAATCTCTCTTCTGTAAAACATCATGATCTTTAGCTTAGGTCCTTCAAACCTTCTATGCAAGCACCAAAAGAGCTTTGATACCAATTGTTGAAAATATAAGAGGAGCAACTAAGAGGGGAGGGGTGAATCAATTACCACAAAATTAAATCTCAAATTCCTTAGATGTCAATACAAATCAAAACTCTGTGAAAACCAAACTTTGTTATAACTCGGTAGCTGCACAAGCAAAATATTGTAACTCGATAAACACTAAAATAACTCAAAAAATGGTTAACATGAAAATATTAACATATTATATGTAGGCAGTCTTATTTTAACTTAGTTTCATACACATAAAATAAATAGCATGAACACAATTGACACCAAGATTTAACGTGGAAACCCAATTTGGGAAAAACCACCAATTGTAACTAGTTACTGATTTTCACTCTTCTAAAGTGAGCCTTGTTAGGAGCCAGCCCTGTTAAAGGTTACAAAACACATTGTTAGGTGTGACCTTGTAAAAGGATTTAAATTGTATCAAATGGATGTAAAATATGCATTCTTAAGTAGAATTCTTGGTGAGGAAGTCTACATAGAGCAACCTAAAAGTTTTGTAGATCCCAAGAAAAGAGATATGGTCTAAAAATTACACAAAGCATTGTATGGTCTCAAGCAAGCTTCCAGAGCTTGGTATGAAAGACTTCATAACTACTTGATAAAAATTGGTTTTCAAAGAACAAATGATGATAGTAGCCTGTATATCAAAGAAGGACTAGACAAGAAGATTGTGTTGGCAGAAATATTTGTGGTTGACACTTTATTTATAGGAAATGATGACTTATGCAAAGCATTTTTAGAAGGAATGAGTAAATAATTTGAGATGCCTATGTTTGGAGAGATAAAATTCTTTTTTGGATTGAATATCCAAGATCTGGTGGTTATATACTTTCATAACACCAATATAAATAATATATTGAAGAATCCTATGATGCATACCAAAACAAAACATATTGCTATAAAATATCATTTTTTGAGAGAATTGGTTCAAGATAAAGAAGGTAAGATTGGAATATGTGAATACTAAAGAACAAATTGTAGATATATTCACTAGGCCATTACCTAAGGATACATTTATATATCTAAGAGGTAAGTTAGGGGTCATTTCCCTATCTAAAGCTCACTAAATGTAGTTTAGTGATGCATCAACCAAAGCATGTTGAAGATCAGTCAGTTGATGCAATATTGACAAAGGCACATTGCAAATGAATTAGTACATAAGGTACATTGATATTCATTGAATATTGTCTTTGGCATGAGATGTCAAAGAGGGATGAGTTTATTGTCATATCTCATAGAAATTTTAAAAAGATAAAGAGAAAGAGATGTCAAAAAGGGAGAATGAACTTGGTCTGATATCAAAGATAGAGGTTGCAATCAGAAAAAGATGTTGGAGTTAGAGTTTTATTGATAGAGGGAGAAACTAAAGGCAGGAGTTTACACTAATAAAGAGAGTTCTCTTTGATGAGAATTAGAATGAAACTAAGGATATGTTCCTTATTTTATTCTTGCTCTAAAATTTCATTATATTATGACATGTTGTGTTGCCATCAATGCCAAAGAGGGAGATCGTTAGAAATAATTGATTAATTGTGTATTATCTTTGATGCTACACAAAATGTCATATCATTTTCATTTAGTGTATGTCAATCTCACTTAGGCATTGAAGATAGTTTTTTGTGTCTACTAAGCATTCCAAAGTTTGACTAGTTCAAAAGATAGTGTCTACCAAGTTCACTCAAGCGACAAAGTAAAGTTTGCAGAAGTCGAGTGTTAACCAAGCTCACTCAGTTAATGAAGGAAATTTTGGATGGAACCAATGTTAATCGAGCTCACTCCATTACCAAAGGAACTTTGTGAATATGCAGTGTTAACCAAGTTCACCTGGTTAACATAGGAAAATTGGTTTGAGTTAGTATCTACCGAGCAAGGTCAGCTAATGAAGGAGTTTCTTGTTTTGGCATATTGAGTTCAATTGAATTATTTGTTGGTTCTAGCCAACTGAGAAGATGAATATTAAATTATTCTAATTTGTATTCAAGCTAACTTGATAATGTGTAAGATGTAAATATTAGGTCAAGTTGAGGATTGAATGAGTGAAACATTATTGAAGATTTGATGATGCCAAGAGGAAGTGAATTAGAAGGATAAGTAGAATATTCTTGTTGAGCTGCAAAGATACATTCAATCAAGAAGGATCAAGTATACAAGCTAGATTTGAGATATATAATCAAAAATTGAATCGCATTAGAAATTAGGTCATTTCATTTTTACCTTCTAACCATGTAGCAATGATCTAAATCTCTTAACAAAGTTGGCTTAACAGTTATTTGTAAATCCTCTAACAAGGTGGCATTTCTATTGAATTTTCTAAAGACCTCTAACAAGGAAACTCCTAATAGGGTGATTAAATCCTCTAATAGTGTCACACCTAACAGTGTGTTTTGTAACCTTTAATAGGGTTGGATCCTAAAGGGCTCACTTCAAAAGAGTGAAAATTAGTAACTAGTTACAACTAGTGGTTTTTCCCAAATTGGGTTTCCATATTAAATCTTGGTGTCAATTATGTTCATGCTATTTCTTTTATGTGTATGAAACTAAGTTAAAGTAATATTAACCATAGATAATATCTTAAGATTTTCATGTTAAGCATTTGCTGAGTTATTTTAGTGTTTACCGAGTTACAACATTTTACTTGTGTGTTTGTTGAGTTACAGCAGAGTTTAGTTTTCACACAGTTTTGATTTGTATTGACATCTAAGGGATTTGAGATTTATTTTTATGGTAATTGATTCACCCCTCCCCTCTCAATTACTCTTATATTTCTGATAAATTGTTGATGCGTAATATTTGGGGATTTCTCTATAATTTGAATACCTTCAATTTTTCCTTTGATATGTGCTTTATGAATGGAATGACTTAGGGCTTCAACCATGATTACAAAAATAAATGGAGAGTTTGGATTTTCTCACCTTATACCATTGGATATTCTAAAGAAACCTTTTGAGTTCCCATTAACCAAAATTGATAGCTTCAAGGTTGATACATAGTTATATATTAGATTTATCCAATTTTTAGAGAAGCCAAATGCTTCTAAACACTTACAAAAAAATATCCAATTTACTTTATCATATGTCTTTTAGATATCTAATTGGATCATCATACACACCTCTTTATTAGATTGAGCGGTGTGAATTATCTATTGAGAAATATGTTAGAAAATTTAGAATAACTAAGAGGAGGTGAATTAGTTATCCTCAGGTCTAGATGTACCAATTCAACTTTTACTAACTTCAAACAACTTAAACAATCTCTTTAAACAACTTGGTCCATATAGAAACTCATCAAAAATTTAATATTATGTTCAATACTTAACTTACGTTTAGTATATGTCGACCAATAGTAAAATAAATAATAGTAAATATCATACATCACGCATAGCATTCACACATGTATGTCACCATGATTTAATGTGGAAACCCAATTTTGGAAAAACCACCAAGTAACATGCTACCACTTTTTACTCTTTTGAAATAAGCTCAGTTAAGATCCAACCTTATTAAAGGTTACAAAACACTCTATTATGTGTGACTTTATTCATGGATTTAATCGCGATGTTATGAGTGACCTTGTTAGAGGACTTTGGATCATTCCATTAGAATGTCACCTTGATTGAAGAATTTACAAAATGATTGTTAGATAACCTTGATTAAAGGATTTTGACTGTTGCAATGGTTAGAAAGTAACAACATATTTGATAAGTAGGAGATAATTTCCACAGCTAGTCAAATTGTGATATGAATATTAGGATTTAACTGTGTGATTTTGAGTCAAACATATTTGATCTGTAAGATACAAATCACTTTGCAAATTTAAATCTATATTCATCTCATTTGTTGGTTCATTGACTAGACTTCATTATCATTCCCATCACTGATCTTCTTCGCAACCCTTCAAGAAATCACACTTCACCAATCTCTCTAGCTCTCCTATGCTACTCTGTTCTTCATAGGTTCTCCTTAACATCACCAATTAATAATGTGCCAACCTTAGAAAACATCTCTTATGCCTCCTTAAATATGTATTTTTGATCTTTTGTTGCTTAAATATCACCATAGATCTTAGAGTTAGGTTAGATCCATTGAATCTATCCATATTTTTGTCCTTCTACTCCTTTCTTGATAGTTCTAAAAACTTCTCTTTAAAGCATAAAAAACTCAATTTGTGTATTAAATGTGCAAGCTTGTTAATCCTTATCATCCATGCATTTTGACTAATTCAAAAATTCAACTATGTGGGCCTCAAACTCAATTCTTTCACAAACTCTAATTTTTTTTTACACTTGGCCATCACTGTGTTCTTTTTCTTGATTGTCACTATGTACCTCAGTCTCTACTGTTTTGTCTTGCTCGTCTTCCACTATCTTACTCGATCATCACTATGTTCGGTGGCTACTATATTTTGCTTCTTCAAATTGCTCAACCATAACTATCACTCAACTAATAATTTTTTATTGGCTAGCCTTTAAGTTCCTTAATTTTTTGTTTCAGCTCCTTCATTGATCAACCATACTTTACTAGGATTTTCTTATGTTTAACTCAACACTTATAGACTTCATATAGTAAGTGAACAATACATCATCTTGTCAAAGACTAACTAATCAAGTGCCTATTATAATTCCATCATACATGCTTCAACTTCACTCAATAACTTCACTAATTCATCTAGTTATCTCTCTTTTTAAATCCTCTTCATCAATCAAAAGATATGGCACTCTACACTATTAGTAAATTTCTCTCTAGTAATTTTTATATCAATGACAACATAACAATTGTTCCAATTGTAGTTTCCAACACAATAATGATACCTTTTAGGATGGATCTATTTGGTACAAATCTTGTTTGTTTCTCTAAAATTATCTTTGGAAGTAAAACTTTGATTCTATTGGCTAGTACCTCTGAAAAGATTTAATAGACCTATTACATGAAGCTATATGTCTAAAGTCACCTATCATAGAATAATTAGATTTTTTTAATCAATGTTAGGAATGTATTATTAATTTATGTTCATAGTGATCCTAAGTTTCTGGTGGCTTCAATGACTTTATGTAAATCCTTAGCTATAATGCTCCAACACTTCTAAAAGAGAAATGGATTAAATCTATTTGATCATGGGGCCTTGTCTAGGTGCATTTGAAAAACTACAATTTTGACTTCTTCAAGTGTTATAGCTTTGTTTAATCTTTTATTATCTTCTTCATTAATGAGATATGGGATCAAAGAAAGCATACCATTCTGGGCTAATAAGTTTGAATGATTGCATTCATTATATGTATTGATATAATAACTTACTATTTCTTTTGAAATGTCTTCTAGGTTTTCTATCATCTCTCCTAGACTATTATTAATTTTAGTTATTCTATTTATTATCCTTCTATTTTTTGTACTATTGTGGAAGAATTTTGTATTCATGTCTCCTTCTAACCAAATTTCTTGAGACTTTTGTTTGCAAAATATTTCTTCTTTAGAAAGAATATACTCTAGCTTATATAATAGTTATTTCTGTTTAAGATAGCTTTCATTATTCATACCTTCTTTAATAATTGTATTATTAAGGTTTTCCAATTCCTGTTCTACTAGTATTCTTTCCTCAAATATGTTTTGGAAGTGTTCTTTATTCCATTTTTCTAATTTTTTCTTAAAAAATTTTAATTTGGAAATTGTTGAAATTATATTACCTATTAGTGTCAAACTACACAACATCAACTAAGTCATTATGTTGACCAAGCAATGGAGGAAATGAAAGACTATCAAAGTTATGCCTGAGCTCTAATGGAACTCAAGCAATACTTTATATACCAAGTCTAAGTCAAGCTCCAAGTCACACCAAGTTATTCTATTCACATCTAGCTTAGAATAAGACAACCTACCCTAAGCACAAAGTTTACAGAGTCGTCTAGAGGATGCCAAGTGAATACTTACTGAGTGTTAGAAAGGAAGAAAAATATATTTACTGAGTGTCACATGAATGACATCAAATGTTGAATTGGCACTAATTCAAATGCTACTTGGTTCTATGGAGCAAAGGAAATAGTTTACATGAATCGAGGTAAAGATTTACAAAAGATTTTATTGAAGAAAGTGCATCAATTGTTGATGATTAAAAGAAAGTATAAACCATTAGAAATAAATTTAAGATAGATGGATGGAAAGTTGTTTCTAGAATCATTGATCACAACTATGGATAAAATTGAGAAGGTGTTGAAACCCTAATTAGGTCAACCAGAAAATCAAAAAAAAAAAAACTATAAAAGTAGTTTAGAACATTTCAAGGTTGGTTGTGGATGTGGTTGTTGGTGTTGTTGGTCAGAATTTTATTGCATGAAGGAATCAAGGTCACATTAAGAGGTCAGAGAGAACAAAGGTAGAGTTGTAATGAATTATTGATCTATCATAGGAAGGTGATAACTATAGAGCATAAGAAGATTTAATCAAGCAAAGTAAGTTGCTACTATATGTCATTGTTGCTATTGTTTAAGCATTGTAGTACTTTCTTAAATTATTTTAAAAGGTGGACTTAAAATTTTTACATATAAATATCTTAACTAGGTACACACTTGATGAGTGTTATAAAATCTTCATAAAAGGTAGATACTTACGGATCTCATTGTATACTCCTAACTGAGTAAGTCACCAGAAGTGACTAAACATTATAGCCCTGGCAAAGCAACCTCTTATTGTAGTAGCAATGGATTTGTGGGCACCATCCCCACCGCAGTTTTCCATTTGACCAAGGGTTTCTATGATACAAAATTCATTGTGTTATGTGTTATTTTTTCATGAGCTTATGTGTTGAAGTTTATTTACTTTCAATTACATGCAAACTATTTTATGTTCAATGTTAACCAAGTAATGGTAAGAACAAAGAAAGGATTAATTGGGTAAAAAGATAAGTTTTAGAAGATATTGATTCACCCCCCACCCCCTCTCAACATATTATCTATCTTATCTTTCCAACAATTAGTGTTAGAGCCTTGTTCTCTTATGGAAAGTTTTATTACCTGAGAGTAGAAATCTGAGTCATGAAAAAGTACAGATTGGATAGGATTATTGAGAATTAGATATTAGAATTTTGTATAACCATGAGTCAAATTAGTGAATTGAAAAACAAATTGAAGCATTCCTTGAATAAGAGAAAGGAAATTGCTTAGCAAACAAATGAGATGACCTAGCAAGAGAAAATCATAGATGAACTAAATGATGGAAACATGTCTGATGAATCTAATGTTTTCATTGCTCATCTACTGGAGAAAAACCATAGTCTTACCGAATAGGTTAAATTCCTAAAAAGATAACAAGAAGTGTAGTCTTTAAGAATGTGCAAGGTAATGGAACAAAAGATAAAAGTCAAGGATGAAAAACAAATGATGGTAGAAGATAAGAGACAAATAACAACAAGATTGGATGAAAAATATGAAGAGACCTCAACATTAACATAAAATCATTTTGATATGATAGACCAGTTACTCACTGCAAACCATGAAATTGGTTGGAAGATGGGAGAGATTCTTGAGTTAAGGATTGAGAATGAAAGATTGAAGAATGAGCTAAAGCCTAAGAGAGATTTGATGGACAAAATGGATAGATCACAAGAAAGCATCAAGTTATTAGAGGAACACCTCAGAGCACAAAGGAGACCAAGATATATATGCCTTGAATATACTAAACACTCAACTACCAAACAAGATGAATTATCAAAGAAATTTGAGAAAAGGAATGAGAACATTTATCCAAAGCCAAAGAAACCAACATACTATCATTGTGGAAATCTTGGACACACAAAAAATGTATGTAGAAGAAAAAATGGTAAGAGTAATGTTACTTCCAAATTTAATAGTTATTCTTATCATTGCAAGAAGTATAGACATCAGGCATTTGAATGTAGATCTAAGGTTAGACAAACACCTAATAAGTATACATTTAATGGTAATTTTTATACTTGCAACAAGTTTGGACATAAGTCACAAGATTGTAGATCACAAATGAACTCCAACTACAAACTAAGAAAGAAGGGTAATACTATCAATTAGGATTATGACACATGGTATTCATGCACTACATGTGGAAGGTATCTTTCATATTGCTACAAATTGTATGAGAATATATTTTGGAGAAAGATCTAGAAATTGGAGACAGTAGCATGACATGTTATAATTGTTACAAGGTCAATCATCTAAGTAGGAACTGTGGAAATTGAGTCTCTGAACCAAATGATGAAAACCCTAAAGGTAAAGAAAAAATAGGTGTAGATGAAATGTGTGAATAGATGAACAAGAAATGGGTAAGGAAGATAGAAGAAAATGACACATCAAATGGAAAAAATGAGGACATCTCATCCAATGGATTAGATGAGACCTCCACCTCTAACTAAAATACATAAGGAGTGAAGGAATTGTATTATAACTTGAAAATCCAATATCAATTCCAAGAATAAAATGGAAGGAAGTCCATATCTACATTACATTTGATGCACTAGGATAATTTGTAAAATATGGAAATATTGCAATTTTTTGAGTGTAACTGAGCAAGTCAACAACTATGTGCTAAGAATGATAACTGATTTAGCTATACCCATGATATGAAGACACTTTAACTAAGTTAGAATCAAGATTACTAGAACACCCAAGTGATAATGGAAGTGTGATGTGATTGAGCTACTAAAAGGAACTGAGTTCATTAACTACAATAGATAGTGGTGTACGATGCATTTACTCTGCCCTAAATGTCAAAAAAGCTTATTTTATTGTACATAATGGGGTCTTCAACTTTCATTATTTACCTTGCATTTGAAGATATAAAGATTTATTAAGAGAAATTAGTTGTAGAAGATTTTGAGGAGAAATTTCATCAGTGAATTTTGTGAAAGTGAGATTGAAGAAACTGAGTGAGCAAATTAAGCATTTGTCAAAACCCTATTGCATGAAAATAGCCTCAAGCTTGAAAATTGTTACAAGATAGACCAAAGAAAAGGAAAACACCATAAAATTGATAAGTAATGATGCATGTGAAGAACCAAAGTACATTTTATATTCAAAGATTGTCACACATACTAATAAGGTGGGTGCCCTATATGCAATACCACCTAGGGTTTTACTTGTTAATGATGTGCAATCATTTTATCACTATAAAATTGCGGAAATTAGAGATCTCAAATTGCATGAGGTTCATAATCAAATGTGTGTTGACAAAAATTTAAAAGAATATTTTAAGCATTTGGAGTCGATAGGACTCATCCATACCCTACTTTTTCCCAAAGATTTCAAATCAAACTAGATTAGGGTTGTGCTCAGTAATTTTCATGACATGTATATGTGGTTGGATGTGCTACTAAAGATAACCAGAGATTTTATCCATATGGTTACATGATATCCTATTACAGACAAAGTAAAATATATTTGAATAGCTCCCAAAGGACAAATTGAAGAAAATACAAAGGCACTATGGGACAACGGAGGAATAAATAATGACATGATTAAGGATTTGGAAATTAAGTTCAATGTATATGTTGTTGCATAAAAGATATTTCAATCGAGTAGGCATAATAGTGTTTTGTGCACAGTGGTTGATTTGGGCTACAAGATTGTAAAGAAGGGCCACAAGTATGACATTGCCAAGTTACAGCTTAGGCAATTGACATAAAATATAAAGATAGTCTAGTCGCTAAATCTAATATGTGGAAATTTGGTTCTCTTTTGGTTTGTATATTCTTTTACATGCAAAACTACTTTTCAGGAATTAGTGAATAAATTAGAAAACTAATTCTCTTATTATCTATCAAATTAATGAGTACATTCATACACTAGGTGTTGATCTTAGGTTGGTTTTAAAATATGAGTGTCTATACACTTAAGTCATTTACAAGTTAGAACTTAGTTCATGTCAAATAAATAATGCATGTCACGCATAACATGTCAGATAGTGCATGCCAAGTGAGTTACTCAATAAGTGTCAAGTAAACAGTTAGTGCCAAGTCACTCAAGTATCGAGTAGTTAGTATGTGTCAAGTAATTCATATGTTGAGTGACAACATTGAAGTTGCAGTTGATGCTGAGCATTAGGGACTTTAGATACCGAGTAAAATAGTTTTGACATAGTTGTTTGTAATGGCACAAACTACTATATAAATCATTTTGGAGCTGACTTAAGGATTTTTTTGCCATCCTAGATTATAAGAATCGATCTTAATTGTGAATTCCTATGTAGTAAATGCAACCAATTAGTTAAAGGGATGAATTGAGTGGCTAGATGGATGAATTACAATCATTGATTCATACTTAACCGTAAGTCACCTAGGTCTTCTTAACCAGGACAAATCCTAAACTTTGGAGGAATGTGAAAGGAGTGAAGAGAGAATTTTGCATGCACAAATAGAGCGTTCATGGTGGCTAAGGAGTTTTGATTGAGAGATACATTGCAAAATTAGTTAGAGGAGAATAAAGAAAGGAGTTAGAGGATAGAAGTGATGCATCTAATTAGTGAGGATCAAGCACACATTAGAAAAGAGGTGATATATTATCTAGCAACAGAGTGCTAACCATAAGATCATTGATGAGACATTCTAACAAGTGAATCAGTTAAATTTCTTAACAGAGTAGTCTTAATGGGCTATTGTAAATCCTTTAAGAGGGTTCTTACTTCATTGTAAGTTGAAGTCCTTTAAACAAGCACACTTCTAACATGGTATTGAAATCCTTTAATAGGGTAAGATTTTACAATATTGTAAGCCTTTAACAAGGCATACCTTTCACATGGTAGATCATGTCATGATCAAACATTGTAACCTTTATTGGATACACTTTACAACTATAATAGTGAAGATTGTGGGCGTCATCCCCACCCCAGTTTTACCTTCTCATTGGAGGGTTTCTGGGTAATCATATCTTGTGTCACATGTGTTGAATGTTATTTTCTTTCATGCTATGGATGAATATATTTAGCTAGCTATTTCAGTTTACATGCAAATTGTGAGTTGGATGTGTGGTGAATGATTTTATGGTTGAAGTTTTGAAGTACTAATTCACCCCACCCCCCCACCTCTCAGAGTTTACTTTCCCTACTGTATTTCCAACACTAGGTAATAATTTTGAGAGTGTGATGAACGAGTATTTTGAGAATTTTAAGGAAGGGATGAACCAAAGATACAAGATACCCCCTATCTTCTTGAGAAATACCATGATGATATTTGTTTTCTTGTTGATACTAATTATGTTATTGTAAAAGTTGTTAAGCTGAGGTTCACATGGTTGGAACCCTTAGAAAATGAAGTGAACATTGACCAATCAATGACCACCATTGAGTTACTATTAAATAATACTATTTATCATGGAGCTCCTGAGTCTAGAACTTATCAAGTTGCAAAGAAAAAAATCACCATGAATCTTGTTATACTGAAAACTCAAAGAAAAGAAAAGAAAATTATAAATAAATTGGAAACCATATTAGGTTTAGGAGAAGAAGATGAACCATTAATGATCACTAAAGAACAAGGTAAAGATAAAGTTCAAGTAGAAGGAAAGGGAAAAGAAATAGTTATTTTCAAGCATCAATCCTCAAAAGGAAAAAAAAAAGAGTTGTTGTTGCTACCCCCACAAGCCCCAAGATCATAAGGTCTAGGACTTGAGAAGCTCAAGAGGTCACAGTAAAGAAAGGTGGTGAAAATTACAAAGCCTACTATACAACAGGCCAAGACTAGATAAAAGAGAATGCTAGCCACCAAGTCCTCAAGTAAATAGGTCAAGTGACCAACTTAGAGGAGAAGGTAGTTGATCTTAAAAGAATATAATGAAGAGGAAGCAGAGCATAGTGAGCATACAAAATTTGATGAACAAGGAGGAAAGGCTCTTATGCCTAAAATACCAAAGCCTATTGATGAGACAACCAATGCAATACTGAATGGTAAAGGTCTAGGTAATTTCAAATACTACAAATATGTGTCAATAAGTGAAGAGGATAAGAGAATGATAGAAGAAGTAGTGATAGTCATGATGACTATAGTCAAATACACACTTTAGAGATTGTCAATCAAATTCCAAATGAGCTATATTGGAAGATTGACAATAGATGGAAATGCACCCTGTATACTGAGAAGGAAATGAAAAGAAAATAATTAGCCAATATTATGCCTAAATTTGGTTTGAAGCAGATTATTGATGCTCTAAAAAGACATGAGACAAGGTTTATTCAAAAATGAAGAGCACTTTATGTTTTATCTATTCAATTGAACTTAGTGGATGAATATTATGAAATGATATGAAAGAAAATTTACAACATTAAGGATCCAAATGTAAGTATTGATGTGGATGACACTGAGCAAATAGTCAAACTTGACAATCAAGATGATGAATTTGACAATATTTACACACAATATTTTGCTAACAATGTTGATGAAATTGTCACATATATTACAAGCAAAAAGGATTAAATTACTATTCAATACACTCTTGAGGAGGACTATGTTGAGAAAATAAGAAAACATGAGGACATTATGGTCTCTACCGAGCTAGATATAGAGGGGACAACATTAGATGATCTACACATGCACATATACCTATATTTGATCTAGTAATTCAACAAATAAAAGAGTTCCCTAGACCTAAGGATCAAAATTAAAAAGATACACCCATTGGATCCTTGTACATATTAGCAGATACTATAGTGAACACCAAGGGTCAGCAAAAACAAGGTGAAATTGAGCAACAAGGACAACCAACACAAGGGGGAAACATTGAACAAAACATTGGAGGTAACACTAGAGATGAGAAGAATTATTCCAAACATGCTCAAATTGGCGGTGATTCCATGGAGAATAATGCAGATATCTTTGCAATAGGTGATTTAGCACCAACCCATGGACCTCTAAGTGAGGGAATTATTGGGCATGGACAACTTGTTATTACACCTAAATAGAACCCTAGAGGACTTATATTTGTTAGTTCATTATTGATTTTTATAATTGATCCACAATTCCTACACCTATAAGTCTTAGAGCCTGGAGTTAAACTGCAAAAGCTACAGAGTCAAGAGACAAAGGATAATAAGGACAAAGATGTATCATCAAGCATGGCACTAGTACCATTATACCATAAACATATATTGATGATCAGGCAAAGTTGATAGAAGAATCACAAACAGAGACAAAATTTTATTATACAAAATTTAGAAATTCAAGTTCCACATCCTTACTCATTATCACCAAGCACCAGCAAAGGGAAGAAACATAAGAGAAAGAGACAGGAGTCTCATGGATTTTGGTCAAACCCAATCACTTTAGAAGAAGAGATTATTATACCAAGTTGGGATACCAACACTCTTGATGATGAATAAATGGTTATTATTTAGAGCTATGTGAAAGAAAGAAAGAGAAAGAAAGGTTGAGAAGAGAGCATAAACAAAAGTAGGTGTTGCATGATGTCAAAGATATACTTTTAGAAGCTTCACCAAGCATGGAATTTAATGAGAATACACCTATCTTGGACTAGCTAGTACAAATTGTGGATAAGTTGAACAAACTCGATGTTGACATTAGCTCATTGCTACTTGAGAAAATTGAGAAAATGTTTGAAAACAAAGTGTTGGAGAGAATCTATACTAAAATTTATATAGAACAAGTGAGTCTATCTACTTATATTATAGCATCAGAGACTATTGTTCAAAATCTCTCATTGTTATCTCAAAGGTTATGTGATATTCCCTTCATTACCTAAGAAGTTAAAGATAAATTGAAGAAATTAGATGAATAAATGAAGATAGTGCTAAAGCATTTAGAAAGAACCTGAGTATGTCTTCCCAACACTATAATTGAATAAGATTACTTCAAGGTCTTTAACATGAATTTTTACAAGAAGAGAATAAATTGAGAACCAAGATCAATAAAATTCAAGCTTTTCTATAACCTCATATGGAGGTTATGCAAACCCACATTAAAGCTGCAAAGGATATCAAAGCCGCCAAGAGCCTATCTATTGCTGATCATATGGTTGATCTTATGACGGAACTAAAGAGTGAGACATAGGGCTTAGAGCTAATCAAGTCCAGTTGGGACCAAACTTTGGAAATCATATTTAAAAAACACAAAGATTTCTTAGCACATTTTGGTCTACTACCCCAGTAAGCATTTTATGAATTCTTTTGACATAAGTGTCAAAAATGGGAGAATATTGTATGTTTTCTATATATATATATATATATATATATATATATATATATATATATATATATATATATATATATATATATATGTCGGAGCTACAACAAATAAAATACATTTTGATAAATGAAAAGGCTATACCAACAGGAAGCATATGTATAGGAGGAGTTAGGATGAGTTAAGCGCTTTGTATAAATTTCAGTTATTTATGTACATAATGTTTTTGACACTACTGTCAAAGGGGGAGAATTGTTAAAACTATATTGCTTATTAGTGTCAAACTACACAACATCAACTGATTCATTATGTTGACCGACCAATGAAGGAGGAAATGGAAGATTATTACAGTTGTACCCAATCTATAATGGAACCCAAGTGATACTTTATCCACTAAGTCTAATTCAAGCTATATGATGTAATACTAGGTCTAGTTAGTTTCAAATCCTTGCCTTTTAAGGATTCACTCAAGCTTGCTACTAGCCTATTAGGGTTCTTTGATGCCCTAATTCCTAGAGGACCTTTTTCTTACCCTCCAATCACACTCCAACCTAGTTACACCAATAGTTAGGGTTATTTCACTACACAAATGCTTCTTCACACCTCATTGTTGACCTTTCACCTATGGTTTCTTGACCAAAACCTCCATCCATGTAGTGTGATAACTTTCATCAATGGTTTTGGACTCCCCCTGACCTTCTAGACACCAATCTTGCAAGTGGAAACCAAGTTCCTTACCTATAAGTCAAAATTGCTCCAAATAGGGCTACTAGGATTAGCCCTCCAAACTGAACTTTTGGACTTTATCCCCAAATTGCTCCAAAGGAGGTGAAAAAAAAAAACTAGATATTCAAATTCCCTTTTGGGAAAACTTAAAGATTTTATGGGTCTCAGAACCCTAAAGTGTCCATACACCCAAAAGTAACTTTTTGGCCTACTTTTAAGGGTTTCAAGACAATGTTGACTGGCCTGAATAGTGTATGTTATTTCACCTTCCAAAACTCATCCTAGAAAATTTTCCCTTAGTAGTATTTTACCTTACTTATTCTTCCTCCTTCTACACCAACTGGTTTGAAGCATCCAAACACTTTCAAACCGCAAAACTTATCTTCTTGATATGTGATCTTCTAACCAAGTGCACAAACTTGCCTAGGGCATCACCTTAAAATTGACTGCCATGCTTCTTAGGGCCCCAAAACTAATATAAATTGTGTACACATTCTCTACTATGATGTCCCTTGAAACCATGAAGAACTCACAGCAGGAATTTATGGGAAAGCCATTTTTCTCAAAACCCAAAACTAGAACAACACTTTGTCTAACTAGAAAATATTTTCAAAACCCTAGTAGATGGAAAATTGCAATATAAAAACTTAAAGAGAAAATTACTATACAAGCATAAACAACACAAATCCAACACTAGCTTGACATGTTCAATCCATTTGTCCATACAAGAAATGTAAATGTAGAAAAACTATTTAGAAAAATGTGCATTCAATTCCTCAATTTGACATATTACAATTACCAACCCTTGGGATGTGATGGAATGGTGATTAAATAGGCTTCCAAGGAGGTTTCAGCTGGTTGGCATAACCACCAAGCTCATTCTTGCACTTTGCAACTTTTTTGCCAAAAAGTTGCACAAACTTGACAACTTTTGGGTTTCATGAGAAATTTATCTCCCCATCATGTTGGGACCTCTTGACCTATCTAGATTAAGTCCAAAATGATGTCAAAACATAAGGTTTTCCCTAAGGCACTAATATACATGATTTTAAGCCATTTTTCCAACTTGACAACTTTCACAACTGTTGCACAACTTGACATCTTTTACATCTTTTTACTTCCTAACTCCCCCATGACATCCTATGAGTCCTTATCCATATAATAGCTTTAAATAACACCATATATTACCAAGTGGGTTAAAGACACATCTTTCCCACACTTTCAAGGTCCTAGACCTATACCCTTTTGACTCAAATTAAAACCGCCTAACAATTCTTAACTTACTCACCTTCCCAAACCAAAAAGGAAATCTTAAACTAAGCCTTGGACGAGGTGCTCCTGCACCATACTCCCCCAAAAGAAAAGAAGCTAATCCATCCTTGTATTGAGGAAGCTGGGATCAATAACCAACCTTTTGAAATTTGGCTCTCTAACCCAAGTGGCATCAGCATCACCTTTTCCCAACCACTGGATAAGATATTCCAAGTAGGCCTTGGTCCTAGTCTGCTTGTAGATTTTGGAATCCAATCCATTGGCTTCTTGAAGAGGTGAAGGAGGACTAAGATGAAGGCTTTCAATATCCTGTAGGACCTCTTGGACATTCTAATTATCATGTGGATCAAGTCCTTTATAAGCAATTAAATCTACAACATTAAAAATTGGTGACAATCCTCGATCTATAGGCAGGTCAATCTTATATGCATTTTCTCCATACTTGGCAAGTATCGTATAGGGTCTTAGCCTTCTCATTTGGATCTTGCATGGTGTCCCTTTTTTCAATATTTTTTTGTTTAGGTGGGCCATCACAAGATCCCAAATCTGAAACTATAAATCCCTTCTTCAGACATCCATTTTTTGCTTAACTCTGTCAGCATTTTCAGCCAATATCTTCCTAACATTTTTATGGATCTTCCTCATTGATTTTACAAAATCTTCCGCATAGCTACTTCTTGGGCTTCCATCTTTCAAGTTCCTCAATTCCAACACTTCTCTAGGATGTAAACCATAGACTATCTCAATGGGACTCTTACCTGTGGACCTATTTATTGTATCATTATATGCATATTCAACTTGTCCAATGAGTTGATCTCAAGTCTACCCATACTCCTTAGTATGACACCTTAGGAGGTTTCTAAGACTCCTATTTGTAATCTCTATTTGACAATCAGTCTATGGATGGTAGGCAGTTCCAAAAGGCAAGTTAGTTCTTAATCTCCTCCATTGAGTTTTCTAGAAGTGACTCATAGATTTGGTGTCCCTATCTGACACAATACTCACCAGTATCCCATGAATCTTAAAATACCTCTTGGAAAAAAATATTAGCAATCTAGCAAGCATCATGGATAGTCTTCCAAGGCACAAAGTGATCCATCTTACTAAACCTATCCACAATCACATACATATTGCCATATCCCAACCTTGTTTTGGGTAGACCAACTACAAAGTCCATGCTTATGTTTTCCCATGGTCTACTAGGGATTGGAAGCGGTTGGTAAAGACTAGAATTTGAGGATGTCTCCTTGGATTTTTGGCATACTATGCAACTCTCAACATTCTGCTTAATATCCCTAGTCATCTTAGGCCAAAAATAGAACCTAGTGACTAACTCTTGAGTCTTGTTGACTCCAAAATGACCACAAAGTTCCCCATTATTCTTCTCTTGGATCAAATTCTCCCTCATTGATCCTCTACAAACACAAAGTTGGATTCCTTTAAACAATAGGTCATTCTGCAATGTATAATTAGCAAATTCACCATGAAAATTATTTTTAAACTCTTTGCATACCTTATAAATGTGAGCAAAGTCTTCACCACCAGCATAGAGATCTTTTAAATTGTCTATACCTATGCTTTGGAGTTGAATCTCTTGGACTATGAGGATTCTTCTACTCAAAGCATCAGCTACTTTGTTCTAAACTCCCTTCTTGTGCTTGATTGTAAAAGTGTAGGCCTGCAAATATTCCACCAACTTCATATGCTTGTTGCTTATATTATCTTGATAATTTAGGAAGCTAAGGGCTTGGTTGTCTAAATACACAAAAAATTCTTGGGGAGTAGATAGTGCCTCCACTTCTTGAGAGCTTGAACTAGAGCGTACAACTCTAGGTCATAAGAGGAGTACTTGGCATCATTAAGTTTCTCACCATGAAAAGCTATTGGTATCCCTTCCTTTCTTAGGACAACTCCAATGGCTATATTACTAGCATCACACACTACTTGGAAAATTTTATCAAAACTAGGAAGTACTAGTGTAGGCAGCTATGCTATCTTCTTCTTGAGAGTTTCAAAGTCTTGATCTTTTTGAGGCATCTAAATGAACTTTGTCTTCATGCCTCCCTTAATTGTGTCTAACATAGTAGCACATATGCCACTAAAATGTCTAATAAATTTCTTATAGTACTAAGGTAATCCATGGAAAATCCTTACATCTAATGCACTCTTAGGAGTAGGCCAACTTAAGATAGCATCTACCTTCTCTGGGTCTATTTTCAGGTTACCTTGAGATAGAACAAAGCCTAAATATACTAACTCCTACTTCATAAAGTCACACTTCTCCAAATTGATCATTAGTTTCTCCTCATACAATTTCTTAAAAATAATTTTTAGATTCCTAATATGTTGCTCTTTAGTTTTTCTAAAAATTAAGATGCCATCTAAATAGACAACAACAAACTTACCAATGTAGTCTACCAACACTTCGTTCATCAACCTCATAAATGTGGATGGAGCATTGGATAAACCAAATAGCGTCACAAGCAATTCATACAAGCCTCCATTAGTCTTGAAATTTGTCTTTCATTCATCCTAATTTGATGATAACCACTTTTTAAGTCTATCTTAGTGAAATACTTGGCTTCCCTTAAACAATCCATTAGGTCTTAAATTCTAGGTATTAGAAACCTATATCTAATGGTGATCCTATTTATGGTTCTAGAATCCATACAAAGCTTGCAAGTTCCCCCCTTCTTAGGTGCTAAAATAGTAGGGACTGACTACACATGGGCTAATGCTCTTCCTAATTAGGCCTTGGTTTACAAGCTCTTGGATTTTTTTGGCAATTTCCTCATTTTAATGAGGAGTCATTTTTTAGGTAACTTTATTTGGTAGGGTAGCTCCTGTGATAAAGTCTATTTGGTGAGTAAAAAATCTTTTTGAAGGCAAGGTGGCAGGTTTCCCATCACTAACATTAGCCTTGTATTCCTTGAGTAACTCTTGGATTTCATTTGGTATTTCTACCTTCTTGGCAACATTTCCATATTTTGGTTTTAAAACTAGTTAAAACCAACTCCATCTCCTTCCTCTAGAGTTTACAAGAACTACTTCTCACCAACCATGAACACACTTGGTCTTGAAATCTTCAACTCTCCCTCTTCTACAAAGGATTAGATCTTGAATTTTACTCCATCCCTCTTGAATGAATATGAATTGTTAGTCCCATCATGTATAGCCTGATTGTCAAATTGCCATGGCCTACCAAGTAGAAGGTGGCATGCATCCATGAGAAGAATGTCACACAGTACTCTATCCTTATATCTTCCTATAGTGAACTCCACCCATGCTTGTTCTCCAACCAGTAAATGTTGACACTTATTGAGCCATGTTACCTTCTATGGATTTGTGTAAGGGATCCTCTTTAACTTCAACTTGTTGACTGCCTCTTCACTGATTATGTTATCAGTTAAACTTGAATCAATAATAACTCTACATACCTTTCCAATGATCTTACATTTGATCCTAAAAAGTTCTCTCCTATAACTTGGCTCCTCTTTTATTGACTCTTTAATCAATTTTATTATCATCAAATTCTCCCCTTCCTTTAATTTCAGGGGTAGCTAAGAGTGTTTGTTGCTACTACTAGATTCCTCCTACACATAGTTGACTCTTTTATGGCTCCTTGAGAAGTTAATCCTTTTTCAAGGGACCTATAGGAAGGATGTCCTAGTTAATGACAATGATAACACTTCATAGTGGAAAAATAAGAGCCTCTTCCTTAGTATTTTCTTCTCCCTCTCCAACTTGTGTTAGAGATTCTCTCCCTACTAAAACCTCCTCTTCCTAAACTTCCCTCTTGTTATTCAGTTGCTTTACTATCTCCTTGTGACCTATAGTTAGATCCTCTTCCACCATAGTTTCTACCTTTTCCATCTCTTCCCTTACCTCTTCCTCTAAAGTTTGATTTTTCCTTCTTTTTATTCTTTTCTTCCACTTCCAAAGAAAGTTGGAAGAATTTATGGATTGTTGTAGGAGTCCACAAATTTATTTCTTCTTGAATACTCTATTTCAAGCCTCCTAGATACCTAGCTACCTTGATGGCTTCATCTTCTTGCACTCTTGATCTTAAGCACAACTTTTGGAATTCTTCGGTGTAGGTTGCTATATCCATGTCTTTCTACTTCAAACCTTTCCTCTTCTTATGAAGTTGAACCTCATAATTTTCTAATAGGTAAAAATCTTTCACTTTGCTTACCATAGCATTCCAATTTGCAATGGGCTTCTTCCCCACTTTTTCCCTCTCTTCTTAGAGGTACTTCCACCATGTTAGGGTTGATCCCCTTAGCCTAGACTTGGCTACTTTGACCTTTTGTGCTTCACTCACACCTTCACATTCAAAGTGATTCTCCATTCCTTCCCCCCATTCCATCACAAACTCAGGGTCCATTTTCTCATTCAATAAAGGAACTCCTTCTAGGGCCTTTCCAACTAGGGCTTTGATGGCTTTTAGGAATGGTTCTTCATTGATAGGAGGGTCAGGTTCAAGGATAAGGTCTTCATTCTCAACCTTCTCTTTACCCCTACTATTGGTTTCACCTTCTTGTTATCTCTTCTTAGCTACCTCAACAACTTCTTCCAACTTGGTCTTCATTACTTCCAAAGCTTTCCTCAAGAATATTCTTCTTCTTCTTTTGGTCACTCATCTCTTTGGTCAATTTTGCATTAGTCACCATATTGGAACCTCCAACTGATTATGTAAGTTGAAACATCCACCCACAAATCCCAAGTTTCTCGCTCTGATACCACTTTGATGTAATACTAGGTCTAGTTGCTTTCAAATCCTTGCCTTTTAAGGATTCATTCAGGCTTACTACTAGCCTATTAGGACTCCTTGATGCTTTGATCCCTAGAGGACTTTTATGTTATCCTCCAATCACACTCCAACCTAGTTACACCAATAGTTATGATTACTTCATTACATAAATGCTTCTTCACACCTCATTGCTAACCTTGCTCCTATGGTTTCTTGACCAAAACCTTCATCCATGTAGTGTGATTACTTTAATCAATGGTCTTGGACTCCCCCTGACCTTCTAGACACCAATATTACAAGTGGAAAACAAGTTCCTTACCGATAAGTCAAAATTACTCCAAACAGGGGTACTAAGATTAGCCCTCCAAACTAAGTTTTTGGACTTTATCTCCAAATTTCTCCAAAGGAGGTGGAAAATAAACAAGATATTTAGATGCCCTTTTGGTAAATATTTTTTGGGTCTTAGAACCCTAAAGTGTCCATACACCCAAAAGAAACTTTTTAGCCTACTTTTAAGGGTTTCAAGACAATGTTGACTGGCCTGAAGAGTGTATGTTATTTCACTCTCCAAAACTCATCCTAGAAAATTTTTCCTTAATAGGATTTTTCTTTACTCATTCCTCCTTCTACACCAATTGGTTTGAAGTATCCAAACACTTTCAAACCCCAAAACTTTTCTTCTTAATCTATGATCTCCTAACCAAGTGCACAGACTTGCCTAGGGCATCACCTTAAAATTGATTGTCATGCTTCTCAAGGCCCCAAACCTAATATACATTATGTACATAGTCTCTACTAAGATGTCCTTTGAAACCATGAAGAACTCACAATAGGAATTCATGGGAGAGCCATTTTTTCTCAAAACCCAAAACTAGAACAACACTTTGTCTAATTAGAAAATATTTTCAAAACCCTAGAAGATGGAAAATTTCCATCCAACAACTTAAAGAGAAAAGTATTCTACAAGCATAAACAACATAAATCCAACACTAGATTGACCTGTTCAATCCATTTGTATGTACAAGTAATGTAAATATAGAAAAGTGTCATTCAATTACTCAATTTGGCATATCACAATTATAAACCCTTTGGATGTGCTGTAATGATGATTAAATAGGTTTATAAGGAGGTTGCAGGTGGTTGGCATAACCAAAAATCTCATTCTTGTGCTTTGCAACTCTTTTGCCAAAAAGTTGTCAAGCAACTTTTCAAAAAGTTGCACTTTGGATTTCATGAGCAACTTATCTCCCCATCATGTTTGGACCTCTTGACTTGTCTGGATTGATTCCAAAATGATGTCAAAACATGATTTTTTCCCTAAGGCACCAATATACATTCTTTTAAGCAATTTTTCCTACTTGACAACTTTCACAAATGTTGCACAACTTGACTTCTTTTACATATTTTTACTTCCTAACTCTCCCATGACATCCTATGAGTCCTTATCCATATAATAGCTTGAAAACACACCATATATGATCAAGTGGGTTCAAGACACATCTTTCCCACACTTTAAAGGTCCTAGACCTGTGCCCTTTCTACTCAAATTAAAACTCAAAAACACACCACAAAAAACTACCTAACAACTCTTAATTTACTCACCTTCCTAAACCAAAAAGGAAAACTTAGACTAAGCCTTAGACTAGGTGCTCTTGCACCACTATAAGTCACATTGAGTAGAGAAGAAGACAGCCTACCATGAGCATAGAATTTATTGAGTCGTACAAAGGATCTTGAGTGAATACTTACCAAGTGTTAGAAAGGAAGAACAGTATATTTACCAAGTGTCATAGGAATGACATCAAATTTTAAATTAGCATAAATTCAAATGCTACCTAATTCTAACAAGCAAGGGAAATAGTTTACATGAATCAAGGTAAAGATTTGCAAAAGATTTTATTGAAGAAAGTGCTATGATTGTTGATGATTCCAAGAAAGTATAAACCAATGGAAATAAATTTAAAACATATGGATGGAAAGATGTTTCTAGAACCATTGATCATGATCAGAGATCAAATTGAGAAGGTTTTGAAACCCTAATTAGGTCAAGCAAAAAAATGGAAAAAGAATACTATAAAAGGAGTAGTTGAGAACATTTCAAGGTTGGTTGTGGATGTTGTTGTTGATGTTGTTGGTCATAATTTTATTATAGGAAGGAATCAAGGTCATAATCGAAGGTCAAAGAGAATAGAGGTAGAGTTGTAATGAATTGTTGATCTATCATAGGAAGGTGATAACTGTAAAGTAGAAGAGGATCTAATCAAGCAAAGTAAGTTGCTACTATAGGTCATTATTGCTATTGTTTAACCACTATAATAGTTTTGTAAATCCTTTAAAAAGGTAGACTTAACAGTCTTACATGTAAATCTCTACACATTTGATGAGTGTTGTAAAATCCTTGAAAAAGGTATATCCTTACATATCTCATTGTATACTCCTAACTGAGTGGGTCATCAGAAGTGACTAAACATTGTAGCCATAACAAGGAAACCTCTTACTGTAGTAGTGATGTATTTGTGGGTGTCATCCCCACCACAGTTTTCCCTCTAACCAAGTGTTTTTGTGATACCAAAATTAATTATGTGTTATTTTTTCATGAGTTTATATGTTGAAGTTGATTTTCTTCCAATTGCATGCAAATGGTTTTATGTTCAATGTGAACCAAGTAACAATAAGAACAAAGAAAGGATTAATTGGGTAAAAAGATAAGTTTTAGAAGATATTGATTTACCCTCCCCCCCCCGCCACTCAACATCTTATCTATCTTGTATTTCCAACAGAAACAAGCTTAAACATCTTAGATCCTTCTACTATTATTTCATCCACCATAATTCAATTCAATTATAGAAATCTTAATGTTTAAGCTACATATTTCAAACCTTAAGTGATGCCTAGATATTTTTTAGGGTTCTAAAATGTCCAATTTAATGGAGAAGTGAACAAATCTCGATATCTTCATAATTTCAACTTCTAATGTATACTTAAAGGTGGATAGACAACCTCAAAATAGTAATCTTTCTAATTTCTCTAAGATATTGCTAAAATATTTCCTTCTATTAGTCCAGGTAAAAACTCTATTCCTCATTTTGATTTTAGCTAAAGTATTATAAGTAACCTCATGGTTGAAATCTTTATGGGATTGGGATATGTAGTTAGATCCACCACTTTTTTCACTCAAGTATAGAATGAAATTAAAGTGTTCTCCTAAGATATAGATTTCTAAATGATTTGATAATATTTGGAAACTTACCTGGTTCCAAACTATTAATTTGTTTGCATTATTTATTGGACTATATATATTAAAAATTGTCAAGGTGGGATTACTATTAACACTTTCAACTTTCCCACTAATCCAATTTGCATCTTTAACTATGTTATATATACTTATCTTCCTAGGGTCCCATATTAGGGTCAAGTCACCAAAATCTTCTTGAGATTCAACCCAAGCTGAATACCATACTCCTAATTTTGTATTAAGCTTATTAGTTTCTAACTTACCTAATTTTGTCTCTTGAATAAGGATCAAATCAAAATAAAATGTTTTAGGACTTCTTTTTAGAAGTATTTTCTTTTTAGGGGTGTTTAATCCCCTAACATTCCATGTGGATACTTTCATTGACAAGTGGGAAAGTACTTCCCCTTCCCTACATGAAAAAAGTCAGTGAGTTTAGGTTGGTACTCTGCCATACCATCTTTTGTTTTGAGTTATACTAATGGTTTCCTTCCCCTCTTTTTCTTCTATTTGAAAGCTATATTAGGGGTACCTAGACCAATAATACTAGCTTCTATTCCTAATTTTCTTGTTGCTAAGTGAGAGTCAGTGTTATCTCTGCATTCTGATGCTTCTTGATGTATTTCTTTGCTTATTTATTTGTAATTTAAATCGAGTTAATTTAGACATTTGGAGAAAATAATTACCTTCCATACTAATATCTATTGTGGATTTATGTATTACATATTTATTATTTATTATTAATGTCTTCTTTATATTTCTCAGGAGTTACATGATTAGGGTTATTATTGTAAACATGTTCTAATACATTTTGAGATGTGTGCATTGATTGCATGGTGTATTATTATCCTGTTGCACTTGACTAGGTTCCTACAATAGTGTTTACTCATGTATTGGACCATGTTAACTTATATGTTTATGGTGCCTTTTCCATTTTTGAGTAATTACTATTAATCCATTATTATTATTTTTAGTAGGTAATAAGTTTTTTTATATATTATTAAAATATCAATATTATAGAAATACAAACAGGCTTCAAAAAGTAGCCATCCTTTCCACATTCATGTTTCTTTACTAGAAACCTTTTCATTTATACAAGTATACACTCCTATATTCCTTAGCCCCCTATCATGATAAGCCCCTCCCAAATACATCTTAGCCCTTTCTAATTGGCTTCATTGTAAACATCAAAAAGAAACTAAAGTTTATCATCTGAAATTTTTGTCTTTTCCTTTCTCCTTGCCATTACTTGGTCCTTTCCTTATCTCGACCATTTTCCTGCATGTGTTCCTCAACACCATTATCTTGGTTGTCCCCAATTTACCTTCAAAACTATCCTCTAAAAATTTGAGTTGATATGCTCAACTTCCTGGTTCTTGTGCCTTCCTCAAAAACTCCCCTTCCTTAGATCACTTAAAAGACATCTATCAATTTTCCCATAAAAATTTTCCACAAAATTTCTAGTCTTCCACTTCTTCTTCATCATTCTTCCACCCTCACTAGAACTCTATCCATCCTCTTTATCCTTCTTTCACTAGCACTTCTCCTCTTTCTTGGGTGATTTATGAAAAAACCTCTAACCCTTTACCACTCTCCTCCAGAAAGCATTCAATTTCTGCCACCAATTTTGTCTAAGCCTGCTTTGCTCCTACTTTATAAACATCCTTATCAACTCCCATTGGCCACCACAAGAATCCCACTCAACCTCTTCTCATTCCTTCTTCATATTTTTCATAGCACTCATTGTAATCAAATCCTTTCCCTAGCCATGCCCACTCTAAAAGGGATTCCATTCCCACGATTAAATTCATAGGGAACAATTTTTTCATCACCCAGTCCACCTCATCCACCAGGATTTTAATTTCTAGTCCCCACGCCATTATGATTGCCGCAATATTCACATTAATCTTCCAATGATGTGTGGAATTTTGAAAAAGCTCACCAATTATCTCTTTCACGGCTTCTACTTCTTTCGGCATTGGGAATTTTAATAGTATGTTCAACCTTTTGTCCTACACCGGCCCAAAAAGAGCATTCTATTGTCGACTATTTCAATAGGTAAAGGTCACCTCCATCTTCTTTCAAATCTATCACTTTCACTTCTGTCAATTACTATTTAGGTAGTTAGAATTACTTTCCATTCTTTAATATATATTGTTTTTTTGCTACCTTCCCTTTGAAGAAATAGTCCCATCACTCCTTCACACATATCAAATAGACCAATTACCACCTTTTGTCATAATGAAAATCATAATTGCCAATTTCCCAAATCTCTTCCTCTCTTTTACTAATAGTCCTTTATGATGTCATTCATCATTCCTTTCTTTCTCCAAAGCATTAAACCTACCTTAAATAGGTAACCACTTAATCAATGTTAAATTCTACTTCTTCTGTCATTTCTAAGTGGCTACACAATTCAAAGATTGGCTTCCCATCATCTACTAAACCTACTGCCCATTTTGACAAAGCATCTGCCTCCCTGCTAGCTTCTCTAAACACATAACATATCTTAAACTCCTCAAAACCACTTAACTCCTCCATAATAGATTCTAAAACATTTCTTAGGTGCTATGCATGGATTGAATTTTTACTCACTACCTACACCACCACCATTGAGTCCCCTTCTCCCCCCACATCTTTTTATACATTTTAAAGCTAAAAATGTAGCTTGGAACTCAACTTCATTATTTGTCCCATCCTTCAGTCTTAATGCTCCATAAGCCACAAAATCCCTTGAATTGTCCTTTACAATGCATCCTACCCTTGAATTCCCTAAGATTCCTTTAGATGCTCCATCAAAGTTTACTTTTAGCTAGCCTATTTCAGGAGCTTCCCACTTCACCTCCTCCCTTTTCTTGGTTTTAGAATTTGTTATTCTTGTATCTCCTGCCTTTCCAATTTTAATCCCTGGCCACCTATTCTAAATTTCCCTGTCAGAGTTCATGAACTCATAATTTGATAAAGTTTTCCTAAATAGTATTGCATTCACCATGTCTTCAATAGAATGATCTATTCATTTTAAGAGTTGATCAATTGATTATAATCTATCCTAAAATATATTCTTATTTATTTCCTTCCAAACTTCCCATATTGCAATTGAGGGTCATATTCTCAAAATGCATTCCAAATAGTTTTTTCTTCCTCCCTTGGCCATGCAATAAAAAAAGCCTTAAGAGAGGGGCTCCATGGACCTACCTAGCCCAGCTTTCCTTGAAGCTAGCTCCAACATTTAGTTGCTATATCACAATTTAACAATAAATGATCCACATTCTCCTCATCCTTTCCACACATAACACATTTTTTAAGGTCCTAAAAACCAAATCTTCGTCTTCTCTCTCCTATTAAGATTCTTCCTTGAATTGCTAGCCATGCAAATGTGCCAACTTTTGGGAGAATTTCTTTACTCCAACATAAGTCCCCTACTTCAAAACATTCATCCATCCTATAATCTAAAATTTCATATCCTAGCTTAACTAAATATTTACTCGAGGCTACTATACACCAGCTTATCTTATCTTCTTTATTTATTATGCAAATCTTTCTACTTTTGAAGATCTCCCTTAGGGATTATTGTTGTCCATCTAAAAGGCCCACCACTCTCCAATCTTTCCAAATCCATATTTTCCAAAGAAACCCATCACTCTCCTCCATATAATCTCTTACATTCCTACCCCACATATTGCATAAAATCTGTTTCAAATCTTCATCACCTAATTCCTCATCTAAAGATTTGTATCCATTCCAAGAATCCTCCCAAAAATTTTCCTTCTTGCCATTTCCTATGACCCAAGAGATATGGTCAGTAATGACATGTCTGCATGAAAGCATAAAATTCCATATTGCAAAACCTCTTATCAGATTTTGAATAGTTAAAATCCTTGTATTCTTATTAAAATCCAAATATTTAGCCTTTGAAATCCTCATCCACACCTATTTAGCATCATTTGCCAATTGCCATACCAGTTTAGCCCCTAAAGCTAAATTCATTATATTCCAGTCTCTAAGCCTTGCCCCTCCAAATTTCTTAGGCTCGCATATTTTCTCCCATTTTATTAAAGGCCATTTTTTTTCCTCACTTGCCCCACTCCAAAATAATTTCTTCATCTACCTTTCCACTAAATTAATCACCTTCTTTGGGATTTTTAAACACATCATTGAGAAAACCAAAACTACTAAACCAACAGATTTTAACATCAAAATCCTACCTACTAAAGTTAGATATTTACCTTTCCAACCTTCCATCTTCCTCAGATAATTCTCAGCTAATCCCTTCTAGACTTCACTTTTATTTTGTCCTTGGAACAAAGGGATTTCCAAATATTTACTCGGAAGAACTCCCTGCCTTATATTCAATTCTTCCTGTAGCTCGTCTTCTATAAAAAGGGGTGTTAAAAAAGAAAATTTTAGACTTTGCCTAGTTTATTTTTTTTCCTGAGACTTTTCCATATAATTCTAAGGTTTTCTTCATTATTCCAGCCTCCTATTCCAAGGCTTCTCCCATAAGGAAGGTGTCATCCACAAACTATAAATGTGAGATTGGGTCTACACCCCTTGCTACCTTAACCCCTTTCCATGAGCCCTTCTTTCTTTCATTAGCCTCCCTAAAACTTCAGCAAAAATTATGAATAGGAAAGGAGATAGAGAATCACCCTGTCTAATCCCTTTTTCTAATTTAATAAAACCTCGGGGACTTCCATTAATTAGCATCAAAAATCTTACTAAATTTAGATAGCCCTTCACCCAACTAATCCATTCCTCTTTAAAACCAATTTTTTTCAAAACTAAAAATTAAAAAAACTCTATTTACCTCATCATAAGCTCTTCTTATATCTAGCTTAACCATCATTTTACAAAGTTTGTTTGTTCTGACTGAATGGATCATTTCATGAGCTATAATCACCGCTTCAAAAATTGATCTTCCTAGAGAAAATCCACTTTGTTCCTCTAAAATTACATCATTTAGTACCTCTTTTAGCCTATTAGCCACTACCTTTGATATAATTTTATATACAATATTACATAAAGAGATAGGTCTAAAATCCTCAAAAGAGTTACATTCCTCCTTTTTGGGAAAAAGCATTTAAAAAGTGTTATTTAAATCTTTAAGAACAAACCCTCCTCTTCTCGATTCCTCCACCATCTCCCAGATTTCACCTTCAATACATTCACATATAAGTCTAAAGAAACTTCCTGTGAATCCATCAGGCCCTAGACTCTTGTCTTTCCCCAAACCCCAAAGCACTTTTTTTACTTCCTCTTTAGAGACTACAACATTTAACCTTGCATTTTTCTCATCAAAAATGCATTTTTGAATGCATTCCAAAACCTCCTTATCTAAATCCTCCCCCTCATCCTCTATCCTACCTCTATCCTTGAAGAAACTTATTGCAGCATTTTTAATCATGATGGTGTCATTTATCACCTCACCTTCTTCATTCTTAATTGAGAAGATTTTATTGTGAACTCTTCTTATTTTTACTAAATTATGGAAAAACTTTGTTTTCCTATCCCCTTCATTCAGCCAGGTCTCCCTTGATTTCTGTCTCCAAAACAATTCTTCTCTTAATAGGGTCTCATCATACTCTTTTTTTAGCCTCTTTTCATTCTTAAAATCATCCTTATTCATTTCCCCCTAAATTATTTTATCATTCAAGATTTAAAATTCTACTTCCAAGTCTACTTTTCTTTTGAAAATGTTTTGAAAAGAGTCTCTATTTCACACCTTCAGTTTTTCTTTTATAAGCTAAAGCTTCTTGAATATTTTAAAAGCCATGTTCCCCTCCCTCTTTGGAGCTTCCCACCACCACCTTTCTACCATTTCCTTAAAACCATCTGCCCTCAGCCACATAGCTTCAAATTTGAAAGGGTATCAATTCGAGGTAGGTTTCTCCTATAATCTTAGACTAATGGGAAAGTGGTCAGACCCATGTATAGGCATAATCTCAGCTTCCACATACTAATCAACTTTAGTCCAATTCCCCCCCCCCCAAATAGGAACCAATCCAATTTTTCAACAATATTAACAAACCCTTGCCTCTGATTGTTCCATGTAAAATCCCCCTGCTTGAAGGGAATATTGATAAGTCCATTGTCCATAACAAAGGATGAGAAGTCCTCTTGTGAAATTGACCTCCATCCTTTACCTCCCTTCTTTTCTTTTGGGTATAAAATTGCATTGAAATTTCCCCCTACTATAGTGATTTCATTTTGTAAAATTTCTCACAATTCTATAAGTGTTTTCCAAAGTTCTTTCTTCCCTTTGCTTTGAGCTGGGCCATATACATTAATGACATTGAGATCATATCCCAATTATTTTGAGGAGACCTTTAACCACTACCAGTTCCTTTCAGACTGCATTACAATTCCCTTTATTGTTTCCTTGTTCCAAAAGACACATAAACCTCTTGAGTCTCCCTCAGTGGCTACCCATACACTTTACCATCTACAAAACTTTCTTCTCAATCCCTCCACCTCACCTATCTTTACCTTTTTTTCTTGCAAGAACACTATATTGGGTTTTTCTTGATCTAGTCCTCTATTGATCAAGTGAGTTTTGGCAAGGGCGTTGCATCCCCTGACATTCCATGAGAGGATCTTCATATTTTTTGGGAGGGGTTCTTACCACTACCCTACTTTAGTTTGCTTTGACCTTTACCACTTCCAACTATCTAAATCAATGTATTGATTGTTCTTCTTCCTCTTTTTTGGCTTTCTCCAATCTAAACTTTGTATTTTTTACTCTTAAATTTTTCAATGGTTCTATTTTCTTTAAGGATGATATTTTCCTCCATCCCAAAAAAATCGTCATTCTCTTCTGCACCTTCATCTATTTCCTCCCCGTTTAGACTCTCCTCTGAACTTGATTCCCCTAATCTTCCTTTTACATTTCTGATTGGGGAAATTTCAATATCCTTAAACACATCCCCATTCCCCCCTTCCATATCTCCTTCTTGCCTAGTTGTATACCCTTCATTCTCCTCCCATACTCTATGTCCTTCTTTTGGTCTTGTAGACACCATTATTAACTTACAATCACTTGCTTGAGGTTCTTGAGTTCCTTCTACTTCTCTGTGAACCCTTATTTTAGTGTCTACTACACTTTTGTATGTTCTCCCTTCCTCTTCCTCTCCCCTAGTGCTTGCATCCTTCCCTATTTCACAAGTCTCTAACCCATTTCTCCACTACTTATCTGTATCTCCTTTTTGTTTATTATGTTGTTTTTTTATGACTCTTGCATCTTTTTCCATATCAACATCTAAAGCTAGACTACATCCATAAACTCACATTCCCTCCAACCTCTATCGTAATAGTTATTTGTTATTGTTTTTACCATCATGACATTTTGTATTTCTGCAATATCCCTCTTCAACCATTGTTCATTCTTATCTTTTTTCATTTCTAAACTCTTTGATATCTTTTTCACCCTCCTAAGTAGCCTTTCCACTTCCTTTTCTTTGTTGCATACATCTTGTTTGCACTCCTTAGAATCATGTTCCTCACATAGACAAAACTCACAAACTTTCAACCCTTCTTCCAAAGACATTGGCTATCTCCACACAACCCCATCAATAAAAATCTCAATCATTTATGGGATTGGGTGGTAGTCATTCCACATTATGCAAATTCTTGGAAACATTTGCAAAGTTTCTTTGTCCACCATTTCTACTGCTTTTGTAAATGTTCCAAGTTTGCTTCCAATTGCTTTGTAGTACTGCTCCTGCTAGAATTCTTGAGGCAAATTTCTTAGCCCTATCCAAATAGGGAGTTCCTTTATTACCTCCTTTGTTGGGTCAAAGTTTATGGTCCATTTCTTTAAGTAAAATCCATACCTATCCATAAAATAAGGGCCACTATTCAAATTCCAGTCCCTATCTTGTGCTATATCAACTGTTACCATGCATAAACCATTTTCAAGAGTTCTAAAATCTTTTACTTCCCCCCATTTCTCATCACACCATTTTTTGACATTCTCTATTGTAAACTTTGATCCACCCCACTTTAGAAATAAATATTTTTTCTCCAAAAAGTCACTTTTCCCCTTTATTAGGCTACTATCTAGCCTCGCTTTCTCCATTGTGCATTGAGTTCATTCCTAATCCTTAACCATTTGCTTCTCCTGATTTTCTACTACTTGTGGTTTTCTCAATTTTTCTGCTATATTTTCAAAAACCAGTTTCCTGCCTAGATTCATAGATGTAAATCTTTGTATCAGGTGTGTTCTCCAACCACTTTCATTCTGTGTTGCTCTCCCATTTTGCCATTTGTCCTCCTTGTTTAGTCTCACTTTCTTCCATTGAACACTTTCTCTAAAAGATCTATTCCCATTTTGCCATCTCCCCTTCCTATTCCCCCAATAAACCCTTCCTGTCTCCTAAACGGTTCCCAGCCATTTCCAGACTTCTTAGACCACTATGAAATCTTGTTCTTTGCTAGAAACCTTCTTTGGTTTCCTGTCCACCAGCACTCTACCATTTTTTCCAAGTAAATGGCTCCTCTTTATGTTGTTTAATCTTTATGAGGTTTAAGAGAAGATAAACATATATTGACTAAGCAATAAATATCTACATTTTTCCTAGTTTAGGGTTTTAAGCTTAAACAACTCGTAACTTTTTCCTCGCTTGCATCTCTTCAAGAAGCACGAATGAAGATTGAAGTAGATGAAGGTTTTAAGCGGGTTATTTTTCCTACCAACAAAAAAATCTGAGAGGCTCCTTCACATCCGATACTATTATTTGATTTTTGAATGCTTTATGAATTAGAGAATGAGTTATCCATATTAGGTTCATGGAATTATGTGCTATGGATATTTACTTTGTTCATTTTAGTAATTTATGTAAAATGGACTATTTAAATGATTATTAAAATGAAATTAATTAAATGCTTTAATTATGTGATTTTGCCTAAATATTGCTTTGACTATTATTGTTGTGCATCAACACTTGATTGGGTTCATTTATTGTGTAGGACTTATATCCCTAGTAGTGACACGTGGAATTAGTGACCAGAACTTTCATGTTGAGCCAATATCATCCCTATATGGGAGATGTATCTTTTATTGTTATTGTAATCCTCTAGTAATTGGTAAATTTTGGTTCATAATGCATTATGTGATTAGACCCATGAACATGTCTATGCATTTAGGATTCCATAGTGGTTGCAAAAAAAAATAGATTAATTGATGTTTAATGGGTTAGAGGGATTTTAATTATTTGATTTGATCTTTATTTTATTGCTAGCTAATTTATCGTAGGTCAACTCCAAACAATTGGAATCACCTATTTTAATTTGGATTAAGGGAGCCAATTATATTATTTAATTTAAATAATCTAATTTATATGTCACTTTGCAAAAGTGCATATATTGGCTAAAAAGTGAGTTTATTCTCACTTATCACTTTTCTATTACATAGTTTTGGAGGAAATTCCTCAAAACCATCTTATGAGAAATTTTTTTTTTACTCGTTGCAGGAGTTTGGCTCAGCAGATCGTCATAAGATCGGTCTCATTCGATTCGTATCAAGATTGCTCTGCTATGCTAATGATTTCATCTGATTCAGCATCCCTATTATTTTATGGCGGTGTTTCTTGTTTTGCCCTCTTGGCTGTGAGGTATGGCTTTCTTGTTTTAATGGTTTTACATTTTTTTAGCTTCTAAATTTTGTTTATAAATGTTAGGAAGTGGAGAACTAGTGTTCCCCTCTATTTTTATGCAATTCCTCCACCCGGTGGGACGAGTGTGAGCATTTGATGTTTTCAACATGTGGGTTTGGGGATTTTCCTATTCTTATGTTGTATTTATGTGAAGTGTTCATGCCCATGACATTATTTGAAAAGTGTGTTGTTGGGTGGACTTAGACCAATGGTTTTAATCTCATCTATTTATTCGATGTTTGAATTTTGGGTGTTTTAGCATTGTCTCATTTTGTGTGCCATATGGTTTTCCCCATTTCTCTATTTGGCCTAGTCAAAGGTTGGATCTTGTATTCCTTGCCTCAATGATTAGGATTATGGAATCATAATTGTTATAGGATATTTTGGGGTATTTTATTTCCCAATCTAAACTCATTCTTGGGTGAACCCACAATAGTGGGTTACACTTTTTTGGAGGAAGAGATTCCTCCAAAATCACGAAAGGCAGATTTTTTGCCCAAAAACTTTTGATAGAAAGTAATCATCAAGTTTTGATAGAAACTATAAAAGTTTCGATCGAAACTACTTTTGATGGTAGTTTCGATCGAAACTAACCAAGCAAAAAAAATTCATCCTAAATAGTTTTGATAGAAACTAAATAGTTTCTATAGAAACTATTTAATTTCTATTGAAACTATTCAGTTTCTATTGAAACTATTTTTTACATGAAACTCGGCCTTATTAGTTTTGATAGAAACTAACTAAAAATAGTTTCTATCGAAAGTATTAAAAAAGTTTTGATAGAAAGTTAGTTTCTTTCGAAACTAGTAAAGTAGATGGCTTTTACAAAGTATATAACATTCTCAATTATTTTCATGGCTTCCTAATCTGATGAACGGATCTAGACTAATTGCAATATTGAATGCTTAATTAAAAACACAACTCAGCGAAAGTCTTAATACATTTATACATAACTGAAATTATGCATTAAAACTTAAGGTGAGAAACAGAATTGAGAGAAAAGAAGATAGAAAGTGTGAACAAAGTTTGATTTCAGAGTTCGCCACAAATGTAACTACGTCTCCAAGTCAGCTCCAATAGAGTACGACCGATCCGATTAATCTCCAAAAATCAATTAAAAATGCACCAAGTCCATTCCTTTGAGCACTTTGGCAGCAACAAAACTCCAATGTACAAGAATGGCTCAAAAATCTCCTTACAAGACCTCTCTATTCTTTCAAAACTTCACCAAGAGCAATTTCTCTACAAGTCTCCTTCAAGAATTACAATAATTCTCCAACTTTGATTTCCCCCAAAATGACATCCTACCCCCCTTTTTATACAAAATAATTTGCCTAAATTGGATCAAAACCAATTAGGGTATAAAATAAAACACCCCCTTCGAATAACCCCTTTGCCATTTTTATATTTTGGCATTTATACAATTTTGGGGATTAATTATTAATAAAATAAAAAATATATCCTATTTAAAGAGTAGGCAGTTTGTTTGTTTTAAACTCAAATAAAAATTATGCCCCACATAACTAAAAGCAACACGTGGCGCAATGACCATATAGCTTTTGCACCCACCGCGAGGTTGGGGGTTCAAATCCACGGGTTGTTTAAACTAAACTTGGCAGCAGGAACAATTTAAATAGCAAATTTCACATTTGTATGTTGAATGCTTTGTGTGGCCCAATGGCCAAGTCTTATTTTGGTAAAGAGGTGGTTGGGGGTTCGACCCCCACCAGCCCAAGTCTTCCATCCACTTACCAATGATGTGTAAATGCCACCATGACATCATGATGATGCCATTAGAATTCAAAATGATACTTTTTAGCTCCGAAATTCAAATTCTCATAACTTTCACATATGAAGTCCGTTTTTGACAAAACAAATGTCATTGGAAAGAGATTCCATAGTGGTTTTTGTAGACTTGTGTCTTTTTCCAATTTACCCGATTGTGAATCTGAGACTATTTTGTGAATTTGATTGGACCCTTGGTCTTGTGACCCTATTCTTGAGTTGGGGGTTTAGTTTTATTGCTCTCTATGAATTTGATTTACCCTTGGTCTTGTGACCCATAGAGCATTTGACCAGGACCTGTTATAGTGCATTGTCTCATGATCTTGATTTCAATCCTTTGTACTATTTGGTGTGAGTGTTAGCCTTAGATGACTTTATGGCATTTGGTTGTGGTTATATCATTATCTCCATTAGCACAACAGGTGTGGACCTACGAGTACCACGTGGTTGGGAGCCATAGCTATTTTAGAATCTGATAAGATTAATAACCCAGAAAACTAGTGCAAAGAGTAAATATCTAAACTATGAATGCAAATGATACAAAATCAAAATAGCATCATAGAGTTAGTCTCCAAGAGAGTAATGCAAATGCTAGAAGAAAAATAGCATTAAGAGGATGCAAAAACAAGAGATACAAATACAAGCCAGGTAGCATGCTTATATAGGCTAGGAAGAGGGAGGAGGTGGCAACACCAACCAATGAGGAGCAACCATCTATCAGACTAAAGATAGCAAAGTATCTTCCTAAGATAGCTAATGGATGCTCACATGTAGGAAGGTGACACCTCACAACCATTCACCTAATAAGACATGCTTTATTAACCTAAGCGAGATTATTAAAAGTGTAGGAAAAACCTAGCAAAATAGGAAAAATAAAAAAACTACACTAACACCCCCCCATAAGCGAAGCTTAGGTGGATGCTAACCCAGCAAAGCTATGAAAGCAATAAAATGGGTCCCAGCAACAAGGCCTAATCAGGTACCCAATACAAGAAAAAGAACTAGATGAAGGAAACTAAGCCTCCAATCTAGGAAATGTCCCAAAGAGAGGAACAAAAAAGAGCATGAAGCATCTCTGAAGCATGAAGTTGCAAACTCTGTCAAAATGCTGATCTCTAGAACCTCCATAGAAATAGAAGGCACGAACCATCAACCAAAGAAGCATAGAACAACAAGTGAACCCCCCCATAATGCTGAACAGGGAGAGGGGTGACAAGAACATTGAAATGCAATGCCAAAAACATCTGCAAGAAGAAGAATCAGGAACACCAATAGTGCAATAGAAGTACAAGCATAGGATAAAGGGTGGTGTCACCGACACACTGCATGGGCTAATGTCGTGGAAGAAAAATTCACTTGACAAAGGTGGATGAGCACAAAATGGCAAAACATCATGACCCCCCATGGCACTTTATAACTGATTGCAAGTACAAACAAACACAAGGTGTACAAGATCCCAGATATGCAAAAGCAGGCACTTTATCTTAGTGCGTTTACAAAAAAAGGAATGCAACAGAATAGAAGCATACAATGCTCAAAATTCAGAAATAAGAGTGAGCCAAAAGAACAAAAGAAGAGATTCCAAGACCTGTAGAATCCAAGTAATCTGCCAAAGTGCGAAAGTGCAAAACTCAAAGGAGAAAGAACCTGGAGTAGAATCTGGATAAAAGACCTCTGCAACTGAATAACTCATAGAACCAGCTTTCCAACGATATCTAGTGAGCCTAGAAAAGAATTTGAATGAGCGAGATATGGCTTCCGGAAGACAAAATAGAACATTTGGCTTTGACTGCCAAAATAGGCAACCAGACTGTAGCAAAAATCAAAAAAACTTGTACCATCATCTTCGTCTTGGAACCAGCTTTTTGATACATTTTTCAAATCAAAAAAATATGTCTGTATGCTCAAGTTACGGCAAAAAAACCAACAAGGCCTCCTCATGAAGAGCATATGCTAAAAGTGAAACTTGGGCACAATAATCAAGGAAACAAATAGCACCACTACGATCTACTCAAAAAATCATGCACTTTCAAAAAAAGAATCACCTCGATACGAGGTCGTATGAGAAAGTTATGATCCTCCGAAGTTTCCAAAACGAGAACTGTGCACAGTCACAGTTGAGAATCTACAATTTTTGAAGAATTCATGCATGAAAATAAAATAAAAAACTCCACTAGTGGATAGAGAACAAAAAAATAGCCAAGTTCATAACAAGAATCATCAAAATCGGAGTTCGTATGAGCAAGAACGAGACATTTGAAAACTGTGTTCAAATCTGTGACTGCCAACGGAGAGGGGTATTGCTGTAGCTTTTCATGCTAGATCCTACAAAATATATAAATTGCATGCAAAATCTAAAAGATACCCAGATGGTTTTTCAGCGCTACGAACAAAATCCAAAAAGCGTTTTCCTTACTGATGTATAGAAGATGTTGTTGTAGTGTAAATTGGACGCCTTTAACAGTAAAAAAATGGCTCCAAAAATTAAAAAATGACTCCATCAACCAAAATATGACATGCAAAGGTTGGATCAGCTTCCTAAGTCCATCAATGGCATGCTGGAACCTGCAATACTGATTGAAAACTCCAAATATGCAAGTTGGTTGTCAGATTTGAGATTGAAACCCCAGAGAAAAACCGTTTTTGTCAAAACTTTTCTGATTCTCAGGATCATCCAAAGATGCAAGAGAAGAGCATACTTCATTTTTCAAAAAACTACAATAAAGTTTATTTCCCCCCCCCCGAATCTCTTAAATAAGGAAACTAAAATCTACTCTTGCACATAGAAAAGCTCTGATACCATGTTAGAATCTGATAAGATTAATAACCCAGAAAACTAGTGCAAAGAGTAAATATCTAAACTATGAATGCAAATGATACAAAATCAAAATAGCATCATAGAGTTAGTCTCCAAGAGAGTAATGCAAATGTTGGAAGAAAAATAGCATTAAGAGGATGCAAAAACAAGAGATACAAATACAAGCCAGGTAGCATGCTTATATAGGCTAGGAAGAGGGAGGAGGTGGCAACACCAACCAATGAGGAGCAACCATCTATCAGACTAAAGATAGCAAAGTATCTTCCTAAGATAGCTAATGGATGCTCACATGTAGGAAGGTGACACCTCACAACCATTCACCTAATAAGACATGCTTTATTAACCTAAGCGAGATTATTAAATGTGTAGGAAAAACCTAGCAAAATAGGAAAAATAAAAAAACTACACTAACAAGCTACCTATACTATTTTTGGGGACCGATGTACAAATATTGTCTACTTTAGTTAGAGGCCAGTGTTGGATATTCACTTGGTACTTTGGTGTATCCAAAGTATGTTCTCTTATGATTTATGATTTATCTTGGGTGCATTGATATCTTGTCCTATATGATGTTTAGTATGTTTTACTTTATGCATTCCTTTATCATGATGTTGTATCATATTTCTAGATGATGTTCCTTACCACTACCCTGGATTAGTGACGTTAATGGTAGATTATCATGTTGGATATACTTGTCCTTATGATGTTATTTGATGGTTATGAGTCAGAACAATCTCATGAGAAAAATCCAACTATCTTGTTGGAAATTTGAGATTCATGCTCGAGGGTATGGTTCGCCCTTTGAGGTCTCATGGTGTCATTATGGTAGGGAGGAAACTAGCATGATTATTTTTAGTTTAGTGGCTTATTTAATTGTGATTTCCTTCTGGAAATGTTGATTATGTACATGTATCCTATCAGGATGATGTTTTACTTCATTATAATGTTATTTATCATGGTTTAGAGTAGCATGGTGTTTGTGTGAGTTATCTAAATCTTCTCTATGCTTTTGATGCTCTCAAGTGTTTGTTCCTCGAGCTTGGTGGTTCTAGTACTCCCTAGTGTGGAGGTTCTAACTCGGTTTGACTTCTAAATTGGTCATTTGGTCTTTCTTTCCAAACTTAGGTGACATTTGTTTAGCATTGGGTGCTACTAATAAAGTATCGCACGATAGTAGCAAAGAGTATCATGCAATACTGGTAAAGTATCACATGGCCATAATGGAAAGTATGACATGACCATAGTGAAAAGTATCACATGACCATAGTAGAAAGTATCACATGGAAATAGTAAAAACTATTGCATGGGTTCTGTGGGAAAACCTACTCAAGAAAATAGCGAGCACTTTCTAAGAGATGTGGTCTTGAAGGAGATTGGGATACCCTTTTGGGGGTTCTTGCTTCCTATATATAACATATATCATTCAAGTATAAGTGGCATTCTCTTCTTCCTTTACTCTTCTTCTTCTTCTTCCTTTTACTGAAGATATTGTGTGTGTGTGTGTGTGTGTGTGTGTGTGTGTGTGTGTGTGTGTGTGTGTGTGTGTGTGTGTGTGTGTGTGTTCATTTGAGATAGGTTCCAGACCTCTCCAAGTTAAGATAAAGATTCTAGAAAATATCAGAGCTTCAGGAATTCAAACTTACTCAAGTTTCAAGGCTTTAGTAATCTAGACCTAGCTAATTTCAGGATTCAACATTTATCTTCCAGCATGTTGTCTAGTAGATGAGTGGTTGTTAACTTGAGCCCTCATCTTGTGCATTACTATTTGATGTTCTTTGCTTTCTAATTCTTGATTATGATATGGTTAGTTGGAAATGGACTTATATGTTTAACCATGCTAGGAACTTATTCTTTGGGGATTAAAAAGAACATCTCTCCTTGTGTGTTCTCATGATTCATGTGAATTGTAGTTGTAAGTTATGGTTGAGTGCTTGGGGATCTTTGGAAGTGTTTGTAAGACTTCCGCTGGTGTAAGTAAACATGTGAGTTTAGCCATGTTCCCTATTTTATTATCTTGTATAGGTGTGGCATGCTTGCACTTGGTTACTTTATGTTGTTGTTAGTAACTTATCTTAAGAAAAAAATTATTCAGTCCATGTTTTATCATTGTGTTCCAAGGATCTTCAAGCAAGATGTTACATTGGATGTTTATGAAATAAGTTTTCAACTTTAAAGGGGATCTTGATGAGGGGGTTGTTTTTTTAAAAATTTATGCCAAATTTGAAGTTGTTTGCATACTTCTTCATGAACAACAAAGGTTTCTTTCACCATGTTGCTAAGAATTACTATATTAAAGTTGACCTTCCTAATAAAGTTATTAACATCCTACATATTTCTAAGTTTATGATCTAACTTTCCATTCTTTGTTTGTGGTAGCCTAGATGTTGTAATATTCATACCCTTTTTTTTCGTGTGTTGATATTTCCACTAAATTATTCTCTAAGTTCTGATATGCTCACCTAGATCCAATGAGTGCTAAGTGTTCCATTTATTCTCATGAGATATGGATTCATGTTGAATCACTACTCATGAAGCATGGGTCAAAGAGTTTGACTTAAAATCACACAGTTAAATCCTGATAGCAATATCACAATTTGACTTGCTGTGGAAATTATCTCCTACTTATTCTCTAAGTTACCAATCATACCCCTACCCTTAGGAGATGCTTCCTTAATAGGGTTTTTTAGGATCATTTCTATAACCTTGATGCTTATGTATCCTTCTATCTGTTCACCCTCTTCAATTTCATCCTTTCTAATGTCTTGATTCCTAAATTCCACTATGTTGCCATGTTCACATTCTACTTTATTGAAATTGGTTTGTTGATAAAATGTATTAAGACTAAAGGATCTATGGATAGAATAATAAGGCTTAGCTCCTAAATTCTAGTTTAAATATATTTTAATTTTTTATATATTTCAAATGTATCCTTTGTATATTACCAAAGTTAATTCATATTTAGGTTTTGTGTATAATTTCAAGGGTTTTAGTATTTGTATTTCTAGTTTAAGTTTGATTAATATTTTCACATTATTATTCATTGTATATCACTCTTCAAATCTAATGACCCTCCTAAGATATGTCCTATCCTTTTTAGAATCATGCTATGCATTAGTTCTACCAAGAAATTAAAAAAGAAAACCCAGGTTGGAACCTAATTATCCTCACTAGTATTATTAATTAAATTTGGAGACCATTTGGAGAAATTAATTGAATGACCTTCAAAGAAAAGTAAGGCTTGATTTAATTTTTCACTCCTAATTTCCTTGTTTTTGTATTCTGCATACGTTGTATTTGAGGATAAAGAAATGATACTTACCTTTGAGGCCATTACTTTGTCCAACCGATCAACTAAGATTGATGAGTCTATAACCAGTCCATACTGTAGTGTCTCTCATGTTTGCATTATGTACCATGTTATATTTGGATTTGAGAGACACTTTGATACTCATGTTGGATGACATTCAAGATGACCTAATGGTCAGATACTATATTTTGATTTCCAATATCATAGATGTTAGATGTTATTTTGTTCAGTTTGATCATATCTGCATGGTGATGCCCATTGGTGTGACATGATTCTTTATGATGATATCTAGTTATTTTGTATTCAGACATATATTCTTTTTATGATTATATTATGGATTTATTGGATTTTGGATACTATGATTTGATGCTACATATATTTACTTCAGTCTTGCTTTGAGATGTTTTATGATGCAGTGAGTGATGTAAATAGATTATTTTGATGTAATTAAATGAATGGTTAATTATGTGATTTAATGCATTTATCACTTTGGCTATATTATTATATGCAATTGCACTTGATCATGTTGTTTAGTGTGTAGGATTTATATCCTTGGCAGTGGCACATGGAGTTAGTGATTTGGTTGTTCATAACTAGCCAATGTCATCCATGTATGGCCGACATATCCTATTTAATTTTTTAATTAAACTCTTCAGTGATTTAATAAGTCCAAACTCATTTGCATTATGTGATTAGACCCGTGAGCATGTTTGTGCATTTAGAGGTTCACATTTGTCACAAAATTTATTAAGGAATATTTCAATTTAATAGTTTATGGGAATTTTATATTTGATTTAATTATTTTAATTCCTAACAGCTTTGTCGATGTTGAATTCTATTTAATTGGAATTAATTGATTTTGTTTGGTTTGAGAAAGGGTTGTTTTAGTGGGCAAGTTAATTTCCTGATATTATATTTCACTTTTAAAAGTGGATATATATTCCAAAAGGGAATTATTTCCCCTCACTTCTCACTTGTGGAATAGAAATTTGGAGAGCAAGTTAAAAAATCCTCTGAGAAGGATTTACTATTTTATTCATTGTAGGAGCTACAGGTGTGGGATAATTATGAGGTTGAGCTCATTGGATCTAGCTCGAGGAGACCTTTGTTTGTTGAGACTTTCAATAGTAGTTGCAGAGCAATTATTTAATCACATGTGTTCCTATTTGATCCATTTTGGTTATGAGGTAGGGCTCTCCTGTTTTATTGATTTCACTCTATTTTGGAGTCTGTTTCTAGTAGTAAACTATTTGGAGGTAGAGAACTAGTGTTCCCTTCTATTTTTGTATGCTATCTCTACCTGATTGGATAGGTACAAGCATTTGAAGCTTTTTTGGCTTGGATTTTTGGGGTTTAGAGTCATTATGCTAGTCATTTTTGCATACAGACTCTGAACCCAAATTTTATTTGATATTTTTAACTTTTGTTCTCAATGGCATAATGGGTTTTAATTTTGTAATTTTTGGGTGTTTAGTTTTTGCCTCAGTTTGCATGTCCACCTAGATTTCTTGGGTTTTCTTGGCACTAAATTTGGTCGTGAATCCAAATTACCTGTAGGGATATCTATCTAACCCATAGATGTATTTTATTGCATTGGGATTCATGTCAAATTTGTACTCCCAATTACGTGCTCAATTGAGCGATTTGATACTTGGTATTTTATTTGTTTCTCATCCAACCCTTGTTGTTTATGATCATTGTGTAGTTGGTGTGCCCATACACGAGCACATGAGCATGCACTTGTCGGGTTCGTATGAGACCTGAACTTTTGGTTACTTTTAGTCGAGTTATGTTCATTGGGGTTGGGTTGGAAAATTGCATTGCCTATGGGCAGTCATCATGTGATGAGCATGGGTATGTAGGGTAGACCAGTGGAGGGGCTTCTCCCATATACCCATAGAGTGTCTGACTAGGACCTATTGTATTGCATTATCTCATGATCTTGGTTTCAATCCTCTATACTATTTGGTGTGAGTGTTAGCCATGGATGATTGTATTGCATGTGTTGAAGGTCGAATCACTATCTCCATTAGCATGGTGAGAGTGGACCTACAAGTTCCATGTGGTTAGGAGGCATAGCTACCTTTACCACTACTGGGGACTAGCATACAAAGTTGGCCTTCCTCCATGTTTAGTTTTGAAGCTAGATGGTCACATGGTTCTCTATATCTTCCAAAGTATGTTTCCATGTGGTTTATGTTATTTTAGTTTATTGAGATAGTTGATTTATGCACATGTATTTTTACTATGATGTTACATTTCTACATGTTTTTTGATGCTATGGAGTAGATGTTTAGATGTTTAATTCTCCTTTATTTTCACATCATTTTCATTTCCATGCTTTTGAGTGTTTAAACCTTGATTTATGTATTGGTGGTACTCCCTAGTTTGGAGGAATTATTCTAACCATGTTTCCATTTATGCTTTTCATGATTTTTGTCATCCTCTTTTGTGCTAGAGATGTGTTTCCTCACATGAGGAAAGTATTCTTGCATGAGCCTAACTAGATGCTCGTGCAAGAGTATGTTCTCTCATGCATGGCATAGTGTTTTCTCTTACAAGAAAGTATTGGCTTGCTTGGCCAAGTAATCTCTCACACGGTTGTGTGTATGCTCATGCAAAGGAAAGCTTCCTTGCATAGAGTTTTTCCTCACATGACAATGAGTTCCTTACACAGCGCATGGTACTTTCTCATGTGAGCAAGTATTCCCTCATGCGAGTCTAGCTTTTTGTACTTCCTTACATGGAAGATAGGGAGCATTTTGGTGCATCACCGTAAAGTGTGTGTTGGTTAATAGTTTGTCCTCCTATTTTATAACTTGACTCTTTGATACCCAATGTTTTGGAGAGACAAAAGGATGTTTACCAAAAAATGGGTTAGTGTATGTATTCTATCACTACCCTCTGAATTATTAGGTATAGCTCCCTATGATTTGTAATGATATGCGATGAATATGTTTTTATGAGATCAGAAGTTTTAACATTATAAGCTCTTAACCTAAGAGTAGTAAAGGATAACCAAATTGTTTGTAGGCATAAAAAATTTAGGCAAGATGGATTTGAATAACCTATCACACCCAATGGAATGACTGTGGCAGATTATCTTGAGATCTCTAACCCTTACTTCTATTCTAAATGCAAATTAACCATCTAAATGCATAATATGAATGAAGAGATATGCACACGAGGGAAAATGGAATTTCTTTGACTATTAGTGTTAAATGAAATGGAATACAACCAATAACTAATAGATTCATGCACATTTATCTTTCATTTCCCAATGAAACTATATAACATGATATGAAATTAATAAGAGAAGAAACAAAACCATATATGAGGAAAGAAAATTGAATCACTTGTTAGAAATTTGTTTAGCACTCTCCTCTCGATTTGTGACAAGGGCTTAACCACATCCTATGTACTATAAGTTGAGTGGTTGTATCAGGCATTGAAAAATCATTCTTTTAGTGCAATGATGACCCCACTCTAACAAGTGGTATTAGAGCTTGTTCGCAAGATGAAACAAAATCCATATGATTATCACAGAATCACATATGATTGTCTTTCTACTCTTAATATAGAGCTAATCTATGCATGGGCAACAAAACATGACAAGCAAATAGGGTAAATGGAATTATAGACCAAGTCACCATCAATTTTTCCAACCTTTGCTTTGTCAAATAAGGTTACATTTATAGTTTGTTGTTACCCTTCAATTCAATAGAGCAACAATCACAAAATAAAAAAGAGAATAAAATATGAAATTATGAAACACATGGCATATTTTCCATCAATGATTATGAATCCATGGTACTTATGAAAACACCTGATGATTGTTTAGCTTCATGCAATCTCAGGAATCTTGTACAAAATTGTTGTTTTCTTCAAATTATGTTATTTTGTGCCAAGTCTATATAGTTCATATTCCAACAGTCACTATAGTTTTGAATTCAGGTCGTCAATCTAAAACCAATGATCATGATTAAAACATTATAACCCTTCCTTTATAACTTCCTCTACAGGTCCCTCCGTGTAAAAGTGTTGAACTGTTGTTACATCATTATGAATAACAATCAAGCAACTCTACATAGAAACATAGTGATGAACATAGATCTTTTTTTGAACTGACGGTGGCGATAATATGATGTTAACCCTTTACTTTGCAATGTGGGTCCATTTTCCAAGTATGCATATCATGGCAAATAGGTGGCACAATTTCATTGCTTAGAGAATTTGACATTAACCTTTTCATTGGGTCATAACTTAGCATGCCTTTATTTCATTAACCATCGTGACTCAGCGGCAACTGTTCATGAACCATGATCATGATTTCACAATATTAAACTTAACTACCTTTTCTTAACCTGTGACCATGTGATTTCTGTGTTTTCTCTCTATCACAACTTTGACCATGAGTTACCTTAACTTGAGCATGATGGTGTGATTATTTCTTTTCACTCAGTCGTGACCTTAGCCTAGGGTTTGTGTTCATCATTAGCAACCATGCGATAATCATAGATTTATAGGATCGAATGGTTAAGATTTAGAAATGCCTTAACTATCATTTTTGTTCTGCAATGTGGATCCATCTATTCCATGTGTCTCATCATCATTATGTTGCTTGAATTATTCTCTGTGTAACTCTCCATAGCAACATAACAATGAGCATAGATCTATTTTTTATCTAAAAATCAATGAGATGCATCATTGAATACTTATATTTCCATCATTAAAACATCATCCATTGATTTTATCTTTATCGACGATCTAGATTTGGTCTTCTAAACCATTTGACATTTGGAGATCATTGGTTGTTTGGATTGCCCGGTTAAGTCTTCCATTGCAATCTTTTGATTGGTTACATGTTGATGTTGTGTGAATCCATGCTTGTTTCTTTTTAATAAAAAAATGTATTGGCTTTTTATTATCCTTGTTCCAAGGATCTCCAGGTGGGGCATTACACACACTAATACACATAAAGCCCTAGATTACAACATATGTGTCAGTTCAGCTCTATGAAGTAATCACTAAGAATTATTCATATGGAGTTCCCTTCTAGATTCTTGTGTTTCATATTTTGAGCAATTTTTGGACCCTTATTCATAGTTGTCAAGGGTTTTCTTAAATTTTGACAATGTAATCTTTTCTTTACCATCATCACCTTAGTTGACCATTTGAATTCCTCATTCTTACTGTGAATTTTCCCTGTAAACGGGATTCATTGTTGGAAGTTCAATTTTATTGGGTTTTAGAGTTCATATAGAGGTTTATGATCTTTGTCATAATGAGGGATCAAGATATCATTGTTAAATAATATTCATTTCTTTTGATTATCCATAGATATTTTAGGGCTTTAATTCCAACAGCCATATTAGTTACCAACTAAAAAATAAGTTCTTGAATTTTGATTGTGATTAAATTTTAGATTTCCAAATGGGTTTTTCAGGGAATACTTTGTTCTAGCAAACACAAATTCATATTTTTTCTTAGAAGTCAAGACTAAACTTGGATTGATATTGCTGGTGTGCTTGATCTCTTTGGGTTTGGCATGCCCCTCTGTCTCTTTTTAATATTGAAATTAATGCTCAAATACGAGTTGTTTAGTATTTTAAAATTATTCTTGGTTGGGATTGTTGGAAATATAAGAGGAGTAACTAAGATGGGACAGGTGAATCAGTTATCATTGAAACAATTGGTTGGTTAGCTTAATACTTTAGTAACAAAGGATTTGACATCCTTTTACAGTGACTCCATGATTAGACTAAATCATGTGTTTTCCTAAAAATAACTACTAACTTCATTTTATTTTATCAATCTGGGAGCATAAGCTTGAGAAGGGTGGTTGCAAAGTATATGCTCTAATTCCTCTTTACGTCATTACAACTAAAACAAAGGGAATGTTGAAGGAGACTTAAGCTAGAAACTAAAACAACATCTTAATTTAGAGCTTAGAGTAATGTTGCAAACAATAAATCTATCTATGCACCTATGATGTAGGAACAATTCCCTGATTATGTTATCAATGGTTGCAGGAACAATAGAATTCTACTTTGCAAAGAAACAAACAAGGAAATGAAATCTATTCTAACATAGCAATTCACTCACCAAGTGGGCCCCCTTGGATGAGTGAACAAAAAAGACAATCAAGACAAAAGATGTAAACTTGTATTCTAGTCATTCAAGATAAGAGATTACATATGATTAAAAACAAGATCACACATTGTTGTTATGAAAATTAATATATTCTTTCTTCCAAAAACCTCCTTTCAAAGCTATAGTGGACATTATTTAAAGGGAAACTACAACAACTTCCTAACTCTACGATTACTCCATCAATGAGGATAAATTAAAAATTCATAAGTTTTGCAACAAAAATATCAATAACCATGATTAAATCCTCCAAGAATAAAGCAGGTTGAGGGAGCTATATTCATGCACTACCATAATAGAAAACATTCAATATCTTGCTCGTTCATGGCGGTTTAGCAATCTAGTTAGCTTTGACTTAGCGATGAGGTGCTAAATTTGAATACATGAGACATGTACCTATAAAATATTGAATGCATAAAACTTCCACATACATATATTCATTGAATCGTCAACGTTAGAAAAAGGTGTAATATTCAAACTATCACTCTTTGCAAATCCTATGGCTACAGGAAGGAATCTACCCAAACATGGCATGGATGAGGAAACATTTATCAACATGTAACTTCCCTTCATTATACCATAGAAGTACATAGATTCAAATAAGCATAACATATCTGAACTATCTATTCTTCAACTTCATGTCTTTACATATAGATAACATATTCATAAAAACATAAGTTCATTTGCCTAAATCCATAGAGTCATAAATGTTTTTGCAAGATAATTGTCTAAAACCAAGATAAAAAGGATATCAAAATAATGACCTTTTAGAGGCTTATCAAAAATTCCAAATTCGTTAGATGTCAATACAAACTTCCTTTAAACTCATAGCTCAGTTAGAACTAGATATTCACTGTAACTCGGTTAATAAAGCAATTTGATACATTAACCTTTAGTAACTTAGTTGTAGAAAGATATAGTAATAAAATAACATGAACACATGAGACACTAAGATTTAACGTGGAAACCTAATTTGGGAAAACCAGCAATGCAACTAGTTACAAATTTTCACTCTTTTGAAGTGAGCCCTGTTAGAAGCCAACCCTATTAAAGGTTACAAAACACACTATTAGGTGTGACCCTATTAAAGGATTTAAATCATCCCATTAGGAGTGGCCTTGTTAGAGGTCTTAATACACTTCAATCTAGAAATACCACCTGGTTAGAGGATTTACAAAATGATTGTTAAGTCAACTCTATTAAGAGATTTCTTCACTCCTACAACTCTTAGAGAGTAATAATGATTGACCTAGTTAATGAAGCAACTAGATTTCTAATTCATATCACTATTTTGGCTTATCCTATGGATCCTCCCTAATTTGAATATTCTTTGTAGCTCCTTGGATACTCTGCTTCTAATCAGATATCCTTCTCTATTTGCATCTTATCTTCTTCTCCACTTTCTCATATTTCAATCCACAACTTGACCTTTCATATATACGAAACACAATGTCAAGTCGATTTGAATACCCTTTCAAATAAACAAATAACATCCATTGAGTTAGCTTGCATAAACTAACTAATAGATAAAACTATTCTATTGAAGGTCAACTGAAACTAGGTCCCTAGGATACCGCTAAGTTCCTTCGTAACCAACTTGATTTAGTTTACATTGAACTCCTTTGGTAACCAACCTAACTCAATTTACACAAGAATCCCTAAACTTCTCTTCTTCTGAACTTTTTCTTGGCGAATACTGGAGTCTTCTGAACCTGGTTCCAACTGGCAATACTCAGATAGAGTATAACATTTTTGTAACATCAATGACAATATACAATTGAATAATTGTTATCAGAAATCTCCCTCTATGGTATTGATGGCAACACAACATGTCATTAAGAAAAGAAAGTTTAGAAAATTAAATGATTTATAAGATTTTATAATATCCTTGGTTTCATTTTGATTCTCTATCCATCCTTGAGAACTCCCATTAAGATTCTCCCTCTGCCATCTTATCTTCAAACTCCACCAGATCAAGTTCTCCATCTTGTAGATTACTGCCTCTAATTCTTCTTTGATTACACCAATCTTTCTCAATGAATATATGGCATGATTATCTCCCTCTTTGACATTAAATTCAAAGACTTGACACAATGCTTTTACAATGTATGTGATGTATTGATTCATATGAAATGAGCTCTACTACTTTGCATCAACTTAATAGATGGTCAAAGTAGTTTGGTTGATACATCACTAATCTATACTCTAGTGAGCATCATATAGGGGAATGACCCCTATCTTTTCTCTTATATACAAAAATGCATCCTAAGGTCATAGTTTGGTAAATATGTCAACAACATGCTCCATTTTATTAGTATATTCCAATTTAACCTCTTTATCTTGAACTAATTCTTTTAGAAAATGATATTTGATTGCAATGTGTTTTTTCTTAGTGTGCATTGTTGGATTTTTAGATATATTGATTGCACTTATGTTATCACAATAGATAACCACCAGATTCTTGATTCTTTCCTTCATTCCTGATAACAATTACTTGAACCACATTATGTTGGAGCAATTAACTACTACAGCAAAATATTTTTCCTCTGTTGTAGACTAAGAGATGCAATTCTTCTTCTTACTTGTCTAAGATACTAACCTCTTTCCAATAAATAATTGACATAGGGAGAACATGAGATAACTAGGGCCAAAGGCACAGCTAGCTATCCAAGTCACCTGCGAGAGTAAACATAATGGAAAACAACACAAATAACAACAACCAAAGCAGATAGTTTATAGATTCATCAAATCATCAATACACATGCCCAGTTGTAAGGCCTTCTAGGTTACGACCAACATTATAATTCAGACTCCAAACTTCAATGATAAACTTTGCATTCCAACTTTGCTTCTACTCTTCCTACTCTACTATCATTCCCTAAGACTCTACCCAAGATCCCTTTAAATACTTGCATGGCCACAAGTTGACTTGTTAAAAATACCGACTAAATAAATCCTTACATTAAATTCAAACCAAGCCACAAGTTGGCTCTCAAAAACTACATATCCCAAAATTAAAATAAGAAAGGTGGGCCCAAACTGGAATTAAATACAGACAACTCGGTCAAAGAAGACCCAAAACAATACTAGCACTCAGCAAGCTTGACACACACACAAACTTGGAAACCACTTCAAACTCAGAAACAACTATGAACATGACAACCACTTCAAACTTGACAACAACTGTGAACTCAACAACCAAGGAGAACTTGGCAATGCAAGGTATTGCAACTTAGCATCAACTAAAGAATTTGGCAAACAAAGAGAACTCAGAAATGCAAGGCATTGCAACTCAGCAACAACTAAGCAACTCAACAAACATTTAGGATAGTCGTGCAACCCAAGATGCTCCTACAATAGACAACTGGGGTTGAAATAAATTACTCTCCTGAATCAATGAGATTTCACAACCTGAGTTGGATCCAACTCAGATTGGGAAATCCATGTAGCATCTTCAACTGGTCTATTTTTCTGTTTCACCAAGTATTCATAGTAATCTTTACCTCTTGTGCTCTTACTAACTTTTTGATCTAATATCTATTCAACCTCTTCAATCTTCTTCTTAGGATAATTATCTGGTACAACAACTTTATCATCTAACTCATGCTATCTATACAGATCAATAACATTGAATATAGGGGATATATCCATGTCATCAGGTAACTCAACTTAATAAGCATTACCAGTGTCAAACTTTCTCAAGATCTTACAAGGTCCAAACTTCTTCATCTTTATCTTACTGTATGTTCCAATGGGAAATCTTCCTTTCTTCAAATGAACCATCACCTCATCACCAATCTCAAAGACATGATTTCCTCTAGACTTATCAATATTCTACTTATACTTAATATTACTTTGTTCCAACCTTAACTTCACTTCCTCATGCAAAGACTTCATTAAAATCAACAAATTCTTCCCCTGCAACACTTTTCTTCTCTTCACCAGCAACATCCCTTAACTCTGATATCCCTTTAGGTTGCATTCCAATAAAAATCACAAAAGGTGTTTTTCATGTACTCCTATTCACAAAATTATTATGTTGGGACTCAAAATTGCCTTCCTTATTTTGAGTACCAATGAGAAAATCGAGCCCCATAAATGCTTTTTAACGAGATTGTACTTGGCTATACCTTTGAGGCCTAAGAGGTGTTCAATGCTTCGAGCACCTTCCATTTAGCCTGTCTAAGTGTTCCATGAAGTTAAAATGAGATTTCGAGCCATTTCATGGAGTCTCGTTTTGAGCATTTTCCAAATCTGCATTTTCACCTAAGTGTCAAACAGCAACAAGAGGCCATGTTTGCCATTGAATATCTCTCATCCAGAAATGTTCCATGACTCGTCGCTTTGGGAGTGTCTAGTGTCCATACCCAAGAACCTATGTTTCAGATTTTGAGTCATTTTGAATCCATTTGGCTAGGTTTTGAATCCCTCAAAGCTGGTAGTTCATTGTTTTCATGCTAATGCACTTTGCATATAATTCTGGAAAGCCCTGTTTGACATGTTATAATTTTGACCCAGTTAACCAAAATGTGAAAATTCCTTTCGGGTTGCATTTTAAATGTCAAAAATTTTTTATGTTTCAATTTTTAAGTCTTAACAAATCTGTTTGATATGTTTTCGAATGCGATTCCAAATGCAATTTCTATCTTTTCACTGGTGTCATCATTTGCAGATTTGTTGGAACCCTTGTTCATGATGTCATATCTCCTAATCTGTGATAGGTGAGATCAAATGGATTGTATCATTATTTTGTACTCTAAAAATACTTCAAGTGTGCCAATTTGTAAATCTTGACGAACCCATTTGCACACTTTCCTAGGGCAATTCCATTTGCAAAAAAGTGTTTTCTGTCAGTGTTTCTAGTCTGCAAATTTTGAGTAGCCCACTTTGACTGCTCGCCATTTGTGTCCAGTTATCTGTCGTGAGCCCAAATCATAGATTTATATTTTTCTTGTGACAAAGAATCAACATGCCAATTTTCGTGCTCCCAAGTGCCAATTTACCTAGTTTTTGAAGCTAAATCCAAATGCAATTTAGTGTTTTCTAAAATGTTTATCTACAAGAGATTTTTAAAAGGCAACTTTGATGGTCAATATCTTTTGACCCCAAATTCTTCATGAGACAAGATTTGACAGGGTGTAAGTGTGCAGAACAGAGAATCAGTTGGTCATTTTTCAAAGCCCGGTCAGGTGTTTGGGTTAGTTTTTAAGGCCAATCAAAGGACCTCCTAACGTAAAAGTGATAGTTTGTAGATCAATTGTAAAATGAGTTTCAATTGATTGATCAGTGGTCAAACTTGGTTCTAATTAGTATGATGTGATCAATGGATCACTTTGCAATATTAGTTGTTCGAGAATGAAATTTTTTTAGCCAGACCCACTTTGGGGTCCGACTAAATTCCACTAGGACTGGTAGTTCTTAAAGGAATAGAGGATGTTTTGTTTCAAAAGGAGGTTATGATAATGGTGTCTAAAGGATATCAATAATTTAGATGCTTTTCAAAAGATAAATAGCTCGAAGTTATACACAACGGTTAGCTAAATATTAAAATGATATATTGTCAAGTCATGGTAAAGGCTAAGGTATCATTTTTCAAAAAGAATCAAGAACTCTTCTTGAGAATACTTGTAAGGCAATAGCTAGGTTGACTTATTTGAAGAGAGCACTAGCATAGAATGGGTCACTCAAGATATCATTTGTTGATGAAAATTCCATTGAAATCAAAACCCATTATTTGCTACTTCATAGACTTAATAAAACTTATAGCAACAAATAAAACCCATATACCTAGAGTTGGACAGAGATTCAATTTGGGTTGAACATGAAGAATGTAAATTTGGTGTAGATGAGACTCCCAAGCTTTTCATCATTTTTCACAAGGCGGTCGATTGGGAATGTCTAAAATGACACATCAATTATCTACTTTATTACATGGCCAATTGAGATAAATAAAACTTCTTGAATTTGTGTGGGTTTGCATTGAAAATAAGTTCTTAAAATGAGGAGTTGTTTTTATAATCTATTAGAAGTGCATTGATGATAAGAAGTTAATATTTGTGTCTGATGTGCATCAGACCAGATGGGTTTTTTGACAATAAAAATTTTGCATGGCATTTGCAATGTAAAGAGAAGGTAGCGGTATAAAGGAACCCACAGTCAAAAGGGAGCTCGCAAGGAAACATTAATGATATGAAGAGGGAGAATGTCTGAGTTTTTAAGTAAATCAACTATTTTAGAGTCCTCCCTCTATCTCAAACCCACGCCAAATATAGGGGATCTTTGGCATCTTAAAGCATAAAGATGGGCATTGGAGTTCCACACAAAAGGTAGGGGAGGACACCCCATGCTAAGATAAAGATCAAACCCATGCTAAAGGAGAGCAAGGCAACTTCATAGGAAGCCATTTGAAAGAGAAGGCAGCCTGTAGAGAAGAAAGTGCAGTCAAATGGAAGGTAGAACAAGATAACAAAGCAAGAGTCAATGCCAAAGACCTGGAGTCCAATACGTTGATGTCAAGGGAGGAAAGAACCACAGGTTTGAATGAGGACCATGTGGAGGGAGTTGTCCTACAAGGCAAGCAGCCCAACAAGCATAAAGAGGAACAGGTCTCCTATGTTGGGTACAGGGGAGGCAATCAAAGAAAGGAAAACACAAAGAGAGTTGCCTTTGAAAGATCCACGCATGAGAAAAGGTAGTCCAAGCTGAAGAAATCTCTATAGAATTAAATGTGACGCCAGCGTTGTAATGAAGAGGGGCCCTCCATATCCACGAGTGAATAAATACAAAGTTTTAGCACCAAGGAGATTCTGCCATAAAAAGGAGAACTCACCCCCACGTGAGATATGAGAAATGGACAGCATAGTAGAAGAACTTTCCACAGAGATGGAGCAGAAGTTAAAGTCACTTGAAGAAGTTTTTCAGAACATGAAGCACATGCAACTAACTTTATGCAAAGAAGTGTAGAGGTTGAAATAAAACTAGAAGCCTTTATCCCACATTCGTTGGGCATAAGCTTCTTTAGAGGTTTAAATACTACTCCACTTACTTTACATGTCTTAAGAAAGGGCATGTTTTGGAAGCACAAGCTCGCATGGGGCCCTATAGCTAGCATAGAGGTGGATGCCAGCAGGAAGTGATGACGTAACAAATTTTAGACAAACGTGCGAATATGATGACCTAGCGAGTTCACAGGCCGATGCATGAGATGTCAACACGTGTCCAGATTGGACGATTGGCACATACTCACAAGATGGAGATGAGCACTAGTTAAATATTGTGGGAATGTGAGATGTTGCCACATGGTAGCAAGTCCTGCACACGGTAATGTGGTGATCAGGAGCAGGTTCAGGTGGGAAGTGCTCAGATCGTGACATGTGTCACGATCTAACGGTTGGTGCAAGCCCGCTTGCTGGAGTTTCTCAAAAGATAAATATTGCAGGAAAGTGGGAGTGTGACATGTGGCATGGGCTCGAAACAATTGGTGACATGGCAGATGATGTAGATCATCTGAGCCAATCACGAAGTGCCACGTGGCATTTAATCAAAGGGAGGTTTGACCCCAGATTCCAAGGAAAGAGAACTTTTCTAAAGTCATGAAAATTCTATTATTTTAATTTCCTTTTTAAATGAGTGCATGTTCATATTTTAAATTCAAAAGGTCATTTTCCTAAAGTTAAGACATTAGAGCATTTTAAATTTTTGAAAATTTAAAATCAAAGTTGCAGACAAGCTTGAACTTTATACTAGAGGGGTGATTTTCAAACTGAGATTTAAGGGGTTTCCAATAAGATAAATATGCGATGTTATAGATCATTGGAATAGATAGAATCTAAATTTTTTGATTATGAAGTTAGTTTTTGCACAGAATGCCACTAGTTCAAGCTATAAGAGGTTTTCTTCCAAATTCCTATTTTGCAACTGTATTCATGTGAGGAAGTTCATAACTGATTTTTGACATGGTAATGACCTGAATGTGGTTAAAAGGTAGTGGAAGTGTAGTTAAGGTCAAATCTGATCACATTCACTCAATAAAAACAAAATTTTACCAGCATTTTCATGAAGTAGATCAGATTTTGGCAAGCAAAAGATTTCATCATTGAACAGAAGATATTTTCAAATTAGTTACAAAGAAATGATGAAACCAAATCAGATCAAAATGGGAGAAGGAATTGAGAGGTTATTCAGTTATAGAAGATTGAATTCCAAGTGGACACATGTTAGGCATATATCAGATATGGGAATTCATCTTCTCCTATATCTTTCTTTCTTTCTTTCATTGTAAGGGTTGGCAGTTTTCTTTGGGTAATACCAGCAGGGTTCCAATGTTTTACTGTGAAACCATTTTCTTTAGCATTTTCTCTCTTGTATGAATAGCATTAGGAAGGATAATACAGATAGTTCAGATCTGTTAGGTGTTTTCTGTGTTTTCATTTCATGCATATGAATGTATAATTTCAAGGAAATTAATACAAAGAATAGCAGATGGTTGAGTTTCATCTTGAATCTTATCTCCTTCATCGGTGATCTTCAATGTTTTATAATCTTTGACATAGATCTTAGGTTGTAGTTGCAGTCCCTTAAGGTTGTATGTTATTTCATTGTTTCCTATGACTCAAAGGGTTACATAAATGCTTTAGGGAAATAAACAGGGTTGTGAGGTTACTGATGGGGATATCATGTAAGAATGAGGTTTAAATTGAACATTGATGTCTATTTACAAGTTGAATAGATAGATCAGATATCTGAAGATACACATATGTCTCAGATATTTATATGTATGTTTTTGATTCATGAATTTTTCCAATGGTTAAGGCACTGATCAGTTATAGGATCATTAGGTCTTATTGTTGTATATGAGGGGTCTGTTGAAATCAACATTATTAATCAAACGTGTTTTACCCTTTTATGTTGAAGAGCTATCAAAGTTTAACCCTCACTCAGCTTGTGCATTTTGTAGAGTTGTAATTAGCTACTGCACTTCTTTGTTACTACATAAGGCTTTAGGAGATATAAGGGGTTTTCATCTACTTAATAGATTCAGGGATATATTTTTGCATTGGTATGGTATCAATTGAATTTGAGGTCCGCCTGCCTAGGTCTTGCAGAGCTTGAAGTAGAAGAAGGGTCTAGCCTTATAGTTGGCCCAATGTTTAAAATGGCATGTTGAAAATGGGAGTTAGCTGCCCCTAGATATGTCATATTCTCATTGGGATAATTGAAAACCCTCCAGCCATTTCAAACACCAACATATTATATGCAAACTCAACTTGTGCTAATACTAGCTCCCAATTACTTGGCTTATCTCCAACTAAACATCTCAATGAATTACCCAAGCTTCTATTCACAACCTCTGTCTGTCCATTTATTTGTGGATGGAGTGCAAAACTAAACTTCAATTTAGTACCCATATTCTTCCACAAAGTCTTCCAAAAGTAACCGACAAACTTACTATCTTTGTCAGAAATAATACTTCTTGGTAATCCATGAAATCTAACAATCTCTTTGAAGAAAATCTCTGCAACATGCTTGACTGATGTCTTCTTACAAGGTATGAAATGAGCTACTTTAGAAAATCTATCCACAACAACAAATATAGAATCATACCCCTTCAATGTCTGAGGTAATCCAAGAACAAAATCCATACTAATGTCACTCCAAGGTTTCTCAAGAATAGAAATAGGTGTATATAATCCAATATTTTGACTTAATCTTTTTGCAACTTGACAAACTCCACTACTCTTTACAAAATTTTGAACATCCTTATACATTTGAGGCCAATAATACTTGTCCTTCAACAAACTCAATGTCTTATCAATTCCAAAATGTCCAGCCAATCCACCACTATGTTTTTCCTTAATCAAATTCAACCTCATAGAACTAGATTAGGACTACACAACTAAATACCCTTAAACAGCATACCTTCTTGAATAAAATATTCATCAAACTTATTTGGTTGTTCTATGAAACTAGGTGCTCTACACTCTCTCCGCATCTCAGAAAAATCAGGATCGGTATCACACAACTCCTTCCTCTCATCAAAACTAATAACTTCAACCTTCATCTTGGTTAGCAAAGAACTTCTTATGCTCAATGCATCAGCAACTCAGTTAGTGACTCCACTCTTATGCTCAATCACAAATGTGAAACTCTGCAAATACTCAACCCACTTCATATGTCTCTGATTCAACTTATGTTGACTTCCCAAGTACTGCAAGGCTTTATGATCATAATACAACACAAATTTCTTAGGAATCAAATAATGTCTCCACTTCTTAAAGACTTGAACAATAGCATACAACTCTTGATCATACATAGAATACATCCTTTTAGCATCATTCAACTTCTCATTAAAGAAAGCAACATGTTTACCTTCTTGACTTAATGCAACTCCTATTGCATTACCAGTTGCATCACATTCAACTTGAAATACCTTATTAAAATCAAGCAAAGCCAATGCATGTAACTCAGCAACCTTTTGTTTAAAAGTCTCAAAATTGTTATTAGCTTCATGTTTCCACTTGAATTCCTTTTTATCTCCTCCCATTGTCTCAGTCATAGAATTAAAAACATAACTAAAATTCTTTATAAACTTCGTATAAAAACTAGCCAAACCATAAAATGATCTTACCTCACCCACATTCTCAGATGTAGGCCATTCCAAAATTGCTTTAACCTTCTCAAGATCCATTCTCAAACCATTAGCTAAAATCACAAATCCCAAATACATAATCTCCTCTTACATAAAAGAACACTTCTTTAGATTCATCATCAACTTCTCCTCCTTCAATCCCTACAATACTTGTCTAACATGCTCAAGATGTTCTTCCTTAGTCTTATTGAATATTAGAATATCATCCAAATACACAATCACAAACTTACCCAAAAATCTCTTGAGGACTTCATTCATCAGCCTCATGAAAGTACTAGGTGCATTACTAAAACCAAAAAGCATAACTAACCATTCATATAGACCATTTTTTTCTTGAAAGCAGTCTTCCATTCATCACCTTCTCTGATTCTGATCTGACGATAGCCACCCTTCAAATCAATCTTGGTAAAATACTTTTCTCCACTCAAAGAATCCATTATGTCATCCATCCTCGGCATAGGAAACCTATATTTCACTGTGATCTTATTAATAACACTAGAATCAATACACATTCTCCATTCTCCATTCTTTTTAAGTGTTAATACAACAGATACAACACATGGACTCAAACTTTCTCTAATCAAACCTTTTTGCAACAACTCATGCACCTGTTTGTTAAGTTCTCCATTTTTAGTAGGTGTCAATCTATATGGTGCTTTACTTAACAAATGATCTCCAGGAATCAAATCCATGCAATGAATTATACTTTTCATTAGAGGTAAACCATCACATATTTACTCTGCAACAATATCTTTATACTCATTCAGAAATTTTGTAATTTCCACTAGCACTCAGTCAATACTACCAGTTTCTATTATCACACGGTCGCTACTGACTAGCACTCAATTAACACTATTTTTTGATACTTAGTTTCTACTGGTACAACTCAGCCTCCTAGGAATTATAGAAAAACAAATTTGATTCTTCTTCATTTTCATTTCAAATTGCTTTCCATTAACTATGTAAATTCTCATAGTAGTACAATTAACCTCATCTAGACTTTCAATCAAAGGCGGCAATATTTGCTTTCTCTCATTCACCCAAAGAGTATATTGATTCAATCTTCCATCATGTATAGTGTTGGTGTTTCAAAACATCATGTTTCAAAAACCTAGTGATAGGAATAGAATACATCTAAGGGTAGCTAACTCCCATCTACAACATACCCATTCAGACATCGAGGCCAACTATAAGGCGATACCCTTCTTCTACTTCAAGCTCTGCAAAACCTAGGCGAGTGTAACTCAAACTCATTCATATGTTACCACTGCTAAAGTATACACTTAAATCTTAAAAAGTAGATAATACCCTTAATCTACTAGCACTTATACAAACAATCATGGATATGAAATATCAAATGACATAACACATGAATTTGACAAGCTAAGTAGGGGTAACTCTTTTTAGCTCCTAAACAAAAAGGGAAAAGGATTTGATTATAATTTTGATTTCAAAAAAACCATGATATGAACAACACAAAACTTTGATCTTGTAGTTGATTAGTGCCTTCTTTATTGAGCAATTCCATAAATCACTAACATACATCCTTGGAAATCATTGACACATTTCATGTATCAAGACTTCTAGATCTATCTGTTCAGCTTGTGAATCAAAGATCTGCATCATTTATGACTCTCATACTCAACTTGTCCCTTCATGAAATATGCAACCCTATGATGGTAAATTAAGCATTTACATGACTCCTTGAGTCATAAGCAAAACATATCAACACGTACAATCTAAAATAGATTGCAACTGGATAATATGCACCTTGTATATATATCATAGAAGATTACAAATTACATGAACAAGAGACAAGATTCAGACTGAATATTAACTTGTTGCTACATTTTTATTCATTTCCTTGAAACAAATACAATAAGATGCATGAAAAAACTTCTAAAATTGCTGAGTAAACTAGAACTATTTGTAATCCATTAACTTGTTCATTACAAGAGAAATGTTGGGCATGAATGGTGGGATAACAGCTAGAGCTCTTCTCAATATTCTGGAAACAACCAACCATCAACAACCCTAGATAAAGAGAAGAGAAGAGATTAAGAAGACATGAGGAATTCCTGGATCAGATCAGATGCTGCCATTTGTCCACTTGGAAAGCTTCCATTTTTTGATGCACAACTTCTCTCTACCCTCTTTCTGTAACTAAAAATCAGATCATTTTCTTTGCTACTTAAGAAAGCTTTGAAAATATCTCCAGATTGATAGAAACATCTAACTAATTTGGAAGATCTAATTTTAAGACAAGGGGGAAAACACTCGCCAAATGACCCTTAAAGGCAAAATATTACTTTCAAAAACATTTTTCTCCAAATTTGGAGTCAACAAACTTCATTGTTTGCCTTCTAACTAATTTTGATTTTCAATCATGAAAATTGCTCCTCCTGTTGAGAATGCCCCATTTTACAAATCTGCTTACAACCTATACCGATGAATACCTCTGCATTTTCTAATTCACATTTGGATCGCTCATCTTCTCCCAATTCCAATGGTATATTGCACTCTGCATTTTCGATAAAAATTGCCCCTCTAGCATGCATTTAAAATTTCAATTCCCAGTTAATGTTCAAAACATTTTAATTGAAAATTTTAAAATATCCTATAGTAAGAACTATAGAAAAACATTAAAATCTTTAAATTTCCCATATCAAAGGCTTTGAACATTCAAAATTTTGACAAAAACTCAATAAAAACAAAAATCTTATTATTCCCTCTTTTTTGCCCCTTTTTCAATCTAGGTCAACCCTCCTAGTTGATCGCTACATAGGCACCACATGTCATTATGTGATTCACCAACCTCTACCACCTCATCATTGCCCAGTTGTATGCCTTACCACATGTTGCTTCCTTGCGAGTTCATGACCTTAACCCTCAATTCCACCTTAACCCTTAGGATTGGGTGCCTGACTCCAATTTGTTGCTTCAAAAATCTACTCTTCTAATTTTGGTTAACTCTTGTGACCATGTGAAATGAAGCTTTTTGCATGGTTGCAGTGGTTTTCTCGAGCAAGCATTTATTGTTGCGACTGTGTGCCTAGCAACTAATTGCTTTGCTTCGTTGTCACAGTTAGGCCTAACCATGACTTGACCATTGCAACCGCGTGATTCGAACTTGCCTCAAAGTACATGCCACATGGTACCTTCCTATTCATCACTAACATCATCATTCTACTTTTTTACCTACAATTTATTTCAAAATTTTGGTTCAATTGTCGCTAGTTGGCATCATCCATGGTGGGGCCCTTTCAAGATGCTTGGGCTTTGAAAAGCCCCGTCTCTTCAAAACACTTAATGATTGTGCCTTGGGATATTTAAATAACAAAAAAACCCACCTAATGTGGGACTAAAATCATGAATAATTTTCCTCTTTCCTGCATTAGTTTGGTGGGCACAAGCCTATCTCTGCATCTCGCCTCCTTCATGTCGATCAAAAAGGTTTTTTTTTGCATCTATTAACATGAGGTTGTAAACCACCAACCTACATTCAAATGGTAGGGAGCTTTCCAACAATGACACCTGCATGATATGGGGATGAATCACTAGTTTCTAGCTTGTGGTTTCAAGTTCATTGAGGCCCTTCTGCATGCACCATGTGTCAAGTACAATTCACAAGCATATGATACACATCACACCCACATGGTTGCAGTTTGTGTAACTGGTAGAAATTTCAATATTCGGTGAACCGTCATAGCTGCCAATTTAGTAAGAGTGATATTCTGGCCTTAGTATTTAAACGCAAATCCTCCATGGTTATCACTGGCTACTTTATAACACCCACAATATGGGATAGATACAATTTTATAACTAGGATTACATCTAGAGTATGAAAAAAACTAAAGAACACTATTTGCATTACTCATTCCAAACATCATACACACAAACATAAGGATTGCTCCTACGTATTTGATAATGCTATTTCTCTTCATACTTCACCATTCGATGTAACTAAATGCAAGGATGGAATATTTGGGAATTGTGATTTAGTTTCTCTACATTAACACTCCTCTTTTGGGCTTCTTTGTAGATCACGAGGGGAAACACTACCATCTCCCTTCTCCATTCGTGATAGACAAGACATTGCATTTTGGTCTCCTCTCATAACGTCTGTTGGTTCCTTTTCCTTGGGTTTAGCCATGAATGGAATGTGGTTGAGCTTTGTTTCACATTTTCTCTAAGCACATCACGTGTCCCCTTACAAATCAAAACTAGCATCAAGTCCACTTAAGACTATCATTACAAGCATAAGTTGGTACTCCATCGCCCTTAGCTTGCCCCAACTTCATATAGATTATCCCATGCAATTCTATTTAACCATGGGTGTGCTTTTATCTCATTGGCATCCCCCAAACCAAGTCTGTGTTCAAAATCACACAACCTACAAATAAGATCTTTTGCCTCCGTTGATAGTCTTGCCTCCTCAAGAAATTTCAAGTAATGCCTCCAATGAAAAATATTTTTACATGTTGCCATTAGATCCTCTGAGTAAAATTCTGGGTAACCAACAAGCATCTCATATATTATAGCTCCAAGTGACCATCAATCACATTCCATCGAGTAGCCTTTTTAGAATCAATCAGGCCTCACAGTGGGTTCTGCTAAAAAAAAAAATTGTTTTTGGACCACTAACATTACAAACTAATCCAATGAATAACTAGTATTGATTAAAAATCAAATTTGACTGTGGAAGAATAACTTTTTTACTCAATTTTCAACCTTAAACAAATTGCCAATGTCATGCCAAGGGGTCCTCTGACTAGCCTTAAAAACTTATTGAAATAGATAACTGGACTTAAAAAATTACATGCTGACTCTTTATTTCACATTCTTATACCCTGTTAGATCTTGTGTCATGATGACACTTGGGTCAAAATATATTGACTATCAAAGTTGCCTTTGTTGAACTACATGCAAGCAAACATGTCAGAAAACAATAAAACACGTTTGATTTTGGGTTCAAAAAAAGGTCAAATGGATACCTAGGGACACAGGAATTGGGGTGTTAGTTCACTATCACAAAGAGAGTATGAATATGTGATTAGGGCTTATGAAAAATAAATAGGCGTATTTGGAAAACTTTCAAAGTTAGGTACTCAGATTTGCAAAACTGGGAACACTAGCAGGATATCAATTTTTGCAAACGGAATAGACCTGGAAAGTATGCAAACGGATTGGTCAAGACACAACAACTAGCACGCCTAAAGTATTTTTAGGGTATAATAAGTGGTACAATCCATTTGGTTCAAACAATCATAGATTCAAAGTTATGGTATCCCGAACAGGGATACTGATCAATCTACATTTTATGACACCGGTAAAACTTTACAAATTACATTTGGAATTGCATTTGAAAACTAGTCAAACGGATTTCTCATAAACTCAAATTTGAAACATAACAAGTATTTGACCTCTAAAATGCAATGCAAAAGTAATCTTCTCATTTTAGTCAACTAGGTCAAAGTTACAACCGATCAAAGTAATTATGAACAATTTACATCAACATGACAATAGTAAACAACTGACTTTGAGGGATTCAAAACCTAGTCAAAAAAAATCAAAATGAAACATAGGTTCTTTGATATACTTACTAAACACTCCCAAAGTGGTGAGTCATGAGGCATTACAAGCAAGATATTCAAATGCAAACTAGGCTTCTTGTCGTTGTTTGACACTTAAGCAAAAATGTAGATTTGAACATTGCTCAAAACAAAACTTCACGAAATGACTTAGAACGGAAATTTATCATCAGGTAATGCATGTATATGTTGAATTCAAGGTGTTAGAAACATAAAACACCCCCAAGCCTTGAAAAGATAGCAGGGTAAACATGCATTAAATGCACTTATAGGGGCTCAAAATGACTCAAAAGCTTAGAATAGTACTCGAATCGAGAATGCAAATTTGAGTCCCAACATATAGCATATATATCATATTGCCAAGGTCTACCCAATAGAATATGACAACAATCCATAGGCATAATATCACATAGAACTTCATCAAAATAATGTCCAATCTTGAACTTTACAATGCATTGTTCACTTACCAATATCTTATGCTCATCTTTGATCCATGAAACATGATAGGGTTTAAAATGCTCCAACCTCTACAACTACAACTTTGTAACCAATTCTTCTGATGCCAAAATTGTAGAACTTCCACTATCAATGATCACCTTGCAACATTTTGTAGCCATCTTACATTTGGTCTTAAAAATACTTCTCCTTAGGATAGGTTCCTTGTCACTTCCCTTATTACATAAGGTTCTTCTCACCATCAGATTTTCTCCAACCTTAGGTCCACTTGGTGAACGCTCAATGTCTCCTTGAACCACAACATTTCTATTACCTTTCCCACTTTTAGAGGATCTACACTCAAAGGATTTGTACCCTTCTTTACCACATCTAAAAAAATTACCATGAAAACCACCTCTAGAATAAGAATGTTCTCTTCATCGGTAAGAATCAATACCTCCTTGGTAAGAATCACCACCTTTCCACTCAGTCTTGCCTTTATCATCATTCTTCCACTCAAATTTTCCCTTATCTTGCACAAAATTGTTAGATCTGCCACCTTCTCTATACGGTCTACCTCTGCCTCTCTCTAGAATCTACCACCTCTACCTCTTTATCTTTGTTCATGCTCCTTTGTCAAGATCTCCTTAGCTTTCAAGGCATATTGGTATGCTTCCTCCACACTTTTCAATTTCACAAAACTTATCTCATCTTTAATCCCAGATCTCAATCCAATTATGTACCTTACAATTTTCTCAACACCATCATCCACATGTCCAGATCTAATGTCCAATCTATAGAATTCCTCAGTATACTCCTTCCTACTCATGTCTCTTTGTCTCAAATTTTGCATCTTTCTTAACAAGCTAACTTAGTAATCAATAGGAAGGAACTTATTCTTTACCCTATTCACCATTTTTGGCCAAGTCTCAATCTTCTCCTTTCCTCTCATTTGTTTATCAATTTGAAAATGCTCCCACCATAGTGAAGCATATCCTTTCAACCTAATAATTGCAATTTTCACCTTCCTATTATTAGGAGTGTTTTCATACTCAAAGAACTTCTCCATTTCAAATATTCAATCCAAGACAACATTGGTATCCAATTTTCCATCACAAGGAACAACTTCTATAGTAGGTTTTGAATTTTCCCTAGTTAATACTCTCAATAATATTGCCTTATCTTGATCTTCTTCAGGTTCTAGATTAGGGTTTGGTGTTGCTGCTTCATAATCACTCACATCATCAAGGTGTGCTCCTCTACTCTAGGCTATCTCCACAACATCTAATCTGGCTATAATTTGTCTCAATGTATCCAATATGACATTGTTAGCATTTCCTCTACCTCAAACCATTTTTACAATCAGGTTCCTACAAGATCGTAACCCTGTACAAGTTATAGGTCAAATCCATATATCTACAACCCTACAACCAAATTCACTTAGGGTTCTACAAGATTCAATCTCCACAAGGACAAACCTCAAGCTTTGGTACCACCTGACATAGGGAGAACATGAGATAACTAGGGCCAAAGGCACACCCAACTATCCAAGCCACCTGCGAGAGTAAACATAGTGGAAAACAACACAAATAACAACAACTAAAGGAGACAGAAGAGCCAAATTACTTTATAGATTCATCAAATCATCAATATGCATGCCCAACTATAAGGCCTTCTAAGTTATGACTAACATTATAATTCAGACTCCAAACTTCAATGATAAACTTCACATTCCAACTTTGCTTCTGCTCTTCCTACTCTACTATCCTGCCCTAAGACTCTACCCAAGACCCCTTTAAATACTTGCATGACCACAAGTCAGCCTATTACAAATACCAACTAAATAAATCCTTACATTAAATGCAAACCAAGCCACAAGTCTACTCTCAACAAATACACATCATAGAATTAAAATAAGCAAGGTCAGCCCAAACTAGAACCAGACACAAACAACTTGATCAAAGAAGACCCAAGACAATACTAGCACTCGATAAGCTTAGCATAGACATGAACTCAACAACAACTACGAACTTGACAACCACTTTGAACTCAAAAACTAAAGAGAACTCAATAACCAATTCGAACTCACCAACCAAAGAGAACTCGACAACAGTTACAAACTTGACAACCAAAGAGAACTCAACAATGCAAGGCATTGCAACTCAGCAACAACTAAGGAACTTGGCAATGCAAGGCATTGCAACTCGACAACAACTAAGGAACTCGACAAACATGTAGGATAGCCATGCATCCCATAATGCTCCTACATCAAGAATGATCCTCCATTGGTGCTCTTCCTATCATCAATGCTTCCAGCCCAATCATCATCAATAAAGGATTTCAACTCGAAGTTCCCTCCTTTCTTGTACCATAGACCATAGTCTTGAGTGCCTTTTAGATATCTCATAATTCTTTTGATTGCCATCATATGATTTTCTCTGGGAATTGCAGAGAATCTTGCAACTATACCAACTACTAATGCAATATTAGGTTTTCTAGGAACAACATACAGAAGTTTCCCAATCATAGATCTATATGTAGTTTAATTTAGCTTTTTTGAATCATCATTCTTGGATAACTTATTTCTAGTAGACATAGGTATTCCAACTAGTTTGGAATCTTCCATTCCAAAGATCTTCAATATCTTTTTGACATATTTTGATTGATTAATGTAAATGCCATCCTTCATTTGATGAACTTGTAAACCAACAAAGAATTTTATTTCTCTAAACATTGACATTTCAAACTCTTTCTTCATTTTTTCAGAGAATGACTTGCATAAGTCATCATGACTTGTAAAGTAAACAGGATATCATCCACAAATATTTTTGCTAACAAAATCTTGTTTAGTGGTCCCTCTTTAATATATAGCTTGTTGTTATCATTGGTTCTTTGAAACCAATCTTTACTAGATATCCATGAAGTCTCTCATACCATGCTCTAGGAGCTTTCTTCAAACCATATAAAGCTTTGTGTAACTTACAGACCATGTCTCTTTTGTTTGGATCAATAAAACCTTCAAGCTGCTTAATGTCGACTTCTTCTTCTAGAATTACATTCAAAAAATATAATTTTACATCTATTTGACACACTTTGGATCCTTTAAATGTAGCATATGCAAGTAGTGTTCTAACTCCTTCGAGTCTAGAAACAAGAGAAAATGTTTCTCCATAGTATATGCCTTCTTCTTGAGTGTATACTTTGCACACTAACCTTGCCTTATTCCTTGATACTTCACCATTTTCATTCAATTTGTTTCTGAATACCCACTTTGTACCAATTACATTTTTATCATTGGTTCTAAGAACAAGAGTCCAAGTATTGTTCCTTTCAATTTTCTCAATCTCTTCATTTATTGCCTCTATCCAACTTTCATTTTTCAATGCATCATTAACAGTTCTATGCTCAAATTTAGTAAGAAAACATGTACCTTTTAATTTTTTCCTTGTCATTGTGCCTCCTATCTGATCTCCAATTATTTTCTTAGGTCCACGATGCCTTCTAACATATCTAGCAAGTAAAGGTATCTTACTTCTAGATTCTGGATTGGATTCCCTTGGTTCACCATGCTCAAATTTTCTATGAATTTCCAAATTTTCTCTATTTTTGTTGTTTGAGACTTCATTCCCTCATACTATGACTTAGGTTCCTCTATCTAAGACTCAGATTGAACTATCTCCAACTCTGGTTACACTAGCTGCAACTTGGTTGACACGCTAGACTTGGGTGACTCGAGGGGGGTAATCTGTTGAATGTTGGGTAAGGTATCAGGTTCAAAGTAAAAAAAATTTATGTAATCCTTAGGTTTCTTGTTGCTTTGTTCTTCATTCTTTTCTACAAACTCATCAATTTTTACATGTGCACTTTCTACAACCTTATGATTAGCAAGATTCAAACATTTATATGCTTTTCTCTTGTTGGAGTATCCTAGGAAAATGCCTTCATCACTTTTCACATCAAACTTTCCTTTCCTTGAATTTTTCAAGATATATCATTTGCTTCCAAATACTTTGAAATAATAGTCATTAGGTTCATAGCCATACCATAATTCATAAGGTGTTTGATCTGCACCTTTCTTTAGTTGAACTTGATTCAAGGTATGAACTACTATGTTGATTGCTTCTTTCCAGTATTTGGTTGCTACATTTTTCTCTATCATTAGTGTTCTTGCACAATCCATGATGGATCTATTTCTTCTTTTTTCTATGTCATTATGTTGAGGTGTTCTAGGTGCAAATATTTATCTTTTGATTCATCTTTCATTGCAAAACTCATTGAATCATTAGAGGTGAATTCTCCTCCTCTGTCTGATCTTAAGCATTTTAACTTCTTACCTATTTCTTTCTCAACTCTAGCTGGATACACCACTTGAATTTTTGAAAAGCATCAAATTTATCCTTCAAGTACATTACTATCATCATCCTAGAATAATCATAAACAAACAAAATGAAAATTTTGTCAATAGTGTAGCTCTCTGCACCTATTGGTCCACAAAGATCTGTATGAACTAGTTCCAAGACTTCTTCAGTATTGAAATTCTTACTTTTGAAGCTAGTTTTACCCATCTTTCCAATCTAAGATTGTTTTCATATGGCCATTTCAAGTTTCTTTAGATTTGGAATACCTCTTACTCTTCTGTTCTTGCTTATAGTAACTAGATTATCAAAGTTTACATGACACATCCTTTTATGTCATAACCAAATTTCCTCTACATGTATCATGAAACATGAACTATTAGTCAGATCAAGATAGAATAGATTAAATTTTGTTTGATTGTCACATCCAATGAGGTTTCCTTCACCATCCAAAACCCTGACCTTCCCATTTATGAATTTTACCTTGAATCCAATGTTGTTCACTTGTGCCACACTTAGAAGATTATGTATCAGTCCTTCAACCTAATAGGCATTATCACATCTAATTCCATTAGTCAATGCAATGCAACCTTTTCCCTTCATATCATTGTTTCCAAATTTAACACTTTCACCGTCATAGTGCTCCAAGTGTTCAAACTTAGTTTTATCACCAGTCATGTGATGAGAACAACCACTATCTATTATCCATGTGTCATTCTTGCTAACATGAGAAATAAGTGCCATCTTTTCATTATCCTCATCATCTGATTCATCTTTAATAGCAATATATACCACTTCATCTTCATTATCACTGTTAGAATCTTTAGTAATATAACAAGATTTCTTACCTTTGTCTTTGTAGTTTTTGTAGCTCTTGAAATATTTCTTGCCTTTGAACTTGTTGGATTGTCTATCATCTTTACTTTTTCTTGGACACCTTGTATCAATGTGACCAACTTATTCACAAAAAAAAAAATTAATAGAATTTTTCCTTTATATTTACCTTTGCCTTCTGGTAACCTCCTTGTAAGTAGGGCTTCAATGGCTTAAAGATCATCATTGGATTCTTCTTCTTCTTCACTCTTAGACTATTTACCTTTTGAGTTTCCTCCCTTTCTATAAAGAGTTAGTTTTGCTTTGAATGTTGATTCTATGTTGCAAGATCTAGGAAGATAGTTGTCAAAGTTATCTAACTCAAAAGTTGTTAACCTTCCCACTAGTGCATCCAAAGTTATATCACTTTTGGGATTACATCTCATCTCTTGAATGGCTAAAACTATAATTGCATAAATAGGAAGAAAAGTTCTCAATACCTTGCTGACTACTCTTGTATCTTCAATTTTTCATCCTGAGGCTCTGATTGCACTCATGCTTGATTTGATTCTCTCATTGTATTTTGTAATGTTTTCATCTTCTCTCATCTTCATTTGATCAAATTGACCTCTTAAACTTTTTTCTTTGGCTCTTCTCACATTTTCATCTCCTCTATAGATCTTTTATAGCTTGTTCCACATTTCATGAGCAGTAGGACAATCTTTAACTTCATCAAATTCAACATAATTGAGAGCAGAAGCAATGGCAATCATTATTGTGTTGTGATTCTTTTTATCTACCATCTGATCCACAGTTAAAGGATCAAGAGGTTACACATATTGGTCCTCTAGGAATTTTAGGCATGTATCTCCAATGGTTCCCAAATGCAGCCTGATGAGTTCTTGTCATGCTTTGAAGTTTTCTCTGTTCAACTTAGGAATCTCCCTTCTATAAGACTTCTTGATCTTTAGCTTAGGTCTGTAGTGCCTGCCCCTAGTTTACATTTTGCTATTTTGCCTAACTCTTTTAGGCCAGTTTTATGCTTATTGATTAGTAGCATTATTTTGAGATTATCAAATATTGTTTCAGAGTTAGTTGATTTTATGATGAGATTACTTAGTACTCTATACTTCATGTATGCATGATGATTATAATAGTGTTTTTTTTTAGTTATTGAGGATTTTTAGTTAGATGGATTATCATAAGTGTTTTCTTATGGATACTTACCCCATACTGCATGTGTATGGTGTGCATGTATGTTTTCTTTATGTATGGTGTTTCTGATGTGGTTAAGGAAGGAAGTCATAGTCACCTACTACTCGGGATCTACATGATGCACCACTTCCTACCATTGTCTGTTTAGCTTAGAATATTGTGTTTGTACAGGAGTGGATTTTATGTAGGTTGCAGGTACCGAGTATCGATTTCTCTAAATTGTCAAGATGAGCGTACCCTATCGCATTATCTTAATAGTAAGAGAGGGGAGATAAATTCTCAAGTCCAAATCCGAAACCTTTAAGTCATTTGTCCTAGAAAATTAGGACAAGTATCTGAGTTGTGTACCCTTTGAATGCATCAAATGATGTTAATTCGTGATTATAACCCTTTAGTTTGATTTTGTATGCATTTTTCTTTGATGGATTTTCGTATGTTGTTTTATGAGTCTTTGGTAAAAAAAATTATTAATTAAGTATAATTAAACAATTAAATTAATGAATTAATTTAATAGAATATTATTATGATATTTTAATATTTAATTATATATTTAATTAAATTAGAAATTAATTAAATAAAAAAATTGAATTCAAAGATAAAAGTTATAAGTATAAATTTGGAACATGATAAGATTTATTTAATTTAATAATAATATATATTTAGAGTTCATTTTTAAATAAATGCTAAATAATATTATTATTTAAGTTAATAAATATTTTATCAATTAAACGTTCAAAAATAAATTAAGAAGTGGAAAAGGAGATTAATTTATTAAAAGTTTTAAGTTCGCAAGATGTATGCATGAGATTAAAATATAAGAAATTAATTAAAAAGATAAAATAAGTGAATTTAATAAAGATATTTTAATTACACAAAGTGCGCATGAGATTAAAAGTTAATAAATTAATTAAATGCTAAGTCAAGTAAAAATTAAATAAAGTAATTTAATAATTCAATTAACGTGCATGGAAAAGAAAAAGAAAGATAAAGAAAAGTTAATTTAGAGATGAAGTCTGGTGAGCAGAGAGTTCTCTCGAGTGATCACATAATTAGTGCCCCAATTTTAGGAGAAAACTCCTTATCACCAATTGAGGTTTCATTTTCAAGGGACGACTTTTTTTGGGAACGACCACAAATTTTGGAATAAGAAGGAATTTTTTGGAAAGGGGAAGATTATGTGAGGAGGGATTTCTTTTCAATCTTCTTGGGTGCAGCGATTAGCATCAGTGTCCAGGTAGATGCTTGTGATTATTCGCACAATTTAATTACGCAATTTCCTTTCCTGTCTTCTTCATGCCTGTGGATTGTGAATTTGATTTTCTCTGTGTTGAATCCTTGAACATTTCAATATTGTAATTATTGAATGCATGTCAATACCTTCTTATACGTGGAGATTAGAAAAGTAATCAAAAACCCTCATTTTGTAGATTCAAGAATTTATTATTTTAAATTGGGGAGGGTGTTGAGATTTAAAAAGAAACATTTGAAATTAGAAATTTGATTGGTTAATTGTATTTTTCCTATCAGGCTATGGTTGCAAATGTTTAAAAAATATATATATTAAAATTTATTCAAGGGGGGTTATTATTTTTTACAAAATTAATAAAAATATAATTTTTTTTTTTTTAAATTGAAAAGGGTGGGGGAGACCCCACATCCCACCCCCTCGTTACTCCTTAGTGTCGGTAGCCACACTACTGCCGCAGGGGCTGCATCAGCAGTGCTACCGCAAGCCTGTGTTAGCAGAGGCCACACAGCAGCGCATGCGGTTGTTATTAACAACGCTGGGTGTTATTTTATTTTTTTTGAAAAATTAAAGCTTTTATATTGTAAAATTTAATACTATTTAATAATATTTTAATTAGTAAATTTTATAAATAATTTTTTATTATTATAATTAATAAGTTTTATAAATAAATTTAATTATTATTTAATAATTTTTTATTAATGAAATTTAATATTAAATTTATCATTATTTTATAATATCATTGATAAGTGTCAATATTAATTTAATTATTATTTAATAATATTTAATAAATAAGTTTTTAATTATTAAATTAATTATTAAATGGATTGCTATTAATTATTAATATGTAATAATTATATGGTGTTAGGGAAGAATTAAATTTATTTTATCATTATTCTATTTAAAGTTAATGGGGATTATAAATTTTATATTTTAAATAAACAATTTTCCTTAGATCATTTGGATCAATGGATTTAAAATAAAAAATAGAGTAATTGTACTATTATTTAAATCCAAGAATGGGATTATTTGTAAGGGTAAACTATGGATTTTATCAGTTTAAAACATATGTTCAAACTGGGAATGGAAACCTTATGTTAACTCAACAATATATTATCAATCAAACCCAACTATAATACTGCTTTATTTTCTGTGTACTGTCTATGTTTTGGGGTTTTGGGGTTTGACCTAGCTTGACCAGTCCTAGGATGTTACTAGAGGCTTGGGAGTTATGTGTTTGTGATGTCATGTTGGTATTTTGTTCTCGATCTTTTTAAACCCAACCATGGTAATGTGATGGCATGCTCTATGATATGTTTGTATTTACTGTTCATTATTGCTTTCCAGTGTTTTTGTGTGACACTAAGGTGAATGTATGACCTACTTGACTTAACCATCTTTAGTCCTCGATCAATTATATTTGGGTTTCTTTCTAGTCGCTTTGATAGGATTGAAGTGTTTGTTTACTTTGTTCTCGATGATGTCATGTTGTGACATGTTTCACTTAACAATTATGAATCTTCAATCAGTATTATTTTTGGGATGCTTTCCAGTTGCTCGTGGAGAACTAATGTGATATTATCTTTTTGATGTTTTCCAATCAATTGTATAGGACTGAGGTGATTTAATATGATTATTGATTTGTGCTTTTATGAGCCTAGGGTAGGTAATCTATATGTAGTGTCAGGAAGTGGCTTGCAATGGGGGTTAGGGCCCTAAGTGGTTCCCAGGGTAACTCATTGTAAGTTGTTTAATAAGTGAAAACATTACATTAAATGGGAATAAAATTAACCTAATAAAAATCTTTGTATGTTCTCGCCCATGCCTCGAGTGCTAGTACAAACTAGGATGGGAGTAGAGAGAATGCTTGGTTGCAACCTTGCATTCGTAGTATGCCTTGTTAGTATAAGAGGATACTAGTGGCCACATAGGGATCACTAGGGGGCTGGGGTCCTGAGAGATTCCTACAGTAACTCTAGCATGATTCATGTGATGACACTTGCCTGCTTACATAGTAGAATTCCTACGTGTCTTTGTGTGCCTCTGGGAACTAGATGTTGATCTATCTTAGAACCTTTGAGTTAGAATGCTTTTAGGATTTCATGGACTTAGAGAGTACTTTTGATATTTGGTTTGATATCCTATTTGGGACTTGAGACTATCTCCTCAGCACAGTGGGAGTGAGCTATTTAGGTTCCACACAGTCGGGTGGTAGTGCTTTTTTACTCTTACCATTGAGATCCGTTCGTAGTCACCACGGCTGGAGCTTCCTTGTCTGCATTTACTTTCATTCTTTCTATGTATTATTATGATGGATGGTTATGTTTCATGATGGATTTTATATCTTTTATGATGGATGGATGTATCATGTATGGTAGATGGTTTCATTTATTTTATTGTACTTTGTATCATGGATTCGAAGAGGATGGTGTATTTCTATTTCTACATAGGTATATTCTTTTTAGCCTTTCATACCCTGTGACATGTACAGTGGATGATTGAGCATTCTAAATTTTATTTTCCAAGTGGCATTCAAAATAAATGTATATTATTTAAATGGACTTTAGACTTTTAATTATTCTTTTATGTGGATGTGGTATTTGTTAGACAGCATTAATTATATTTAAATGTGACTCAACGTCATGGGATCCTTAAGGAATGTAAAATGTTATGTATGTTTGTAGATGATGGTATGATGTTGCTTCTACTACTATGTGTTTGGTGTGTATGTTTTTTATTAAGTAAAACAGGTTTTACAGGGATCCTGAAATCAAAATGTTTAACAAAATATCTGAAATAGAAATAAAAATTAAAGTCCAGCTAGTATTCATCTACTTATAAAAAGCCAAATCCAAAAGATAGGCCCGTAGCCAAGAAATAAAAACCAGTAACCCTAGATAAGGATGAAACAAAAAATGAAAACTAAAACTATTAGTCCTCCCTATCTAGAACTTGCAGAGTCTCTGCAGCTTCATTGGCCCTTCGGTTATCCACATCCACTTGGTCCTAGTTCTGATCATCCGTTGATCCCCTAGTCTCTTTCTTTTCTCCCTCGGCTTTCCCACAGTCCATACTGACCTTATCTTCTTTTTCCCTACCAAAGCTGGCTTCCTTCAATGAATCACCCAAACTATTGATATTCTCATTCAGGGTGTTCAAAGTTGCAATCACCTGATTAGCCAAGTTCTGATTAGATGTCTTCATCCTTAGAACTCTTTTTTTAACCATTGAGATACAATCCTCCTGGTCAACATGGTGTCCCTAGTTGTTGCTTCTCATGTGGTCGTCCTTCTGGCTTGTTTTCTCCTTGAGCTCTTCTATCTCATGAAATAGCCATTTGATAGAGAGAAAGTTGTCTATCATGCTATTTTTAACATTGTTGAGCAGATTGAGCCCATATTCTCTCGCATTGTCAGAGATTGCAACTAGAGCCAAGTAAAGAAGTTCATCAAAATGGACTTTACCATCTTTTTCCTCCATCACTTGGGGGTTCATCATCTCTTTGGCAATCCCCATCTTCGTCATTTTAGAGTTAAAATTTCTTCATGATCCCCTCCTATCTTTAAAACCACCTCCCCACTGTCTTCCACTAGAGAAATAATCTTCCCCTGCGGCGATGAAATAGAAGGGACAGGGCCCGAGAACAAAGAAGTCTGGTCTTTTGTTTCTTCTAGCAACGAAGCCTCCTCAGCCTTCCTTTTCTTGGGGTTCCCCAATGTAACTGTTGTGTCCTCCTCAACCTTCTCACTATCCTCCCCCTTCACCTATTCCTTTGATTTTGTATCCTCTTCTTCAACGCTATGCTCCTCCTCCTCTTGTTCCTCAATCTTGGGGGGGGTTAGGGGTTAAACCCCTAGGGCTTTTTTTGTTAGGAGCAATGCTGGTAGAGGGAGAGACTTTCTCCCCTTTGATTTCTTGCCTTTAGAGGGGGAAGTTTCCTCATCTTCTGAATTTATGCTCTAAACTTCCTTAGTATTTGAGCTCTTAGTTTCCTCAGAAACATTCCCAGCTTTGTCAAGGGATTTGCCTTTGGTCTGAGTCTTTGAGTACTCATATACTAGAAGGAGCAAACCCTCATGAGGGTTAGGTTAGCAGTGGGTTTCTTTTTAAAGCCCTCAATGCCCTTGCTCATGGAGGTGAAAAGATAAAAAAGAAAAAAAATCTTTATTCCATGCCTAAAGTGATTTAACATAACGAAGTGATGAGTTCTGACTCTATTGAATCTAGTATCCAAAGATATATTCGATAATAACCCTTAAGACATACCTCCAAAGCTTTTTAATGGACTTTGTTTCAAAGTATGTCTTGAAGTCTTCAAGAGTTTCTTCCTTTCATCCTCATCCTTCACAAAGTCCTTGACTGCATTAACCGACATTTTCTTGTCTTTGGAAAAATTTATCCCCTCCAAGGAGATCTCTGTGACCTGGGCAATCAGTTCCACATCAACCTAATGTGTAACCCCATCAATTTTAACTCGTCCGTCCTTCTAGGAATTCACCATTGTCTTGGTGACCTCATTATCAAAACCATGGAGTTTTTCTATGAATCTTGTAATACCACCCTTCTCCAGCGTATGCCAAACCTTCGAGTTATTCCTCCAATTTTTTGCCTCCCCCATCAGCTCCTTCTTACTTGTCTCCCCAACCATAATGTCCTTTGGTTTGAAATACCTATGCCTACTCCCTATTCTCTCATGAACTCTAGCTTCCTTCAATTTTCAAACCCCAAAAAATATTTTACATTTGGCAAATAAAATGGTAAAAGGCAAATTGATCCAAAAAGCATGCCATGTGTACTTGATATGATGGAAAGTTAATAACTTTGCATGATTCTCATTCATGCCTTGTACATCGTGCAATCTTACAAATCTTTCCATAATTATAATTGGATTGCCTTTGTACTTCCCTGGATACATTCCAGTAATATTAATTCTTTCACAACCCCTAGAAAGCTTTCGCTGTTAAGCCACGTCATCACCGTGTTTTTCTATTACCACTTCATTTGCAAACCAGTTCATGGCTGAGTTGGCCTCCCTATACACATGGCTTATATGGACCTTTTTAAATTTTCTCAAGTTAGTTTTGGTCTCCTCCATCACATTCGTAATAGTCCAAGAGGGCAATGATTGACAAGTTAAACAATTAATAATATTTAAAGAATCCCCCTCCAACCAAAGGTTCTCGATCCCAAAAGCCAAGGCCAGTTTAACAATGTGACAAGCTGCATTGTCCTCAACAAAATGGTTTGACTAGGTCCCAAGAGGATAAGAAAAAGCCACAACGCTACCCCCATGACTATTTCTGATAATACCTCCACAGCCAACAAGACTAGGATTCCCTTTGGCTGCTCTATCGAAGTTGGCTTTATGCCAATCTTCAAGGGGAAGAAGCCATCTAGCCTCATGTCTTTTCCTATCCTTTTCCTTTTTCTTTTCTATGTTGTTTCCTCCTCCTTTAATATCTCCTCCCTTTTTGGTTGCAAAATTCTCCTTCATTAATCCTTCTATATTTTTCTGCAATAATAAAAGCAAGGGATTCCCTGTCTCGGAAGATATGATTATTTTGCTCTTTCCATATTCCCCAACAAAAATGTGAGAGAGACTAGGAGCATAACATTTGAGACTTCATTCCGATGTGCACGGTATTCCATTTTCCAAAGAACTCTTGAATGTCAGCCAGGATGCACCAACTAACCCCAAAGTCCCTGGCCAAAAGATTCCAGACCTCAAAAGAGTAGGGACAATGAATAAAGAGGTGGTTAACCATCTCCAAATCATGCTTACAAAGGCTACACCTGTTAGGGATAATTTGACCTCTCTTTGCTAAGTTATCCAAGGTAAGCACTTTGTCTTGGAGAAGCAGCCAAAAGAATATGTTAATTTTTGGGGTAGACCAGGAATCCAGGCCTTAACCCAAATAGGTTTTTCCATTATGTCCCACATTGAGAAGTAACCTAAAGCAATAGAGTATTGCCCATTTGAGTTATCTCTCCAAATGACTTCGTCCCTCTTGTTATTAAGGATTATCGCTTTTAGAGTAATCATCAAAGGTTTAAGGTCCTAGGAGACTAAGTATAGGTCTTGCCATCCTTGACCATCTATGTAGTCACTAACTTTAAGACCAAATCTTCTCATACATATTTATACCCATCTCTCATAATTAGGGTGGTCAATAAGAGGTCCCTAGCTTAGTCAATTATCTTGCAAAAAAGAGATGTTTTCACCATTGCCTACTTTCCATTTTGCCTTACTTGGCCAAAAAAATTTCCTTTAAAATCCCATTCCAAATGTAAGATCCTTGAGGTACCTCAGTCTCACTAAGCAAAAAATGGAGGGATTGCCTTCTCAGATATTTCTCCACCATTATGTCCCTCCATTCTCCCGAGCTCTGAAAAATGTGCCATATCTGCTTGGCCAATAGGGCATTGTTGAGATGTCTGATTTTTCTAATGCCAAGCCCACCATAGCATCTAGGGAGACAGACATGATCCCAAGAAACAAGATGATATCTCTTATTATCTTCAACACCTTTCCATAAGAAGTCTCTCTGAATCTTCTCCATTCTTGACCAGGATCCCGAAGAGGCTGAGGGCATAAGTAGGGATATTTTGAAGGGTAGATTTCACCAAAGTAAATTTATCTACTTGAATGAGGATGGCTCCTTTCCAATTAGCTAACTTCTTGTTGGATCTATCAATGATACCATTCCAGAAGGATTCTGGAGGTTTGGACCCCAGTGGCATACCAAGATAGCTTACTGGAAGAGACCCAACACCACATCCTAGGATACAAGCAATTTTCTTATCTCTCCAAAGGAGTGTTGATAAAGTACACTAAACTTTTATCCCAGTTAATAGCCTGGCCTGAACCACTCGTGTAGAAATTCAGCAAGCCTTTAAGCACTTTGGCCTCCTGGACCGAGGCATCTCCACCCAAGATAGTATCATCCACAAATTGTTGATGAGAGAAAGAGGTTTTCCCTAATGAAGGCTTGAGGCCATGTAGGCTCCCATCTTGTGTTTTCTTAAGAATTAACCTTCCCAAGCACTCTGCCATAATAATGAAAAGAATAGGGGATAAAGGGTCGCCCTGTCTCAACCCTCTTGAGGGTAAAAAGAAGTTTGAGGGGGAACCATTGACTAAAATAGACAAAGAGGGGGTTGAGACAAGCTGAATTATAAGTCTACAAACCTCAGGATCAAAGCCAAAAGCTTGAAGGACAGCCAACAAGAAATTCCAATCCACCCTGTCATAAGCTTTAGATAGATCCAACTTAAGCAGAAATCCTTCTCTCTTCCCAACTTCCAAGGAATGAATCACCTCATGGACCATAATAATAGAGTCAAGAATCTGTCTCCTTGGGACAAAGCCATTTTTTTGTTTGAAGATAATCAAATGAAGGACACTGAGAAGCCTAGTAGTCAAAACTTTTGAGACGATTTTATAGAATGAGTTGCAAAGGCTAATGGGTTTGAACTTATCCATCGAGTCTGCCCTCGAGATTTTCGGAATGAGCACCAGAAAAGTAGCATTGAGTTCTTTCAAAAGGTTCCTGGCTCCAAAATATTCTTGCACAACCTTCACAACATCCCTTTTGACCACCTCCCACTATATCTAGAAAAAGAAGGTCAAAAAACCATCTAGGCCAGGAGCTTTATCACCTAGAAGAGAAGGGCTTGATAAATTTCTTGCAAAGAAGGAATAACCTTTAGCATAGAATTATGGTGATCTTGCAACAGTGAGGGAATAGCATTTAAGATGTCCTCTTGATCTGTCAAGGAGAGGGAAGGATCCTTAGAAAGAAGATAAGAGAAGAAGTCCATAGCTTCATCCACAATCTCATTGTTCTTAGTAAACAAGGTCTGCCCCCTTTTGATGCTTGAAATCATGTTGTGAGCCTTGTGCTTTAAGGTGGATAAATGGAAAAACTTGTTATTCTGGTCCCCCTCTTTAAGCCAATTAATTCTTGATCTTTGCTTCCAAAAATGTTCTTCCCTGCTAATGATATTCTGAAGATTAGATAGAATTGACCTTTCTTCAATCCTATTCAGGTCATTATATCCCTCCAACTAAATCTCTTCCTAGACTGTATAAAGATGGTCTAACTTCTCATCCTTCTCTTGGAATATATGCCCAAAGTCTAACTTATTCCAAACTTTAATGTTTCTTTTCACGTTCTTTAATTTTTGGGCTATCCTGAACATTGTAGTACCTTCCAACTCAATGTTCCACCAAGAAGAGATCTTGGCTTCCAGATCCAGATGGGAAGTCCACATCTTCTCAAAATGGAAAGGAAAAATCTGTTTGATCGTTAGGGAACTAAATGAAAGAGAGATGGCAGAGTGATCCAAACCAACTCTAGGGAGAAAGGAAAGTCTACAAGAGTGGGTTTGCATCTAATCAGGGGAAATTAGGGCTCCATCGAGTCAGATCTGGATACAGTCCCCACCCACTCCCCTATTAGACAAGTGAAACTACCCCCCAAGAGATCAACATCCATGAAAGCTAGATTGTTAATAAAATTTGAGAGGTCTAATTTACTTTCCTGATCCAGGGCTAGCCCTTTAGCTTTTTCATCATTAGTAAGAGGGGAGTTGAAATACCCCATAATAACCCCTTTTTTATGTTGCAATTACGTATAACATCAAGGATCTTAGCTCAAAAGATCTTTCTCTCTCTTTTAGTATTGGAGCGTACATATTTAAGATAAACCAAGAGTCACCACTATGAACATGGGAGACCTTAAAAAGGAGAGCATTACCTTCATTATAAACAGAAGAAATCTGAAAAGCCTTGTTGTTGTAGATCATCAACACCCCCCCTACAACTTCCTCCAAATCTGTAGCCTCACTACTCATGTTTCTGCTAAAAGATAGCTTACCAACCACATCTTTTAGCATTTTAGTTTCGTAGACTAGTAAAAATCATGTCTTTGGTCTCTGATCATATTCCTAACTATCTCCTACTTGTGGGCACCATTTAGGCCCCTAATATTCCAAGATATGATCTTCATCTCTTTTTTCCAGAATATTAAACTTGATGGTTCTCTGGCTCCCATCTACCAAGTTCTTTTTGGTCTCGTCCTACAATGTCTAATTCAGGCTTCTCCTACCTAGAGACTTGAACTTTACCCCAACATCAGCCTTGACTCTACTTCTAGTCATCATTGGAGACAATGGAGGATGGTCTCAATTTTGGTTCTTCTTCTTTTTAATCGTACTCCAATTACCTTTATCATCTTGAGAGCAACTGTTAATCCATTCCTCCCATTTTGAAATTTGTTATGGGGAATAATTGTTGATAAGTTCTAAAAGCTTCATCCCCACACCTTTGGAGATAGACAGATTTGCAAGGGGAACAATAGGTAGAACATGTTCGTTACCAACCTGACTAATCCCATCATTAATGACTCTGTCTCTTAGAATGATTTCATCCACCCTTGGGAGGCCACCAACTTTTTGGGTTCCCGAATCTATTTTCGGCGAAAACTCCATCCGCGGGGTCTTTGACCTACCAGCGTCTTGCTCTTCCTTAGTCCACAAGGAGTTTCCTACCACAACTATGGCTTCAGGAGCTTGGTCCTCAATATCTATCACATTTGGTCCTATATCTTTTTCCTTTCTCTAGTCTCCTTCCTTGTCGGGGTCATTCCTCTTATCCTTGTCAGAGACTATAGGTCCTTTATCACCCTCAATGACTTGCTCTCCTTCCTATTGAAGGGCTTTTTTCTTATCCACAATGTCATCCTAGTTCTCAGAAAGCTTCGAAAATTTATGTTTCCAGATCATTTTCTTCCCCTTGATAGTAGTACCAGTTGACTTACTTTTTTCTTTTCTGCTCTAAGGCATTGATTTGCCTTGTGCCCTACTTTGAAACAAAGGAAACATGCCAATGGCACAGTCTCATAAATCTTGAACATGCACTCCCAATTTGGAATGAAACACCACAGTTTCTGGCATATCAGTGCCTTCCCTTACCCCAATCTAGATACGAGCATAAATGAGGCATCTTTTAGAGGCAGTAATCGGATCTATGGAGAGAAGCTCCCCAAAAGACTTGGCTAGCCCCACAAAGACATTCTCATTCCAGAACTCAAGGGGAAGCTCGGGTAGCCTTACCTAGATAGGGGCTTGCATAAAGAAAGAGTCATTCAGATTCAATTTCGATGACCACTTCTGAAGAACTAGAGTGGAACGACCAATAGCCCATGGCCCCTCACATAGAATGTTAGAAAGATCTTCCAAACATGTGAAATCAAAGGATAGAAAGTCCTTAGCCATAGTCATGACTGAAACTTGACCTTTGAGGGCCCATTTCTTCTTGATAAAAATTCTCACAATGCCGATATTTGGCCTTGGCCCTAAGAATTTACCAATTAGGGTGTTCGCCATGGATTTAATAATATGATCCACAAGCTCATTTGTAATGGAAATGACACAAGAACCTTTCTCTATTTCAAGTAGAATCTTAATAGGCAGGAAAGAGGACTTACCTGTGGGCTTGACCCCAAAAAGAGCCAACCATTTAGTAGGGTCGGGTAGACCCTCTTTGGGATCTAAAGGAATCTTGACCACCACCTTGGGGGGAGCATCTGGGTCCCCATCATCTTTCTCTAACTGATCACCTGTACTAGAAGATACCTGACCGACCTCCTTCTGTGACTCGTGCTCCAAGCTAGGGATCCGATTATGATAATCCAGCATAATCCTGCCCTTCTTAGAATTTGAATTTTGAAAATCACTCTTCCCTTCCTTTCCAGTGCTTTCCATTAGATCTCTCTATTCTGTCACATAAGTATGTTACAGTTTCATGAGAGTTAATGTTTTTTGTTTGATGTGTATGTTATTCTTCTTGTTCAAAAAAAAGAATGTTTGGCAAACTTAGTAAAAATTTAGGCTATTTCTTTTGGATCCCTTGGCAGGGTGTTACATTTGGTATCAGAGCTCGAGTTTCTACATTGGGAGCTCTAGGTATATTGGAACGCCACTAGTGTTAACTAGTTGAACAAAAATAAAAACTTTAAGCTATTTTAGATATATATATATATATATATATATATATATATATATATATATATATCAAACTGAAAACTTGAACTAGTTGAACTAAAATAGAACTTAAACTTTTAGTTGTATATTTTTCATACTTCAACACTTAGACTTCAAAACTAAAATTATACGTAAACCTAAAATAGGCAAAACTAAAAATTGAACTTAAATTGTTTTCAGAACATGTGTCTTTTACCTATGCTTTACAGTAGTATGTTTTATGGTTACTATAGTAACTTTTATCTTGGATATCATTATTGTAGTATTCTTAGTAAAGGCATATCCTCCTATAGGGGGAAAGGGTCTAATGGGACCCACATAGTGAGCTCTTTAGTATTACCTTTCTTGTAGGCTTCCAAGAGTAAGCCTAAGTCTAGGGGGGGTGGATGTAGTGCCTGCCCCTAGTTTATATTTTTCTATTTTGCCGAACTCTTTTAGGCTAGTTTTATGCTTGATGATTAGTAGCATTATTTTGAGATTATCAAATATTGTTTTAGATTCAATTGATATTATGACGAGATTACTCAGTACTCTATACTTCATGTATGCATGATGATTATTACAGTGGCTTTTTTTAAAATATTGAGGATGTTTAGTTAGATGGATTATCATAAGTGTTTTCTTATGGATACTTACCCATACTACATGTGTACAATGTGCATGTATGTTTTCTTTATGTATGGCATTTCTGATGTGGTTAAGGAAGGGAGTCGTAGTCACCTGCTAGTCGGGATCTACATGATGCACCACTTCCTGCCATTGTCTATTTAGCTTAGAATATTGTGTCTGTACATGCATGGATTTTATGCAGGTTGCAGGTATTGGGTATCAACTTTCCTAAATTGCTAAGACAAGCGTAACCTATCACATTATCTCAATGGTAAGAGAGGGGAGATAAATTCTCAAGTCCAAATCCTGAACCTTTAAGCCATTTGTCTTAGAAAATTAGGACAAGTATCTGAGTTGTGTACCCTCTGAATGCATCAAATGATGTTAATTTGAGATTATAACCCTTTAGTTTGATTTTGTATGTGTTTTTCTTTGATGGGTTTTCGTATGTTGTTTTATGAGTCTTTGGTAAATTTTCTACTAATTAAGTCTAATTAAAAGATTAAATTAATGAATTAATTTAATGGAAAATTATTATGACATTTTAATATTTAATTATATTTAATTAAACTGAAACTTAATTAAATAAAAAGAATTAAATTTGAAGATAAAAGTTATAAGTATAAATTTGGAACGTGATAATATTTATTTAATATGTTTAGAGTTCATTTTTAAATAAATGCTAAATAATATTATTATTTAAGTTAATAAATATTTTATCAATTAAACGTTCAAAAATAAATTAAGAAGTGGAAAAAGAGATTTATTTATTAAAAGTTTTTAAGTTCACAAGATGTATGCATGAGATTAAAATATAAGAAATTAATTAAAAAGATAAAATAAATGAATTTAATAAAGATATTTTAATTGCACAAAGTGCGCATGAGATTACAAGTTAATAAATTAATTAAAAGCTAAGTCAAGTAAAAATTAAATAAAGTAATTTAATAATTCAATTAACGTGCGTGGAAAAGAAAAAGAAAGATAAAGAAAAGTTAATTTAGAGATGAAGTCTGATGAGCGGAGTGTTCTCTCGGGTGATCGCACAATTAGTACCCTGATTTTAGGAGAAAACTCCTTATCACCAATTGAGGGTTCATTTTCAAGTGACAAAAGTTTTTGGGAAGGACCATGAATTTTGGAAGGAGAAGGAATTTTTCAGAAAGGGGAAGGTTCTGTGAGAAGAGATTTCTCTTCAATCTTCTTGGGCGTAGCGATTAGCATCGGTGTCCAGGTAGACGCTTGCGATTATTCACACAATTTAATTACGCAATTTCCTTTCCTATCTTCTTCATGCTTGTGGATTGTGAATTTGATTTTCTCTATGATGAATCCTTGAACATTTCAATATTGTAATTATTGAATGCATGTCAATAACTTCTGTATACGTGGAGATTAGAAAAGTAATCAAAGACCCTCATTTCATAGATTAAAGAATTTATTATTTTAAACTGGAGAGAGTTTTGAGATTTAAAAAGAAACATTTGAAATTAGAAATTTGATTGGTTAATTGTATTTTTCCTATCAGGCTATGGTTGTGTATATATATATATAGGGGGGGGGTATTGTTTTTTACAAAATTAATAAATATATATATATAAAAAATAATAATTTTGGAAAGGGTGGGGGAGAGACCCTGCACCCCACCCCCTCCTCACTCCTTAATGTCGATAGCCACACTACTGCCATAGGCCCTGCGTCAACAAAGGTCACACGGCAGCCCATGTGACTGTTATTAATAGTGCTGGGTGTTATTTGTTTTTTTTTTAAATTAAAGTTTTTATATTGTAAAATTTAATACTATTAATAATATTTTAATTAGTAAATTTTATAAATAAATTATTATTATAATTAATAAGTTTTATAAATAAATTTAATTATTATTTAAAAATTGTTTTTATTAATGAAATTAATATTAATTTCATTATTATTTAATAATATCATTGATAAGTGCAATATTAATTTAATTATTATTTAATATTGTTTAATAAATAAGTTTTTAATTAATAAATTAATTATTAAATGGATTGCTATTGATTATTAATATTTAATAATTATTATGGTTTAGGGAAGAATTAGATTTATTTTATTATTAATAATAAATTTGATTTGATGAAATTGTTAATTATTCTATTTAAAGTAAATGGGAATTTTTTTTAAAATAAACAATTATCGTTAGATCATTTGGATCAATGGATTTAAAATAAAAAATAGAGTAATTTTATTATTATTTAGATTCAAGAATGGGATAATTTGCAAGGGTAAACTATGGATTTTATCTATTTAAAATATACATTCAAACTGGGAATGGAAACCTTACATTAACTCAACAATATATTATCAATCAAACCCAACTATAAGACTACTATATTTTCTGTGTATTGTCTATGTTTTGGGGTTTTGGGGTTTGACCTAGCTTGACCAGTCCTAAGATGTTACCAGAGGATTGGGAGTTATGTGTTTGTGATGTCATGTTGATATTTTGTTGTCGATCTTTTTAAACCCAACCATGGTAATGTGATGACATGCTCTATGATATGTTTGTATATACTGTTCGTTATTGCTTTACAATGTTTTTGTGTAACACTGAGGTGAATGTATGACCTACTTGACTTAACCATTTTTAGTCCTTGATCAATTATATTTGGGTTGCTTTCCAGTCGCTTTGATAGGACTGAAGTGTTTTTTTACTTTGTTCTTGGTGATGTCATGTTGTGACATGTTTGACTTAACCATTATGAGTCTTCGATCAATATTATTTTTGGGATGATTTCCAATTGCTCGTGGAGAACTGATGTGATATTATCTTTTTGATGCTTTCCAGTCACTTGTACATGACTTGGGTGATTTAATATGATTATTGATTTGTGCTTTTATGAGCCTAGGGTAGGTAATTTATATGTAGTGTCGAGAAGTGGCTTGCAATGGGGGTTGGGGCCCTAAGTGGTTCCCAAGGTAACTCATTGTAAGTTGTTTAATAAGTGAAAACATTACATTAAATGAGAATAAAATGAGCCTAATAATAGTCTTTGTATGTTCTTGCCCATGCCTCGAGAGGTAGTACAAACGAGGATGGGAGTAGAGAGAACGCTTGGTTGCGACCTTGCATCCATAGTATGCCTTGTCAATACGAGAGGATACTAGTGGTTCATAGGGATCACTAGGGGGTCGGGGTCCTAAGAGATTCCTAGGGTAACTCTAGCATAATTTTTGTGATGACACTTGCCTGCTTACATAGTAGGTTTCCTATGTGTCTTTGTGTGCCTCTGGGAATTACATGTCAATCTATCTTAGAACCTTTGAGTTAGAATGCTTTTAGAATTTCCTGGACTTAGAGTGTACTTTTGATATTTGGTTTGATATCCTGTTTGGGACTTGAGACTATCTCCTCAGCACGGTGGGAGTGGGCCATTTAGGTTCCACACGGTCGGGTGGTAGTACTTTTTTACTCTTACTATTGAGATCTATCCATGGTCACCGTGGTTAGAGCTTCCATGTCTACATTTACTTTCATTATATCTATGTATTGTTATGATAGATGGTTATATTTCATGATGGATGTTATATCTTTTATGATGGATGGATGTATCATGTATGGTGGATGGTTTCAATTATTTTATTGTACTTTGTATCATGGATCTGAAGAGGATGATGTATTTCTATTTCTACATAGGTATATTCTTTTTAGCCTTTCATACCCTGTGACATGTACAATGGATGATTGAGCATTCTGAATTTTATTTGCCAAGTGGCATTTGAAACAAATGTATATTATTTAAATGGACTTTGGACTTTTAATTATTCTTTCATGTGGATGTGGTATTTGTTAGACTTAGTATTAATTAAATTTAAATGTGACTCAACGTCATGGGATCCTTGAGGAATGTAACCTGTTATGTCTGTTTATAGATGATGTTATGATGTTTCTTCTGCTACTATGTGTTTGATGTGTATGTTATTCTTCTTGTTCAAAAAAAAAAAGTTTGGCAAACTTAGTAAAACTTTATGTTATTTCTTTTGGATCCCTTGACAGGGTGTTACAAGGTCCTTGAAACTTTTTTTGCAAACACCAATAACTATGATACTAATTGTTTGAAATATAAGAGGAATAACTAAGAGGGGATGGGTGAATTAGTTACCACTGAAACAATTCCAAATCCCTTAGATGTTAATACAAACTTCCTTTAAACTCGCAGCTCGATTAGAACTAGGTTTTCATTGTAACTCAGTTAACAAAGAAATCTGATATATTAATGTGTATTAACCTTTAGTAACTTAGTTGCAGAAAGATAAAGTAATAAGAAAATAACATGAATACATTAGATGCCAAGATTTAACATGGAAACCCAATTTGGGAAAACCACCAATGCAACTAGTTACAACTTTACACTCTTCTGAAGTGAGCCCTGTTAGGAGCCAACCCTATTAAAGGTTACAAAACACACTGTTAGGTGTGACCCTATTGAAGGATTGAAATCACCCTATTAGGAGTGGCCTTGTTAGAGGTTTTAGGACACTTCAATGTAGAAATGCCACCTGGATAGAGGATTTACAAAATAATTGTTAAGTAAACTCTATTAAGAGATTTTTTCACTGCTACAATTGTCAGAGAGTAACAATGATTGACCTGATTAATGAAGCAACTAGATTGCAAATTCAGATCAGTATTTTGGTTTATCCTCTAGATCCTCCCTAATTAGAATATTCTTTGCAACTCTTTGGATACTCTGCTCTTAATCAAATATCCTTCTCTATTCTCATCTTATCTTCTTCTCCACTTTCTCATGTTTCAATCCACAACTTGACCTTTCATATATATGAAACACAATGTCAAGCCAGTTTGAATACCCTTTCAAATAAACAAATAACATCCACTGAGTCAACTTGCATAAACCAACTAATAGATAAAACTAATCTGTTGACAGCTGGCTAAAACTAGGTCACTTGATTACCATTGAGTTCCTTGGTAACCGACTTTACTCAGTTTACACTGAACTCCTTTGGTAACCGACCTAACTCAATTTATACAGGAATCCCTAAACTTCTCTAAAATGTCCCTTTACTGATTTTGTATGATATTTCAAGCCTCAAATCAGATCTTTAAAATCAAACAACCAATATTACAAAGATCCACCAATTTCTCAATAAAACCCAAATCGGATATGTCCGAAATAGTGCCAAAAAAACTTCACAACTTCACAAATTATTAATAAATCTGAAAGTGGACATTTTTACAAAAATTTCAGCAGCATAACGGCCTAAAAAATGACATTTTCAGATCTGTATAGCCTTTACACAACAGTTCACAAATGTAGGACAAAAACTATGCACATCGGGCTCCCGAAATTAACACAAAAATGCCCGGAAACACCACAAAAACACTAATAATCTATCTTAGAAGTTTAATCACATCCCAATACATATATTCAGCTCTATTTTAACATCTTAAAGTCTGAAATACAGCAGCAACCCAAACTGATATGAAACACTCAACTGAAAACACCAAACTCATACAAAAAACACACCCGAAAACCCACAAAATCTGCACTGTTCAGCACAAAGGAAAATTATGTATGAGCATACACATGGAATGGATTCAAACTCCCATCCTTAGCCTTCCTAAAAACCTAAAAACTCCCATTCTTGGGTCTCCTTCTCCACAGGTTTGGCAGCCTCTGAAGAACAACAAAGAAATGAGCAAAAATCAAGTTCTGGAATGAGCCCAAAATGCCTCCAAACCCCTTAAAAGAGGGCATAACCCTAACTCACATCCAAGAGGGGTTAATAAAATATTTTTTAATAATAATTTTCATTTATTAGTCCATTAGCTTTTAAAGATTATCCCCTTTTTGGGCCTACCTGCTTTAGCAAAGATCATTATTTTTAATTATTTGAAAAGGGGACATGACAAGTCCTCCCCTTCCAAATATTGCTTGTCCTCAAGCAATGGCTAAACAATAAACCAATCAATCCACCTAGATCCCAAAGGTAGTCATGTACTATACTATTGTCAATTAACATAGGCTCCTGCAATATCCTCTGCAATATAACCAAGAGGAAACTATAATCCAACTGACAATTACAGCTCAACCAAACTCCAAAATTACAACTTCCACAATCAGAAACCCACGAGACACAAACTCTTAGAACATCAAAACCCAAGTAAAGTGGACAAATCAAATTGCCAACACAGTAAATACCATCAATGCATCCCACTGGCCTATATGGAATGTACAATCCAACTCTGTAATAATTGTGAACGCTCCCAAATGAAACTATACCAAGTATGGAGAATCCACACACTGTACAACTCCTATAATCAACACAACTCTGTAGATCACTGGCCGCTGTCTCATAACCATAACTTTCATGCACCCCTAATGGTGAAAAGCCATCACAAGATAAACAACAAGAAATGGAACCCAAACCAAATTTGCCTACCATCAACTCCTCAACACAAGGATCAAATGCTAACTGATGTACATACCCTGCAATATAATGTTGATAAAGAAAACCAACCTCAGTCAACAACTCACCATGATCAAGTGATACAACCCACTGTGACTGATCACCAGCTAAGTCAGGAGATGTCATAGCCAAAGGAGTAGAATCAATAACAACACCTGCTGAAGCATCACTCCAAAACTCTTGCTCTAAGTCATGTATTATCAAGTTGTCAACTATAGAACCTATCGCCATGTCGTGCCCATCACAACTCTCACCCTGAGGTGTCAAACTATCCCATAACTGATGATAAGCACTGGGAACCAAAGTACATCTCTGTATCATCATCTCATCAACATGGTCATCAAAGGTAAATTGATGAGCATACCTCACAATGTAATGCTGATAGAATGCGCCAATCTCAGTCAGTGGCTTAGACTGCAATCCAGATGTAACTAACTGCAATCGATCACTAACCAAGTTGGAATTGATTACTACCTCTGAAGACATCACCAAGGGAGTAGTATTACTAGCGGGAACCATGCCAACTGTTAGCTCACCAACATCACACATGGTCTTTGATACAACATCTCTAATTTTTGTGCCATTAGTACTAGAGGTCACCACCATGTCAGGCATACCACAACAATCTGTTGTAGCACCTAACTCAATTGAACCTGACTCTAGTAGGGATGAACCCGATATGCCAATGTTAGTATCAAGGATGGATGCATCCCCATCTCCACTATCTTTGACAATCTCGACCATGGACATCCTCAGATCACCAGACACCACAGCTTGTGACTGTACAGAATCTAGTAAAGACTGTAGTTTCTCTAGCTCCATGGTCACCTTAGCCAAAAGAAACTATGACTCCTTGAAATCCAACTGTGTACTCTCAAGAATCTTAGAAGTCACCTCAAGTTGTTGAGTAAGCTCACTCACCTCATCTTCCTTGGCCAACAATGCATCATATGATATACTGCCCCACTCCATAAGATAATCTCTATCAACTACCAATTGCATATAATCCTGTCTCAGAATCTGGATAGCCTCCTATAAAGAGTGGAACTCTGTCAAGGAAAGATAACTGCCTCCCTACTCATCACTAGTAGGAGAACCCCATCCATAAACTGCTAACAATTGACGAGCAGCATCGAAATGTTGGCAAGCGATAGCAATGTCTTGCTCACTAACTCTCAACTGACTAGACACATGGTGGCACTGGCTAGACTGTATCCTACAAACCTCCTTTGACGCACTATCTAAAGGAGCATCCTCAAGGTTACTGGTCTCTAGAGTATTACCATCCATATCATGCAAATCAACTCCAAAACTCATATCAACATACAGAGTATCAAAAACTGTAGCATTGCTATCCAACTCCTCTGTACCAAAAGAAACCACCAAGGAAACTAAGTCTTCAAAACTACCCACTGCATCCTCCTGGATGTCATCAATTCCAATATGATCCTGGGACTCATTTGTACACATTGCCAAATATGAAAGATCATGAACACATTCCAGCAAGTATGCTCGACTGGATATATGAACAAAGCCCAACACCAGTGTATAAAAACTAATACCAACATTAGACAAGCTGCTAGCACAAGAAAAGACAACACCGTGCAATTTGCTAATCAAATCCATGATAGCACCCAAACAAACACTGCTACCAAAAAAATGTTAAAGATCTCCAGTCAATTGAATCCCAAACACCAATATAACAATCTTGAGTCCATATCCGTAAACTAGAATCAGCTGGTAACTCAAGAAAAATCCTCACCTGAGTAATATGACCAATACCAACTAACTCCACATACCTATCATGATGAGATAATGAAGTCACAATACTGTCTTTGTTCACTTTTAGCTGGCTGGACAAATCATGTGAAGTACTACCAGCCTCAACCTCATGTGACGAAGCATCTAACTGTGCCTGGTACTCTTTCTCAACAAAGTCATGAATGCTCAATATTTGCTCATCTCTACCAGGTATCTCACCATCATGCACAACAACATCCTCATAATCATCATCTGAACCCACTACGCTGTAGTCACTGCCTGTTGTAACTATACCATCCTGAATACCTGTGACATCACCCTTTGATGACCTGTATACAATTGTCTCAATTTGAGTATCAAGTTGACCATTACTATCAATCTACGTAATATCCCTTCTCACTAGCTCTTGTGGCAGAGTAGAATCTGAGACCTCTACCTGACTATAAGCAAGTTTCTCAAACTCCTCATGCAAATTCTTGGTAATTGTGTCATCTGCCCTGTGAGAAAAACTGCCAAATAGAAATCTAGTCAACTTATCCACCTTATCTGGGTCAGACAGCATGTCATTCATCATATGGTGGTGCTTAACCAACTATTCAGACATGTCATGGCTTATTTTCCTAAGTTTATCTTGAATGTCTAAATAACCATCCTTTCTACTATTCTGACTTTGGATATCAATTGTCCAAGATCGTGTCCTCTAAGACTCTGTACTATACCTGTCCATTCTGGATAAAGTACAGTGTAACCCCAATAGGTTATAACTTCTTCAAACACCAAGAACTAACATGAAAATGATTATAAGTATCATGCAACCATAGATTTTGACATGCAACTGATTAGAAGCAACATGCAACCATAAATTATGACATGCAAGATTTGGGTAGTTGTCAAAACTGACATGCAAACTTCTACAAACCCTCAGGCTGGCAAGATCATAGCTCTGATACGATTGAAATGTCTCTTTACTAATTTTGTATGATATTTCAAGCCTCAAATTAGATCTTTAAAATCAAACAACCAATATTACAAAGATCCACCAATTTCTCAATAAAACCCAAATCGGGTATGTCCGAAATAGTGCCAAAAAAACTTCACAAATTATTAATAAATCTGAAAGTGGACATTTTTACAGAAATTTCAGTAGCATAACAGCCTAAAAAATGACATTTCCAGATCTATATAGCCTTTACACAACAGTTCACAAATGTAGGACAAAAACTATGCACATCGGGCTCCCGAAATTAACACAAAAATGCCCGAAAACACCACAAAAACACTAATAATCTATCTTAGAAGTTTAATCACGTCTCAATACATATATTCAGCTCGATTTTAACATCTTAAAGTCTGAAATACAGCAGCAACCCAAACTGATATGAAATACTCAACTGAAAACACCAAACTCATACAAAAAACACACTCGAAAATCCACAAATCTGCACTATTCAACACAAAGGAAAACTCTGTATGAGCATGCACATGGAATGGCTTCAAACTCCCGTCCTTAGCCTTCCTGGAAACCTGAAAACTCCCATTCTTGGGTCTCCTTCTCCACAGGTTTGGCAACCTCTGAAGAACAACAAAGAAATGAGCAAAAATCAAGTTTTGGAATGAGCCCAGAATGCCTCCAAACCCCTTAAAAGAGGGCATAACCCTAACTCACGTCCAAGAGGGGTTAATAAAATATTTTTTAATAATAATTTTCATTTATTAGTCCATTAGCTTCCAAAGATTATCCCCTTTTTCCGAAACTTCACCTTTTTGGGCCTCCCTGCCTTAGCAAAGATCATTATTTTTAATTATTTGAAAAGGGGACATGACATTCTCTTCTTCTAAAAATTTTCTCGGAAAATACTAGAGTCTTCTAAATTTGGTTCCAAATGGCAAATCTCGGTTAGAGTATAACAATTGTGTAACATCAATGACAATATATAATTGAATCATTATTATCAATAGGGATGACATATTTGGTGTTGAAATGTTGTTTCCCTTGCAAGTATGTGATCAAACATTCTCTTTTATTTTCCTACTTTTTTAAGGTCGTTGCCCACTTTTCCTACCTTATGGGAGCCATTATTTTGTATCAGTATTAAAATAAATAATTTTATTTTTATAATTTTTGAAATAAATAGTGAATATGAATTAATGTTTTAAGGGGGTAACCCATGGGGGTAGCAATTGAAACACATAATTGGTAAGACTCTCACCAAGGTTTAAACCCCCAATCCCAATGTGCTTGGAAATCTTGTACCTACGTTGGGTTGTGCTTGTAGGTTTGAATTTGTGGATGTTTAACAACTAAAAAGGTTGTCATTTTGAAAAAATGAATTAAATAATAAATATCAAAAAATAAAATATTTCCCTTAGTTGTATACTAGCTCTCCCTTGCCTTGGGATGTTTGGTCTTTGAAATACAAAGAGGACATATAAAAACACAAAACAAAGAAACATGATGCATATTGTATAAGGTGTGTGAAGAAACAAATAAGTTTAGCATATAAAGATGATCTAATCTCTTAGTGTTCGTTGAATGTAAAAATAGATCTAGTAACTATTAGAATTATGAAACCAACAATAGCTAAAATTTATTCAATACTAAATCATAATATTGAGAAAATTGTTACAAAATTAATCGCAAGAGCAAGGTAAACTCGTCTCATGGTCCAAATATTTCCATGCAACGAAGAAAATAGGTGTAAGGCTAAGCTTTATAATAATATCACATAGTAAAATAACATAGATAAAATTAAATAACCAATTCCTTCATTCAACATATAGAGACATAATCATTTTAGGATGAAATATAACATGATGCAAAATCAATTAGTTGCATAAACATTCCAAAAGAGAAGAAGAAATGTCTCATCGGAACCATGTTAATTGACCTACCTTGAGATTATGGAGAATTTGTATCTTGTTTTCAATGATGCTACTGAGAAATAGGTAGAGTCACAAACATTTCCTAATTCTATTAGAGTCACAAACATTTCCCAATTCTATCTCTATGCTCATGTAGCTTCATAGTGCATTTTGGTCTATTTAGCTTATGTTTTGTTAGGTTTAAAGTGGTTGCAGGTGGCACATTTGAGGGTGGTGCACAAAACATTTTAATGTAGGAGCTTTTAGTGGCTTTCTAAGCAGGAGCTTTTAGTAGTTTTTTAAAGCTTTTAATGTTTTTCTTTATTTTTAGAAAGTTGGTTTTTATTAATAACCTTGAAATATTACTTCCAATTTCAAATGTTAGTTGGCAGTTCATCTTATCTTAGTTTTAGGAAGCTTCACAAAAAAATCAATTTTTTTTGAGTTGTTTTAAAAATTACCAAACATGGCAAAAAACAATTTTATGAAAAGAAACTACCAAAAATGGTAATTTCATATTTGTATTTAAAATTGTAATTCCTCTCATTGTAGGAGGAGGATTTGGAAGAAATAGTAAAGAAGAATTTGGAATTCTCAAATTTATTTTATACTCTTTTTGTATTATGTTTATGTTAATTATTTGAGAAATTTTGGTTGCATCATCTTCTTGATGTTTTATATGCATGGATAGCTTATAGAATTCATTTGTGTATTCTTGCAAAGAAGATAAGTTTTACTTCAGATTTTGGAACCTACGAAAGAGTACATAAATGTTCCCAAAGGTATTATGTTAATTGTGGAAATGGTGGACATGCTAAAATATGATATGCTGAAGATATAAATAATTATAGTACAAAGGTTTATACAAAAGAAATAGAATTTTGGATTTTAAAGGCTGAGAAGATATTGAATAAAATATGGATTAAGAAAAATAAGAGGAAGAGGGATCCAGTGACAGATGTAAAGATGAATGAAAAAATATCAAAAAATTGGAAGACCAGGAAAAGGGAATAAACTTGCATTCCTCTGAGTCAATAAAATCAATATTTATACAATGGATGGAAAAGTTCTAGAAAAGAAGCTATACACATTCAAAAAACAACTTGCAGGAGTTGTGTTCTTTCAACCAGAGGAGAATGATGTAGGAGCTTTTAGTGGCTTTCTAAGCAGGAGCTTTTAGTAGTTTTTAAAATCATTTAATGTTTTTCTTTGTTTTTAGAAAGTCGGTTTTTATTAATAACCTTGAAATATTACTTCCAAGTTCAAATGTTAGTTGGCGGTTCATCTTATCTTAGTTTTAGGAAGCTTCATGAAAAAAATTTAGTTTTTTTCCAGTTGTTTTAAAAATTCTCAAACATGGCAAAAAATAGTTTTATGAAAAAAAAATGCCAAAAATGGTAATTTCGAATTTGTATTTAAAATTGTAATTTCTTTCATTGTAGGAGGAGGATTTGGAAGAAATAATAAAGAAGAATTTGGAATTCTCAAATTTATTTTGTACTCTTTTTGTATTATGTTTATGTTAATTATTTGAGGAATTTTGGTATCAGAGCCACAAGATGACGAGGAGAGGAAGAGGAGGCGTTGCCCAATTTCAAAGAATCATATTGGACTTGCAAAGGCAGATTGAGGAGCTTACTAAAAGAGTTGATAACCAAAGAACATGAAATGATAATGTACCAGAGGAAGAAATAGACACAGGAAGTAGTGATCAAATGGAAGGAAATGTAGAAGATGAAGTTGAGTTAGCATGAATGAGCTATGAAGACAGAGTCCTAAGGGCTTTGGAATGAAAGAATGATGGTATCAAAATTGAAGTCTCAGACTATGCTAGTAGCCTTAAAGCAGAAGAATTGATAGATTGGTTAAATGAGATGAGTAAATTTTTTGATTAAAAGCCTATGATAGAGGAAAAGAAGATGAAGTTCGCATCCACGAAATTAAAAGGTCATGCCATGATCTGGTGGGATCATCTCTAAAAGGAGCGGGTGAAGAAAAACAAGGACAAGATCAAGACATGAAGTAAGATGGAAAATAAATTAAGGGAAAAATTCTTGCCTATAGATTATTCTCGAACTCTCTTTCGTAGGTTCCAAAATTTGAAGCAGAACTTATCTTATGTGCAATAATACACAAATTAATTCTATAAGCTATCCATGCATATAGAACATCAAGAATATGATTAGAAGATGGTGGCTAGGTATATAAATGGTTTTAAATTCACCATCCAAGATGAGTTGAGCATGCACCATGTCAATAGTATGGAAGAGGCCTATTAGTTGGCTCTAAAGGTTGAAGAGAAATAGAACAGATAATATAACTACAGGAATAGAAGAGGACGAAGAGGCACATTAAACCCTTTTTGAGGAAGTTCCAGTTATGGTCTAGGAGACTCATCCTTGGGATTTGATATAACAATAGATACCCAACAAGAACCTCAAAACCCAGAAAGAGGAAGGGGTTTTCAAAGAGGACGAGGCAATGGTAGCAAAAGAGGATGGGAAAATCAAACAAGGACTTTCGTTTGCTTTAGATGTGGAGAGGAAGGACATAGGGCTTTCAAATGCTCAAACTATAACATGCCAAAAAGAATGCAAGGAGGACAAACCAGAGTGAACCTAATGCAGATAGAAGAAGAGGAGAAAGAAGTCTCACAATACGTAGGAGAGGATCTCATGATGAGGAGACAAATGATCATCCCAGAGAAGGATGAAACTCCTGCAAATAACTATGATAATTCATGGCTACAAACTAACATCTTCAGAACCAGGTGCACTTCAAGTGGAAAGGTATGTCAAGTTATTATTGATGGGGATAGTTGTGAGAATATAGTGTCTAGAGAAATGGTAGAGAAACTAGGTTTACAATGTGAAAAGCACCCTCATCCCTATCGTATTGCATGGTTTAAGAAAGGAAATGAAGTCACTATTGATAAAAGATGTTTAGTAAGGTTTACCATAGGAAAGCTCTACAAGGATGAGATATGGTGTGATGTTATCCCTATGGATGCTTGTCATATGTAATTGGGGAGACCATGGTAGTATGATAGGAAGGTCACACATAATAGCGAGAAGAATACATACACATTCTGAAAGGATGGCTCAAAAGTGGTTCTATTACCACTTAAGGATGAAAGGAAGAGTGAGGCCATTTTGTCTGCAAAAGAAGTTTCCAAGGAAATGAAGGTAATAGGGTGTTGTTATGCCTTGGTAGTGAAAAGGAAAGAAGACTAGGAGAACCCAATACCATCTTATGCAATGAAGGTATTAGAGGAATTTTCTAATGTTGTGCCTAATGAATTACCAAATGGTCTACCACCAAAGAGGGATATCCAACACCACATTGATCATATCCCTAGAGCCACCCTACCTAATCAAGTAGCCTATCAAATGAATCCAACCCAACATGCAGAGCTAAATAAATAGGTCATAAAACTCTTGCAAAAGGGTTTGGTTAGAGAAAGCATGAGCCCATGCATAGTACCAGCATTGTTGACTCCAAAAAAAGATGGTACATGGAGGATGTGCACTGACAGTAGAGAAATTAATAAGATTATCGTTAAGTACCGATTTCCTATTCCTTGTATCAAGGACATGATGGATGAATTGGTAGGTGTCGAGCACTTCAGCAAGATTGATCTTTGAAGTGGTTATCACCAGATTTGTATTTGAGAAGGGGATGAATGGAAGACAACTTTCAAAACAAAGGATGGTTTGTACGAATGGATGGTTATGTCATTTGGACTTTCTAATGCACCAAGCACATTCATGCGATTGATGAATGTTGTACTACAACCTTATATTGGTAATTTTGTGGTTGTTTATTTTGATGACATCTTGATTTTTAGCAAGAACAGAGAAGAACATTTACAACACCTGAAATTTATCTTGGTTGTACTAAGAGCAAAGAAACTCTATGCAAAATTAAAGAAGTGCAGATTCATGCAAACTAGCTTAACCTTTTTAGGATTTGTCATTTTCTGGAGATGGTATTCAAATGGACCTAGAGAAGGTTAGAGCGATTCTCAAATGACCTACTCCTACAAACATAACAGAGGTAAGGAGTTTCCATGAGTTAGCCACTTTTTTTCAAAAGTTTATCAAGAATTTTGGTAGTATTGTAGCACCTATAACAGATTGCACAAAGGGAAGGGATTTTGCCTAGATAGTAGATGCAAAAGAAAGTTTCAAGTTTTTGAAGGAGAAGGTGACTATAGCTCCTATACTTGCACTTCTGAATTTTGACAAAGTTTTTGAAGTAGAGTGTGATGCCTCCCATATTGGAATCGGTGTTGTTCTTAGTCGAGCAGGTAAACCTGTAGCCTTTTTAAGTGAAAAACTCAATGATACAAGGAAAAATTACTCCACCTATGATTTGGAATTCTATGCCATTGTTCAAGCATTACGCCATTGGAGACACTACTTAGTGCCACAAGATTTTGTGCTATTTACTGATCACCTTGCTTTGAAATACATCAACACCCAAAAGAAGTTGAACACATGGCATGCCAAGTGAGTCTCTTTCTTACAGGGATACACCTTTGTTTTGAAGCATAAATCTAGGAAATAAAATCATGTTGCTAATGCCTTGAGCAGGCATACTTCTCTATTAACCACAATGGCAACTGAAGTCATTGGATTTGATCCTATTAAAACAATATATGTTATTGATGATGATTTTTGAGAAATTGTGGAATAGTTAAATGGTTCAAGCATTGGTAGGACGTCTCATGTCAAAGGTGATTATTTTCTATAGGGTGGTTACCTCTTAAAGGGAAGACAATTATGCATACCAGTTGGTTCTATGCGAGAAAATATTATTTGGGAATTCCACAGTGGAGGGATGGTTGGACACTTCAGAAAGGATAAAATAATACACTTGGTGGCAGATAAGTTTTATTGGCCAAAGATCAAGAGAGATATTACTAATTATGTGGTAAGGTGCAAAATCTATCAAATGGCTAAGGGACATTCACATAATATAGGTTTATACATGTTGTTGCCAGTTCCCATTGAACCATGGACTGACTTGAGTATGGATTTTGTATTGGGTCTTCCACACACTCAGCGAGGTAATGACTCTATTTTTATTGTTGTTGATTAGTTTTCTAAAATGGCTCACTTTATATTTTTCTAGGTTGTTTTCAAAATATAAAGTGAGCCATTTTGGAAAATCGATCAACAAAAAAAAAAAAAAAAAAGAGTCATTACCATGCTGAGTGTGTGGAAGACCCAATAAAAAATCCATACTCGAGTCAGTCCATGCTTCAATGGGAACTGAAAATAGCATCTATAAACCTATATTCTATGAATATCCCTTAGCCATTTGATAGATTCTGCACCTCGCCACATACTTAGTAATGTCTCTCTTGATCTTCAGCCAATAAAACTTATCTGCCACCAAGTGTATTGTTTTGTCCTTTTTGAAGTGTCCAGCCATCCCTCCACCATGGAATTCCCAAATAATATTTTCTCGCATAGAGCTAGCTGGTATGCATAGTTGTATTCCCTTGAAGAGGTAACCATACTGCAGAAAATAATCACCTTTGACATGAGACATCCTACCAATGCTTGAACCATTCAATTGTTCCACAATTTCCCAAAAATCACCAGCAACAACATATAGTGTTTTAATAGTATCAAAATCCATGACTTTGGTTGCCATTATGGTTAATAGAGAAGTATGCCTGCTTAAGGCATCAACAACCTAATTTTGTTTCCCAGATTTACGCTTCAAAGCAAAGGTGTATCACAGTAAGAAAGAGACCCACTTGGCATGTCATGTATTCAACTTCTTTTGGGTGTTGATGTATTTTAGAGCAAGGTGATCAATAAATAACACAAACTTTTGTGGCACTAAGTAGTGTCTCCAATGGCATAATGCTTGAACAATGGCATAAAATTCTAGAGCATAGGTGGAGTAATTTTTCCTTGTATCAATGAGTTTTTCACTAAAAAAGCTACATGTTTACTTGCTTGACTAAGAACGACACCTATTCCAATATGGGAGGCATCACACTCTACTTCAAAAACTTTGTCAAAATTTAGAAGTACAAGTATAGGAGCTGTAGTTACCTTCTTCTTTAAAAACTTGAAACTTTTTCTACATCTGCTATCCAGGCAAAATCCCTTCCCTTTGTGCAATCTCTTATAGGTGCTACAATGCTACTAAAATTCCTGACAAACTTTTGATAAAAAGTGGCTAACCCATAGAAACTCCTTACCTTTGTTATGTTTGGAGTAGGCCATTCGAGAATCGCTCTAACCTTCTCTAGGTCCATTTGAATACCATCCCCAGAAATGACAAATCCTACAAAGGTTAAGCTAGTTTGCATGAATCTGCACTTCTTTAAGTTTGCATTGAGTCTCTCTGCTCTTAGTATAACCAAGATAACTTTCAAGTATTGTAAATGTTCTTCTTTGTTCTTACTAAAAATCAAGATGTCATCAAAATAAACAACCACAAACTTACCAATATAAGGTTGCAGTACAACATTCATCAATCACATGAATGTGCTTGGTGCATTAGAAAGTCTGAATGGCATAACCATCCATTCATACAAACCATCCTTTGTTTTGAAAGTTGTCTTCCATTCATCCCCTTCTTGAGTACGAATCTGGTGATAACCACTTCGAAGATCAATCTTGTTGAAGTACTCGGCACCTACCAATTCATCCATCATGTCCTCAATACGAGGAATAGGAAATCGGTACTTAATGGTAATCTTATTAGTTGCTCTACTGTTAGTGCACATCCTCCATGTACCATCTCTTTTTGGAGTCAACAATGTTGGTACTATGCATGGGCTCATGCTTTCTCTAACTAAACCCTTTTGCAGGAGTTTTGTGACCTTTTTATTTAGCTCTACATGTTGGGTTGGATTCGTTTGATAGGCTGCTTGATTAGGTAGGGTGGCTCTAGGGATAAGATCAATGTGGTGTTGGATATCCCACTTTGATGGTAGACCATCTGGTAATTCATCAAGATCAACATCAAAAAATTCCTCTAATACCTTCATTACATCATATGGTATTGGGTTCTCCCAGTCTTCTTTCCTTTTCACTACTAGGGCATAACAACACCCTATTACTTTTATTTCCTTGGCAACTTCTTTTGTAGACATGGCCTCACTCTTCCTTTCATCCTTAAGTGGTAATAGAACCACTTTTGAGCCATCCTTCCAAAATGTGTATGTATTCTTCTCGCCATTATGTGTGAACTTCCTATCATACTACCATGGTCTCCCCAATAATATATGACAACCATCCACATGGATAACATCACACCATATCTCATCCTTGTAGAGCTTTCCTATGGTAAACCTTACTAAAAATCTTTTATCAATAGTGACTTCATTTCATTTCTTAAACCATGCAATATGACAGGGATGGGGGTGCTTTTCACATTGTAAACCTAGTTTCTCTACCATTTCTCTAGACACCATATTCTCACAACTACCCCCATCAATAATAACTTGACATACCTTTCCACCTGAAGTGCACCTGGTTCTGAAGATCTTAATTCATAGCCATGAATTCTCAGAGTTATTTGTAGGAGTTTCATCCTTCTCTAGGACGATCATTGATCTCCTCATCATGAGATATTCTCCTATTTCTAATGAGACTTCTTTCTCCTCTTCTTCTGTCTACATCAAGTTCACTCTGGTTTGTCCTCCTTGCATTCTTTCTGGCATGTTATAGTTTGAGCATTTGAAAGCCCTGTGTCCTTCCTCTCTGCATCTAAAGCAAACAAAAGGCCTTCTTTGATTATCCCATCCTCTTCAACTACCATTGCCTCGTCCTCTTTGAAAACCCTTTCCTCTTTCTAGGTTTTGAGGTTCTTGTCGGGTATCTATTGCTTTATCGAATCCTAAGGATGAGTCTCCTCAACCATAATTGGAACTTCCTCAAAAATGGTTTGATGTGCCCCTTCGTCCTCCTCTATTCCTCTAGTTATATTGTCTATTTTGTTTCTCTTCAACCTTTAGAGCCAACTGATAGGCCTCTTCCATACTATTGACACGGTGCATGCTCAACTCAACTTTGATGGTGAATTTTAAACCATTTATATACCTAGCTGCCACCTTCTCATCATCTTCTTGACGTTCTATATGCATGGATAGAGAGTGTGAGAATAATCTATAGGCAATAATTTTTCCCTCAATTTATTTTCCATCTTACTCCATGTCTTGATCTTGTGCTTGTTTTTCTTCACTCGCTCCTTTTGGAGACAATCCCACTAGATCATGGCATGACCTTTTAATTTCGTGTATGCAAACTTCATCTTCTTTTCCTCTATCATAGGCTTCCAGTCAAAAAATTTACTCATCTCATTTAACCAATCTATCAATTCTTCTGCTTTAAGGCTACCAGCATAGTCTAAGACTTCAATTTTGATACCATCATTCTTTCCTTCTAAAGCCCTTAAGACTCTATCTTCATAGCTCATTTATGGTAAATCCTCAGCTTCATCTTCTATATTTCCCTCCATTCAATCACTGGTTCCTCTGTCTATTTCTTCCTCCAATACATTATTATTTCATGTTCTTTGGTTATCAACTCTTTTAATAAGCTCCTCAATCTACCTTTGCAAGTCCAGTATGATTCTTTGAAATTAGGTAATGCCTCCTCTTCCTCTTCCTCTTCCAGCCATCTTGTGGCTCTGATACCAAATGATGCAACCAAAATTCCTCAAATAATTAACATAAACATAATACAAAAAAGTACAAAATAAATTTGCAAATTCCAAATTCTTCTTTATTATTTCTTCCAAATCCTCCTCATACAATGAGAGAAATTACAATTTTAAATACAAATCTGAAATTACCATTTTTTGGCAGTTTTTTTCATAAAACTATTTTTGCCATGTTTGGTAATTTTTAAAACAACTCGAAAAATTTTGATTTTTTTCATGAAGCTTCCTAAAACTAGGATAAGATGAACTGCCAACTAACATTTGAAATTGGAAGTAATATTTCAAGGTTATTAATAAAAACCAACTTTCTAAAAACAAAGAAAAACATTAAAAGCTTTAAAAAACTACTAAAAGCTCTTGCTTAGAAAGCCACTAAAAGCTCCTATATCACATTTATTAGCTCACTCTTTGACATTCCCTCATGCTTGCTTCAATTGGTTCATAACACCATTACTTTAAGGAATATTAATTCTAAGTAATTTATTAGTAGATTACATACAATGTTTAACCTATTTTAAAACAATTAGTAGGAAACAATCTTTACTCAATGATTGAACAATAGTCTAATCTCTTATTGTAGCACTGTGGAATCCATCCATATAATCAATAGTGACTTTTGAGGTGTTTTTTTCTTGTATTGTTGCAAATCAAATTTAAAACATGCATTTGGATATTTGTTTTTAGGTTATTCTATTAGTTTTGACATAAAAAATAAGAAATAGCTAAAATATTGTAATGCAATAATAACAAGCATGTAGTGTATAGTAGAATGCATATTTGTGACCAACTTTATCGTCATTTCACTTAATATTATCTATCTTTGATCTTCTTCATATCTATATGCAATGACAAACTTAAACATTGATTATCTTTCCCCTATAACTACAATTTTGAAATATATAGTGCAATGTCCAATTGTACAAATTTATAAAATTGTGCTCTCATTCTTTTAATTCCATTTTTACACACTACCATGTTTTGTATGTTTGCACTGATAATGAAGACATGTGGAGGAATATGGAGAAGTGTAGAGAGAATTTAGATTGGGTTCACATCCAAGAATAAAAGTTTGTTATGTTCTTTACACATTTTCTATGTGCAATTTCTTTCACTTTCATTTGCATAGTTGACAAGAAGCATTTTAAAATATTATCCAACATGTGGCTTTTTTGGTGGTAAAAGACAAATTGTTAGCATAGGGGAATTTTCGTATAAACTTTTTAAAAATAAGTAATGCAGGTGATGCTCTCTACTCAAGGGTGGAGGGATAGCCTTGCAAATCGGAATCAATCCCTAGAATAAATGGTGGCTTTTTCACATAGTGCTACAAATTGAATTTAAAAAAGGCAAAGAGGTTTCATGCATGAGTGGGCCCGTATCGAGTTCCTAAATCATTTTAATGACAACCTTCATTGGTTGGTAGCTCGTAGGCCTTGTACCTTTGTTGGGTTGCCTTGCAGGTCTAAACCCTCCATAAAAAAGAATAAAAAAATAAAAACATGCATGTGCACATTTGTTTCTAGATTATTCTTTTAGTTTTGATATTAAAACCAATAGAGTAACAAAAATATCTTAGTGCAAAGCATGTAGTTTATAATAGTACGTAATCTTGCAACCAATTTATTTAAATCTCAATTAATATCATCTATCTTTGATCTCTTCTATGTTGGTATGCAATCAATAAATTAGGAATTGATTATCTTCCCTATGTAACTCCAAATGTACATTATAATGTCTTAGTATGTACATGAATTCATAAAGCCATATTCCTCTTTATTTAGTTTCCTTTATATACTATTTCATGTGTTTTTGCTAACAACAAAGGTGTGTGGAGAAAGTTGTTGAAGCTTGGAGGGGATTTAGATTGGATTCACATCCCAAAATGGATAGTGTTATGTTTTCACATTTTTTCCATTTATTTTTACATGTAATATGAAAGAATTTGTGTAGCCTATTGACTAATTTTTTACATATAAACAATAAATAACAATCTATTTTTTTTTAAATATTATCATTATGCTCTACCTCTTTCTGCCATTATAACAAGTGCACAAGTGTCATAGTTCTTTCCTTGCAATGAGGCGATGAACATTAAAAAGATGTAGACGTGATTAAATGCATTTTTTGTCTCAAAACAAATTTTGTCTTTAATACAGTAAGGCAAAACATACTCAACAAATCAAGATTCATTTATTTCTTATTTTTATTAATGCAAGACACTTGAAACAAACTGGAACATAGGAAATTAATATGCTGAATCAATAAATAAAAAATCAAATACCTCTGACTTATTACTAAATTTGAAAAATATTCAAAACTATGATTGCAAGAAATGACAGTGTCCATTAGAGAGGAGCATGCAGGCAATTTTGATTCACTTTGATAGAAAGAATGACCAATTTTTACAGGAAGGTAGAAGAGAAAATAATATCATATCGTGTGTATTATTGTTGCATACTTCTCTTATGTCAAGAATCTAATTTAGATCTAAAAGTATGAATAAATAAATAAAAATCATAAAAAAGATGAAATTACATTATGGTATATACATGTTCAGAACCAAAGGAAAGAGTATTGTTGTTGAATTATAGGTGGTCTTTTTAACACTAGAAAGGAGCCTTTTTTCCAGTTGTCAACTAAGAAAAATATTAGAGTCTATTGTCTCTAATACAAAGAACCAAAATATAGATGGATCAGCAAAAAAAGAGGAAAATTATTTCTTTGTTTATGTTTGCAGCCAACACATTGCCAAACTTGTGCATAAAATCGTTAAATTTAGAAATCTTTGGTCAGAAACTTCTGGAAATAATATTTCTAAAATGGAGGTCTGGCTTAATTAAATATAATTTGAAAATCTTAAATTGATTACAAATACCTATAATATTGATGACTTTAGAAAGGGAACATGGGAATAGAATTTATGTGATGAAGGCATGGCAGTTGATGCAAATTTAATGAAAAATCAAACAAAGAGTTCAGTTCAAGTGAGCTGCACCATATTGACATCATACATTGAGAAATGCCAGTTGTGCATTTTTTTGCATCGAAAGAGAACAAATTCACATCATAGATTGAACAATGTATGCTGCATGTTACTTTTTTCTTTTTCTTTTGCATGAAAACATAAAATTAATATCTATATTATGTATACTATAATTTCTACATATAACTTAAAAAGTATGTATTTTTATTATTATAGACATAACAGTTAGGTAGCATATAGCTGTTAATTTAAAATATGGCTTGAAAAACATTTAATATGTGTTGAAATGTTTTTGCTCAAATGATACGAGTGACTATTCAAAATAGCATACATAGCATATATGTTTTATAGTAGACTTGATTGAATACTATATATTGTTGCATTTCATGTTTAATTGTTGATTGGTATTCGAAACCAAAACTTTGTAATAGCTATAGTATGATAAAAGCATTTGATGTAGTTGGAGCCCTGTATAGTGATATGATTGTATGAGCCAAGTTGGTATTACATAGAAACAATGATTTAATATGAAATCAGAAGAAACAAAGAGTATTGTGAATGTGTATACCTTAATGAAGACGTTGTGTGGCCTAATCTTCAAGTGTAAGATCACGAGTGATTTGACTACTTTGATTGAGAGTGAACTTTCCTCGCAATTGGAAGTCTCGAAACATAAATATAGTTGTTGGTTTGTCATTGACATATACTTCATACGTCATGTTTTGTAAGGAAGGTCAGATTTGGTGAGCAATATTATTTTCTGCAAAGTAGTGGATAGTTTGATTGTTGTTGTTAGTGATGACTGTTTTAACGTGAAGGGAATATATGTAGTTGACTTCCTCTTTACATTTGGTACAATGTGCTTATTTGTCATTTAGTGTGGTGTAGTTGTCAAATCTGTAGTTGCATTTAGGAAAGAATGAGTGAAATGGATTTGAATATGCATTTGCAGGCCTCAAGAGCCCAACAACCTGTAAAAATGTTCAAGAATATTAGTAGAATGTTGAATCTGAGTGTATGAAATGAAAGGTGCAAGATATTTGAAATGGTTACCTCAAATGTGGTGTGTAGGAGTGCATGGAGTCTTTCTAATGTTCTTTTGTCATTAAGACTGCAAATATATGTTGATGGACTTGTACAAAGAGCATGCTTTTGATCTTGCTTTTTTGAAATGTTTCTAAAAAGGAAGATTGGAATTTCACCTTTTTGTAACTGTTGTTCCATGCCAACTTTTCTAGCATTTAGATCTTCAATTGTTATTGGTCTTTCATAAGTTAATTTTGGCCTATTAGAAAACAAGAAGCATGATGTTAAGTTGCATGATTTGGAGGACTATAAAAGATGCAAAGAACAATTGATTTTAGTACCTTTTTGGTTCTTTTTGCTTGTTTGTATCTGCTTCAGTTGTTGGTTTTGTTGTCTTTATTGTGATTGTTCTATTATAAAGGAAAGAACATGATGTTAAGCTTGGTCATTCTGTGGACAGTGTAACAGATTGAAGCAATTAATGCTATTACCTTTTTTATTTGTATCTGCTTCATATGTTGCTTTGGTTCTATCCATTGTTGTTGGTGAAAATAGAATTAAATTGAATGTATTTACAATGATAACATTAAGCCATGTTGGAAGATCATAACTTTTGGTTTCTATAGTATCATGTTATAGAATTAATGTTTATGAAAGTTGAGAGGTAGTTTGTCCAATATGCTTCTGTTTTATAGGTGGAACATATATTTCTGATTGAATTACTCCATATATGGTCAATTAGTGGTCTATTTGTAGTATGTGTTTTGTTGAGAACAAATTCTGTGTTGTGTTGCTTCATATGTTATATGAGTTTTCCTATTATTTTGTTTCCTTAGACATGTCTAGATTGAAATCTCCTACAATGAAAAGAGCAGTTTGTTGAACTAGGTAAGTAAAGATACTAGTCATTGTGGTTAGGATCTCATCTATGGGAGTATTGGGTCATATGTAAACATTAGAAATAGTGAATTCAATGGCATCGTAATGCAATGTCAACATTATGGCTTCACTATTTTGTGTTTTCTGTTCTCTTGTATTTAACACTAGTAGATTGTTTGTTATAAAAGTTGTTATGCCATGTATATGATATAGTGTATGGTTGTTGTATCTGTGGAGTATATTTGTATAGGATGGAGGCAAGTGGACCTCTTGGAGGCACAAAATATTGGAGTCCATAATGTTGTAGTCATTGATAATATCATTTGTGTGTGCTCTTAAGCTACGAGTGTTTAGTGTGCATAGAAGTATATGTGAACTTGACATTAAGCAAGTTAGTTGATTTTCTAGTTACCATTTTGCATGTGTTTGAAGGTGAGACATTTTAGAATGAATATTTTATTTGACCTTCAAATGTTTTGATTGTAAAGGTTTAAGTAAAGATAGTGATTGAATTTTTTTTGTTGTTGAAAGCATTGTGTATGTTAAGCCATGTTGTGTAATGCCAGTTGGGTCAAAAGAAAGGCCTTGCAATGTGAGCCCTTGAGATTGGTGTATTGTTCGAGCACGTGCTACTTGTATTAGGAACTATTTTCTAATTTTTACTTGTCCACTACTAAGCATTTTTGGAATTGGCCTTGTTATTCTATGTATGGAAACCCAATCTCTTTGAATTTCTATTGTATAGTACTAAGCTAATTTATTTCTTTGGTGGTGGCCTATTTTTGGGTCATTAAATTGGATCCAAATTACATCAATGTCTTGTTGGCTTGTGTACATTTTGAATATTCCATCTGATCCATTGATAAGGCCATCTTCTATGTTATAGTTTCCTCCAATAATTCTGACAAGGATGTTGGGTTTTAAGATTAGTTGACTTGGTAGAGTTGATGAATGGTTGTAGATTCATCTTGCAGTGTAGTTTTGGTCTAGAAGGTCAATTGCATCTAATATGATGTTGTTACCAAGAACTATGGATAACATATTCCTATTACGTGTGTCAACATCTTGTCTTTTGAAAAAGAGTTATGGAAATGTTGGGTCAAGTGGTGTTGGGCATAGGCAAGCATGATTGAGGTATTGTATATCGTCATTTGTATGTGATCCCAAATGTATCCTATTCAGAGTAGCAATGAATTGGGTATCATTTTTCTGCATTGTTGTGGTTAGAGAATAGCACTTTACTTTGTCTCTCCAAAAATTGTAGGGCATTAATTCTATTGGAGATGGACTATCATTAAATATATCTAAGTCTAGTATTGGGAGAGCTTGGTAGAGGTCACCACAAAAAAATGTGTCAATGTTGCCAAAATATTTAGTAGGTAGTTGCATAATATCACGTAATCATTTATCGAGGTATCGCAAAACTGTGGACCCTACCAAAGAGATCTCATCTATGAGAAGCAGATGCAGTTGGCTATAGGTCTTTGACATTGTATCTAATGTCTCTGTGCTGTGTGGGACACATTTTGATTTGTTGAAAGGTATATCAAAGGTTGAATGCAATATTGATCCACCAATGTTGTATGCTACTTTTCCTATATATGCAGTCATTAGGCCTTTTGGTTTGTTAGGATCGTTGTGAATTGTATTGTTGTACAACTGGATGAAAGCTTGGTAAAGAGTTGTTGCAGTAAATGTCTTTCTAGTTCCTGTTCCTCCTATTAGGAACATATTTATTGGAATAACTTTTTCATGATAATGTCTTTGATGATTGCTTGTTGCTCTCTATTTAGGGATCTTCTTAGTCTATAGTACTCATTGTTGTCCATGATCTTTGGATGTCTTGCAATTTCAAATGCTCTTGGGGGTAGGCTATTAGTGCTTTTTTGAAGTGTGGCTTGAATATCTTATTGTATGCCATATTTTTCTTCTTGTGTGAGTTTTCTTTCTATAAATCTAGTGTCTTTGATGTTAACATCATTCTCATTGACTTCAATGATAGCTTTGTCAATGTCATCCCATGCAGAGTTTGTGATTGATTTGGATAATTATTTCATTCTGCAAATATGCATTTTCCCAAGTGTTAGAGTTTTCTTTTAGGGAATCTTCACTTATTATGAATGGCTTATACGATATTAGTTGCTCCCTATAGTGGCTCTCTATGTCAATGTGCTTGTTGAAGTTTATGGAATGAATTACTTTTGGCTTGGTTTTATGGTCAAGCTTAGTGTCATCTTTTTTATGTTTGAAAACAAATTCTGCAAGGAAAATGTTTGAATTAGTCTGAGGATGTTGTAAATAATAGTCCATCATTGATTTGCTCATCACATTTTTTGATTCATCATCCTCTTTGTTTAATTCTTTCGTTGATTTTAATATAAACGTTTGATCGTTTTCAAGTCTTGTATCAATGAAGATGCATTTTCTAGAACTGCAATTTAGTGGCAGTGAAAGAGCAAGATGTGTTGCTTGTTGAGATGACATTTGGTGGAGGTTTAGTAAAGCATTTCCTAGTTTTGATATCATTTTGATGGCATCTATATTGTCTTGTTGGTGGTCTTTACTGATTCTCTTGAATGCATTTGTCATCGACCTATCCACTTTTGCCATATAGGAGCTGCAATACATTGTTGTAGCATATGCATTGAGGACATATTGTGCATCTATATTTTCTCTCCAAAGCTCTGGTATTTTTTTGGAGAAGTTATTGTTCCATATTTGTGAAGGTTCCCTTTGGAGATAAAGGGTACGCCTATTGATTGTAGATCTCAAGGCCATTATGTAGTCATTTTCGTTGACACCTATTTCTTCTAAAAAAATTATGAATGTAAATGTGTTGTTGTAAGTTGCTTTTTCAATTTTGGTATGAATATTTGTAGCATTTGAATGAAATTTTTCACTTGCATTTTCTAATGGTTCAAGTATTGTTGTATTCCTAATTGGTGGAAATGGAAAATTATATCTACAACGTGCATTTTTGGATTTTCTGCATCATTTTGTATGGTGGTGTATATGCAATATTGCTATATTTGGTTCTAAATATTTTGTGTTACATGTAATCTGTTTGTCTATAAATTCTGTAATTCTTGTATTGTTATACCTTCCATATATGAGTGCATTGTGAACCCATATGAGGAAGTGGTCATGTTCATTTCCACAATTTTGAAATTCGATTATTGAGAAATAGTCTAATACATTTCCAAAAAAAGACTGATCTGTAAAGATCAATGTTTTTAGTGCATTTATCATGTGCCTATAGTATCATGCACAAGTTATTGGGTTTCTTTTGATTAGTTCATAGACATTTGTTTCATTTTCTATACCAAAGTCTTGTTTATTTGTTGAATAGTAGGAGGTATGTAGTTCTTGCAATGTTGTTTGCAATGCTGACCAATTCTGTTCAGCACAAGTAAATGTGAAAAAGAAAGTAGGTAGTCCTAGCTATCATATCATTACAAAGACATTTTTTTAGGTGTTGTGTGTAGTCAGGTTATATACACTTTTTTTTAAAAAAAAGTCGACATAACCTATGTTTGACTTTAGTATTTTCTCTAGATTTAGTTTATGCTTGACTTCTTTTGCTAGTAGCTTTCTTCCTTTTAGTTGGCCCTTTCGAATTCTTATCCACACTGTGGACACTACTTGATGTATGAGTATTTTAATTGCTCTAAAGAAGAGGTTAGTTGTATGGTATGCAAATTGCCTTTGCAAATGTGACAATTCCCAGAGTACTATTTTTTGGTAGGTGAATTTTTTAGTGATATCATTATCATGTGGGTTACCAAAGAACAAAGTTGGGAAATTCATTTCTTTTGCATTTTTGTCTTAGAATATTCCAATAGGGTATTGGTCTTGGGCAAGTGCAACTTCAATTAACTTGTCTTGCATTTTGTGCATGTTAATGGATTTAGTGAACCCATGCACCAGAGTTTGACATGATCCTTGTTCATTATCACTATTTGACTCAAAGTCAATTGTGGATGATTCATTTTGGTTGATAATGTCACTATCTATTTAGATAGCTTGTTTCTAGTTTCCATTGAGTTTTACTTTTTCCATTTTGTATGATGTTATTTTCGTTAATTCTTGAAGAGCTTGCATGATAATTGTTGGACATACCATGCCTTTTTGGAAAGCATTTATGTATTCTAAATGTCTTTTCAAGGAAACTACAACTATTATTGTATTAGTAGTAGATACAGGCAAAGCTCTTTGTGTCAACAGGAACATTAATGATCGAACTAGTTAGGCCGAATTGAGATCTTTTGTATCCAAGCTTCCATATTTGTGCAACAACAATCTGTAATGAAACGAGATGCTCTTCCAATTGTGTTAACATTTCAAAATACTATATTGCATTGTTTATTCTGATATTGTGTGGTGTAACATATGTAGGAATAGTTGATTGTTTTAATGCAATATTGCATTTTTGACAAATGTAATTTGTTAATGGATTGATAGGTGGTTGGACTAGTTTGTGATAGGCTAGTTTTTGTTGATTTTGAAATCCTCTAATGTCTTTTTTGAAACACAACATTTGACCAATAGTGCATGAGTATTTTGGTGTGTCCTTTTTTTTTTTTGAAACAATTGTATTAGTGATAGTATTTTTTTCCTTTGTCAAGGTCGACATTTCCTTTTTTTTGCAATTTTGCGGCAATTTTTGTTTGATTTTGAACGAATTGAAAAATTTGTTTTCGTCGATTTGATTATTGTCTCTAATTAATTTTTTGACAGTACGAAGTGATATTCTTTCATTAGTATTTTTCTTTTCAATTGGTGATAATTGTATTTGGCAAACTTTTGTGGGTTGTTTATGTCTTGATGTTTACTTGAGTTGTTCTTTTGCTTGGTCATTGCTACAATTGAATTTGCAATGCACAAGAGGCTCAAAGTGTCCATGGAGAGGATTAGTGTCATTGAAAAGTAGTGAGTATGATTCTATATCTGATGTGCTATTGAAGTGCAAGTACTTCTTGCATCTTGTTAGTGACCAAACACACACTTGTATGTTCAACCACTTTAATAATCAGTGAATGCAGAAGACATCACCCCATAGTCCAATTTCGTTATTGCCTATGGTTGGGTTCGCAGATCATTGCATTCTATGCAAGTATGATGTAACATTTGTAACTTTATGTAGTTCATATAATGTTTGAGAGTTCAATTCAAGGTTGTATGAGTCAATAGTGTCTATTTCACCTCTTTGTAAACAACCTATAAAGTATTCAATGGTTCCTTTGCGTAATTGAATTGATGTATACTTGTTGTCAAGAAAGTATTGGAAGGAGTCAAATAAACAATCTTTAATTGTGTATCTAAATGAATTTAATCTATACAATCCTTCTTTCTCTAGAACAGTGTCAATGTCAAATTCTGGAAGTTCTATTTAGGTTTCATAGTTTTCTACATTGACACTTTTTGAAATGTTTTGTATTAGTTGGCTTCTTTGACCATAATTTGTAACACCTTTGCAATTTTTCATTTTATCCACACACAAAATGAATTGCTTTAAGCAGGAACTATGCTTTGAAGAGTTGTTGCAAAAATGAGCAATTGAGACCTTTTCTATAAAATATAGTATATAATAGTGTTGCAAGGAAATGGTAGATAATTTTGCATACCTGTTGCACAATATTGATCTTAGTATTTTTCGAAGGAAGACTGTAGACTGGAATAGTGTTGCTTAAGGTGTGCATATATAAACGAAACAATTATTACTAATAAAGAAAACAAAAAAATAGTGCAAAGGTAAATTGCAAATTCAATGTTTTTTTAATGAAACATATAATGCATTGTTACCTATAAATGCCTTGTTTGTTTTGGAAGCCTACATGTATGACATGTACCCATGCAGATCCCTCCTTTTAAGTTGTACATCTGATCTTCAAATTGACAAGTTTAAAAAAGCAATGCTATGGAAAATGAAGAAAACCATAAGAATTTGACATTCACAAAATGATAGGGATTTTTTGCATGCTTTATAAATAAAGAATCACACATCTTTTGAGAGACATATAAGTACATATCTAGCAACTATTTGTATAGTTGTTATATCTTTGAAATGGGCTACTAAGTACTATGACATAGTATGAGAGATAAATTGATTAAGCACTTATGACATTGATGCATTCTTGTATAAAATATTTGATTTGTTCAAAGATTTATGATATTCATAATTAATATAATAATAAATAAAACTAAAACTCATTGTTGAATTTATTATAAATTTAACATAATAATTATAAAATTAGCAATAAAGATATTGAATTAATAATTAATTAAATAAAACTAAAACTCATTGTTGAATTTATTAGAGTTGATATGTGAAGAAAAATTTAAAATGCAATTAATATTAGACATTAGTAAAATCAATTGAAAAAATTATGGAAAATGTTTTCTGTCATCAATTGCCACATAATATACATGCACCTACAAAAAGACTCTGGACAATGAATGCAGAAAACTCTAGAATGAAATATGATATCTTCATTCTAAAATATATTGTACGAATGGATGAATTATAGACATGGAAAATTGAAATACCTTTAATTGAAAGCTAGGTTTAGCCATATAGTTTGAGTGGCTTGAAAAGCTTCAGATGTTTTTTTTACTATGCAATGTTCCCTCTGCTTTGTTATTAGTATTGTCTATGGCCTTTTCACCTGCACCATACAAAACATGTTGGTTAATATAAAGCCTCAAAATTACAGATGAGAAACAAAAACTCTGGAACTTGATGGTTTTCAAATATGACATTTTAACTTTTTGAAATATAATATTATAGAAGTAAAAAATGAAACAAAACATTGCTCAAATGATCATGTATTTAGTTTTATCTAGAACAATATCAAATGTAGCATATCATTTTGCATAGACTATGTGGGATTGATCCTTGGACATCCCATGACTCTGTATGTCGTTCAAGGACACCCTACTACTTAACAAACTAGACATTTTTAGTTTTGGGTGTGGCTTTTATCAGTTCAACATGAGTATTTTTCCCCCTGTTGTAGGCTTTGATACATAATTTTTTGTTTAACATTTATGACAAATATTGAAAAGAAATAGATAAGATGTAAATGACTGCTTATATCATCACCTGCACAATAGTGGTTGGATAGATACATGTTTTGTTAGTAGGATTTGATGTGGAAATCTTGATGTTCTTCTAGTTTCAGTACTACAAGAGATAAAATGTAAATGTGTGCTTATATCATCATCTTCACAACTGTGGTTGGACAAATACTTGTTTCATTAATAGGATTTGATGTGGAAATCTTGAGGGGCCACGATAAATCATTTAACATTAACTAATCCATGTCTATTAACAAAGTCTTGAAGTTTGGGCTTGTGAAATTTCTTCAAGAAATCTCAATAAATAACACCTAATATTACAAACTAATTATAGGTAGTTGGAATGGTAACCAAATAAAGCTTTAAAACCAGATCTTATTTCTGTGTATCATATTTCTATGTATTAAAGATGAGACTCCTAGAAGAATACAAAATTCTAAGGCTTTGATTAAATAAGGCCATCAATAATGAAAACTATTACATTAATTACATTTTGTAGGTAGAAAAAAGCTCACAGGGATTGTGACCAATACTGAAGGACAAATTTATTTAAGGAGATGAGATTGTCTGACAGATACATAAGGTGAAGACTGGCATAGGCTGTAAACATTGCCAATTTTTCAACACTCCCCCTCATCTATGGGGGATATGTAATCACAATTTACTATCAAACAAAAGCTAGTGAACAAACAAAAGATTGGAGAGAGCATCTCCTTCTCTTTTGAATACTCTGCCATTACTGATTTAATCTTGAGAAAATCAATAGGCTCCCTTATTTGTGAGACTATATACTCATATAGACACTATAACATATTGTTTTTTTGAAACTTGGTGGAATTTAACAGAACCTATATGGTTGGTGGAATGGTAGTGTACTGTATGGATACAAGCAACAGATTTCAATCAAGTACTTATAAACTTCTAATGTTTACGAGGAAATGTGAGCCCATGAAACAATTTTTACCAAAAATAATCTTATAACTTTTGATATTAATATTTAATAAAACTTATAACCAATAACAACATAGTAAGAACAAAAATAAAATAAAAAACCAAAACAAAATATCCAGTTCCAAAGCAAAATAAGTGATCATCCTTCCTTTTCAGCCTTTTCCAAACAAAACATCACTATTGGTGAAAGTATTTAGTCAGTTCAAATCAACAACTAACAGTCAAGTCCTAATAAAAAAAATGACCATTTTAACATCAGTCATGAGCTAAACTCTGAACACAAAATTAGCAAGGAGAAGTAATCAACACAATCATCCCCTACCTACAGAAGTATACCTGCTGTATTTTGTTGGGTTGATAGTAGATCCTCAAATTAGTTTTTGTGTTTTCAAATCTCTAGGAGAGCATGTCATTAGAAGGAAAACTTACTGTGCTTAGTTGGGTGAATAGTGGGTGCTCATATTTTTCTTTTTAATATTCCCTACTTTTCAGGGGAGCCAATTGTTTGTATTCTGTTGGATCAACAATGAGCACTCAAATAACTTTTCTTTTTCCCAAGCTTCTAGCAAAATAAAAATGGGAGGGAGTGGGTACTTAAATTTGTATTTTCATTCTTTTTAAGTTCTAAGAAACAAACTATTTGTTTTTGTTTTGTTGACAACAATACTGAAATTGACTCCACTACAAATTCTCATGGGAAATAGCTTGATAGAAAAACTGTGTGTTAGTTGGGTACATGGTGTGTACTTAGTTTTATTTTCCCTTTTCTCCTTTCAAAGTTTTAAGAGGATAGAACTGTTACATAGAGAAAAAGTAAACCAAAACCTCACTAGCCAACAAATCAAATATGCAACCCATTATAGTAAGCATAATCATCAGAATGCATAGGAAAACTCAAGAAAGACAAAAATGCCACAAACAAATGAAAAAGGAAAAAAAATTAAAACCACTCCATCCTCAGGCCTAGTGAGCGAATAATCCAATCGAATCGCAGTGTGCTGATGCCACTGAAATAATGGCCTTCCAGGATATAGCCCTAATAAATAGTAGGCCAAGACCTCTATGATTGATCTTGCGAGTGCATGGATCTTGAGAGGCATTAGTGTCCTATAATAGAGTCACGAAACCACTCCTTTTATAAAAATAAATAAACTATACTAGCAGTGGCAACGACCGACAATTGAATTTGGAGGGGCCGCCCCACCCCTAAAATAGTAGGGGGCAAGCTGAGTTATGGCATTCCGTGTGTTACAACCCTTTTGAATGCCCTACTATTTGCCAGCCTACTAAATTGATAAGGTGAGAGCATTATTATAGTTCATGGAAAATCACACGTGCTTACAACTGTCAAGCACATTGAAACTAGATAAAGAGTGTACCTGCATACCAGGGGTGATAAAGCAAGTGCTATTTTCACTAGTTTTAGAGAGCCTACTATTCTAAGGGCTCCAATCCCCTATTATTAAATCCATGTGGTGAAGTAGCTGTGCATAGTATGAAATTCGAACTATGACACCTATCAGAATTGCCAATCCTCCTGGTTAGTTACTCCTAAGAGCACTTGCTTCCTATGTTTCCCACAGACTTAGAATATATGGAAACTACAATTGGGCCATGCATATGTAGCTGAGATTATCAATGTTTTAAAGCTCCAATATTCTTCATTTATTTTCATGGAGATTGAGTTAGTTGAAAAATACCATCGTACCTAAATTCATAGAGAGCCTCTTGGCAAGAATGTTGATACCCAAGAAAGTCTTCAAGCTAGGTGGCTATGGGTTTATGAGAGAATGAGTTTCAAGCAATTTTTTCAAAAAATACCCACTAGATAAAGACACTCAAAGACCCAAATTGAGACAAAATCTACTTTTTGGGTGTGCTCAAACTAAACGCTGATATATCATATAACCTGCAAATTTGGTCCATGATAGCTTCTTCAACACATGACAATATTACACACTTCTCATGGCTAAAAACAAACTAATGTGGAGAATCAACTAATAAACATGTTATCACTAATTGAAATCTAAGGCCAAATTTTACAAAAACAAAATCCCAGCCTGTAGAAAAAAATGAAAAAACCCTAATGGAATTTCTTAGAAAAGGGAAATGACTTAACGTTGCCTGAAAGTTTCACGAGTTCACTGCAAGTAGGAGATGACTATTTCAGGTCATTGCTAATGCCGATGGAGGATCATATTGCTCACTGTTGAATTTTCTGTTGGAATTTCTGCTGTAAAAAAACTTGACTTACATTATTAGTTCCTGCATAAACCTCTCTGGTTAATTGGAAATTGTGATGTTGATGCCGAGAAATAGATTTTATCAACATATTAAGGACAACAGGCTCGTCTAATAACATTAAATGGTATTAATGATATAATTAAATGCTCTAACAATGACATGAGGTCAAAATTCTTAATTTTCGTAATATAAGTATTTTTTTTCATTGCCTTTTTTATTATGAATCAATACAATTTAAAAAAAAATTGTATTTTTCAACTTCTAAAAAGCATTCAAATTAATATAGCTTTTGCAAACATTATCTCCAAATTTTTAAATTTATGTAGATTCCATTAGTTTCCTGCACGAACTAAAAATCCTCTTTGAAATTAATTAAATTACTTGAACAAGCGCATATATTTTAATTAGCAAAGAAGTCAAGCAAAACATTTGTAGAATCTTATTTAGTACCGCTGTGCACATACATCGGAATAATAATAATAATAATAGTAGGAGGGAGAATCCACAATATAAAAAAATAAAACGAAGGACGAAGATAAAACGTGTGAAAGGTAAGCCGTTAATATTGCCGTCAGTTACCGGACTTGGAGCAGCGGCGGAGAGGGAGCAGCGGAGCAATGGGAAAAGAGCAAAATCTGTTTACGAGTAGTGAAAAAAGAACATAGAATACAGATTTCAATTACACCCTTTTCTTTTTCCCTTCACTTCATCTGCCGCCCATCAGTTTTTGGCTCGACGGAAATCTAAGAAATAGTGGTCAGATCTTGACGTGAATTCAGGTCTTGGAGCACATAATAAATTTAAGAAGGCAGATGTTGTGTGGTATGGCCAGATATGTTTGTAGGATGATGCTTTTAATGCAGTTTATATGGTTGGGAACTGCAATGGCAGAGAAGGGGTTTTGCCCAATTCCATCAATTGACGTTGCGATTTTCCAAAATTCATGTGTCTCGTTGGATTTGACTTCGGAGGCTATCAGTGCTGGGTCTTTCCAGTCGAGGGTTAAAGAGGTATGTCGTAATTGTCACGAATGGTAAAGAAAAAATCGATGGTTTCTTTCTGAAAAAGGGGTTTTGCCTTAATAAGTAAACTGTGTTATTTGTTGTAAAAAAGAGAAAGAATCGTGAGTCTAAGAAAAAAACTTCTCGTTTAACGTTAGAAAGAATTAGGGATTTATTGTGAGAGTGCGGTTTGTTTAGCATTTAGAGATTATTGTTGGATTATGTCTTATTGGTCCTAAATGTGTCAGATAAGAGGGTTTTTCAATAAAATGTCTCATTTATCGTAAATTGAAAACAGATTTTACTGATTTTTTGAAAATAATTGTCGTGTTTTGCTGAATAAGAAAGATATGTGTACCTTCTTTTTGATGAGTTAAATAAATGTTAAAAATTTATGCTTATTTTGTGCCTCAGATTAGAATATTTAGGGTTTGGCTTTATGAATCGTGTTTCCGTCAGGTAAATAACAAATTATTGAGGGATCTTCAACTATGTTTTATTAGTACTGAACTAAATAAATAGAATGGAGTGCGTTTGTATGAATTTGCCGATTTTCCTCTTTTTGGTCAACTCGGCTGTTGACTAAAATGTTATCATCTAGAGGCATCTTTTCTGCCGAATTCACCTGGATTCTTCACCTGGACTTGCAACGGGTTTCTTTTCATGGTTGCAATCAGTTTCATTAAAATCGCCTGTTTTCCTCACTCGGGGCCTGCAGTTAACCTCAAGGTTCATCTACAGATATTTGATTTTCTTTTTGTGGGTACCCATTGGCTTAAATGTGAAAATTAAGGGGTATTTGTATTGATAAAGTCACCTGCTACTTGTGCCAGTCTTGTTTTCAGGAATTGACCATTTTAAAGGGACATAATTTGGCTTACATAGCATGACTAAGGGGACATGTCAGGAATTAAAGTGACATACATACCTCCCTTCAAAGACACACTAATGGACCACACCTCTAGTCCGTCGATAGAGGTTATATCTCACTGCCCACCTGTACTCATATAGTGCCAACATTGTGACAATTCTTTAAGTTCAAAGTACAAAATCAGCTGTGAAGGTGCACCAAAAAGCAAAATCTAGGAGAAATGAAGTGGGATCATTCTGTTAGGATTACATAAGTGGTTGGCACTTGGATATGCTGGTTATGTTTTGTGTTCATGACAGGTTTGTCATTTGATGTCAACATATATATGTTTATGTTCATGACAGACAAAGATTCTGTACATTGCAGAGATTGAATTGATCAGCGAAGCTGGGTTTCAACAGGTTAAGCTACGTGAGCTTAGATTCATGTTCATGAATGTGTTCAGATACTACATCTGTGTTCGTGCATGTTTATATGTAGAATTGGATAAGTAACAAATCATTTGGTGAAAGAATGGTAGCAGGCCAGTGTGCAGTAAAACAAGTTGTTGATATTTTGGTTATATCTGATGAGTAAGATGGAATTAAGGTGAGTGAGCTTAGATCATGGTTGAAGACATGTTCGTGAGGCTATGATCGTGTTAGCACATCTTGATGATCACTATGGGAAGGTATTAGAGATCAGGTCCTTGTTGATAAGGAAGCTTAGCAGCTCTAGGAGATCCATGACATTCAGAAAGGGGAGTTTGAAGTTTGATGGAGATAACTATGACAATTGGAAGGACAAAATGAAAACTCACTTGATCTGCATGGGATTGATCACGTGACTATCACAAAGACTCAGAAGGTTGTCAAAGAAGAAAAGGATCTGTCTACTTGCACTAATGAGGACAAGGAAGTCTTTATGTACAACATGTATGCTAGGGAAGCACTGATCTCTGCACTTCTAGAAACATAATTTGTTGAGGTAAACGGTTTACAACTTGCTTATGATATTTGGACAAGGTTAGAAGCACTTTATGATGGAGATCAATATGCAAAGAAGTCCAGGTTATAGATTTAGAAAACTTTTCTACAGAATGCAAGAAGATGAATTAGTTAAGTCATATTCTTCAATAATCACTGAGATTGTTGCAGACATAAAAGGCTAAGGAGGAATTGTAATAGAGGATGAGGTATGTTACAAATCTGAGATCATTAACGCCTGTTTATGACATAAGGGTGATTGCTATAGAAGAAGTCATTCCTATTATGCCAGATTTTATTAGAGAAATTTTGATTGGAAAGTTGGGAACATTTGAATCTAGATTAAAGCCTAATCTACCTAGATTTGAGACTGCTTTTAGAGCTAGCGTGCAAAAGGATAAAAGAAAACTAACCAAAAGTGCAAGTACCAGTGGTGATTTTGCTAGAGAATGGGCTGAAATGCAGGAAGAGGAAAAGAAGATTGATGAAGCTGTGTCATTAATTGTAAAGAGAGAACTTAAAGGTAAGAAGACTTTTGTTTGTTGGTCGTGTAAAGAATTTGGTCATTTTTCATATCAATTTCTTAATAGAGAAAGAAAGGTGAAACCTAGAAAGCCTTACTAGTCAAAAATTCCAAAAGATTGCTTTTATGCTAGTGATGATGAATTTGATTTTAAAGAGATAAACTTCTTAGACAGTGATGATGAAGATGATATAGGATTTGATGCTATTAAGGAAGGAAGTCTTGTTAAAGAAGATAAAGTACTTGTATCACATGTAAAAAAGAAAAAGTTTAATTGGATTATAGATAGTGGATGTTCACATCACATGACTAGTGATAGAGAAAAGTTTGTTGAATTTAGCAGCTTTGATGGTGGAGTAGTTAGAGTTGGTAATAATGCTCCATGTCTTATTAAGGGAAAAAGATTTATTACACTTGATGGTAAAACTAACATTGATGATGCCTATTTTGTTGATGGATTGAAACATAACTTGTTGAGTGTTGGACAATTTGTTGACAAGGGATATCATTTGCAATTCACCGAGAAGACATGTACATCCAAAGATATAAATGGTAAACTGATTGGAACTGGTACAAGAACCAAAGGTAATGTCTTTCAAATGAATCCTACTGAAATAAGTTTTTTGGTTGCTAGAATTGATGATAGTTGGTTGTGGTACAGAAGATTTTGTCATATAAACTTTGATAACATTGTGAAGATAAGTAGTAGTAATGCAGTAAGGGATTTACCAAAGATAATGTAGCCTTCTAACATGGTATGTAAGGAATGTGTGATGGCTAAATAGAAGAAAGTTAATTTCCAAGCAAAATATTCACTACATCAGAGAAGTTGGAGATTGTTCATACATGTTTGTGTGATCCTACATAGGCAAGAGCATTCTATGGTGAAAGGTATTTCATTCTTTTCATTGATGATTTCACAAGAATGATGTGGGTAACCTTTTAAAGAGAAAAATTAGAATCTTTTGACAAGTTTAAGATATTCAAGACTAAAGTGGAGAATGAATTTGAATTTAGAATCAAATGTTTAAGGTTTGATGGAGGAGGAGAATTTACATCAAATCAGTTAAACAAATTTTGTGAAGACAATGAAATCAAAAGACAACTTTCAGCTCCTAAAACAACACAACAAAATGGGATAGCAAAAAGAAGGAACATGTCAGTAATTGAAGCAACAAGAGCGATGGTGCTAGAAGGGAATGTAGCACATATCTACTGGAGAGAAGCAGTTACTACTGTAGTATATAATACAATGAGAGTTCAAATTGGACAAGGCACTGGTAAGACACCTTATGAACTTAAGGTTGGGCATACACCTTCTATGAAATATTTAGAATCTTTGGAAGCAAATGATATATCAAGAGAGAAGATTTCTAGTTTGCACCGGAATGATAAACCTATTGAAGAGATGCCATATATCTAGAAGGTGGAATCACCGGGATGAGCTAATTGGTAGACTTCGGATCGATGTGACAGTCATCCATCTAGATGTTAGCCCTATAATTTATGAGCCCCCTATAATTTTATGGGCATATGTAATATAGATCTGAGAATAGGGGTGGGGAAGACATAAATTTTTTTGATCCTAGAAGTGATGAAGTTATATTTCTTGGTTATTCTTTAAAGAGCAAAGCATTTAGATGTTATAATTAGAGATTGAGAACAACAATTGAAGGTGCAAATGTAAAAGTTGATGAGAAGCTTAAGATTCAGGAAAAAAATACTTGATAATGATTTAGACAAAGAAGCTAGTACAAGTTAGAGACCTAATAATTAGAATGTAGAACAAGAACAATTCTTTGAGATGGATAATGACATACATGTACAGATTGAAGAGCCTAGAGAGGAACCTAGACATGAACCTAGAGAAGAGCAAAGAACACCCAAGTATGTTGCAAGAAACCATCTTGAAGAACAGATAAACGAAAATACAAATATAGGAGTATTGACAAGGAACAAGGTAAGAGAAGAGATATGTTTGATATCACAAGTTGAACTTCAGATGGAGCATGCAAAGATGATATTTAGATAAAAGCTATGAGAGAGGAACTTGGTCAGGTAGAGAAGAACAAGACTTGGGAATTAGTTCCTAGACCTGAAAATGAGAATTTTATTGGTACTAAATGGGTTTTCAGAAACAAGATGAATGAACAAGGTGAAGTGGTAAGGGACGAAGCAAGATTGGTATGCAAAGGACACTCGCAACAAGAAGGAATTAATTTTGAATAAACTTCTACCCCAGTTGCAAGATTGGAAGCAGTAAGAATGCTCTTAGCATATGTATCTAACAAAAACTTCAAGTTATATCAGATGGATGTCAAGTCAGCATTTTTGAATGACGAACTTGAGGAAGAAGTCTACATTGAACAACTTGATGGATTTCCACTCACAGAAGACAGAGACATGGTTTGCAGATTGAAGAAGGTATTATATGGTCTGAAGCAAGCACCTAGAGCATGACATGCAAGGTTAGACAAACTTTTACTGAGCTTTGGATTCAAGGAAGGTAGGAACATGTACGTAAGAACAAATTCAATTGGATTATTGATCATTGTAGTATTTGTTGATGTCATTATTTTTGGAGGATATGATGAGGCTAGTGAGAAATTTAAAGAAGAAATGAAGAACGAATTTGAAATGTCTATGAATGTTGAGATGAAATACTTTTTGGGATTGCAAATAACTCGGAATAAGGATGAAATACTCATATCACAAACTAAGTATCCCAAGTGTTTTTTAACAAATTTGGATTGGAGAATTGTAAGCCAGTTGGAACACCTATGGTTACAGGATGTAATATCAAGTAAAGATGAGTCTCCTAGTACTATGCAATCAAGGTACAAATCAATGATAGGAGGACTGCAATATCTAACTCACACAAGGCTAGACATAACAAATGTAGTTGGAATTGTTGCAAGATTTCAAGCAGACCCTAAATAAATGCATTTAGCAATAGTAAAAAGGATATTCAAATATTGAAAGGAATATCAGATAAACACATTTAGCAATAGTAAAAAGGATATTCCAATATTTGAAAGGAACATCGGATTTTGGGTTATGGTATGACAGGTCTAATGATTTTACTCTGTGTGCATTTACTGATGCTGATTGCAGAGGTAATGTTGATGTTAGGATGAACACAAGTGGTGGTGCATTCTTTCTAAGAAGAAGATGGGTTTCTTGGCTAAGCAAGAAACAAGGTTGCATTGCACAATCTACAACAAAAGCAGAATATGTGGCAGCAACAAACTAATCAGATCGTATGGATGAAGTAATGCTGAAGGATCTAGATATTGAGTTTTTAGAACCTTTGTTATTTACACCCAAAAACAAAACACATTGCTATTAAGTTTCATTTTCTGAGAGAAAAGGTTGCAAAAAAGGAAATCAGATTGGAATATGTCTGCACTAAAGAAGAAGTAGCACATATCTTTACCAAACCATTAGTTAAGGATACATTTGAGTACCTTAGAGGTGTGCTTGGGGCAGTGTCCCAACTTGATTCAGAATAATTGATGCAAGGATTGCAACAATTTAGTACAATTAAAGCACTACTCATTTAGGATTTGATGCTTGATGCTACTTCTATGGGGGAGTGGTCACATTGGGTAGAGTTAATTCAAGAACTCTTGTGTAATGTTTTGGTATAATAGTGTCTATTGGCACTTGATTGGCTAGATCCAGTGCAAGTACAATAATGAGAGCACACCAGATTTTTAGATTGCCATATTGAGACCTTTGTCATTGATGTCAATGGGCGAGAGTAACACATGAAAAGCTCACATATGTATGGAGGAGAGTAACACATATGGGGGAGAGTATGCAATGAAAGGAAAGGAACATATATGCTAGAACATGTATAAGCTGTATATGCTGAAGATATTTAGATTAGTTGATTGACTCATGAGGAGATTGTTCAGTCAGTTGACATTCATGGTTTTTCGTTAGATGTTGCCATCAATGCCAAAGGGGGATATTGTTAGGATTACAAAAGTGGTTGGAACTTGGATATGTTGTTTATGTGTTGTATTAATGATAGGTTTGTCATTGATGTCAACACATATATGCTTATGTTCATGACAAACATAGATTCTATACATCGCAAAGGTTGGACTGATTAGCGAAGTTGGGTTTTAGGAGCTTAAGCTATGTGAGCTTAGATTCATGTTTAGGAATGCATTCAAATACTTTATTTGTGTTCGTATATGTTAATTTGAAGTATTGGATAAGTTACAAACAAGTTAGCAGGGTAGGGTGCAGTAAAACAAGTTACAAACAAGGTACAATTATTTGGCATAGATTGGTAGCAAGTTAGGGTGCAGTAAAACAAGTTGCTGATATTTTGGTAAATCTGATGAGCGAGATGGAATTAAGGTGAGCGAGCTTAGATTGTGGTTGAAGACATGTTCGTGAGGCTATAATCGTGTTAGCTTGTCTTGGTGATCACTCTAGGAAAGGTCGTTGAAGGGTAATGTGTGATATGTTCACTATTAGACCGAACATTAGGAATTATTTTGGAAGTTGTAATTGTATTGTAGCGTGTGGGAGCTTAATGTATTATTTTAATGAGCTTATATGTAATAATTGTAAATTGGGAAAGCCCTTAAAGGCCGACCTAATTAGTTGTTTGGACAATGTATAAAGGAAAGTTGTTTCCTTGGTTTGTAAGAGTGCAGTTGTGATATTATGTGATCGTAGGGTTAGAGGATGCAAATTTGATCAGAGCAAAGCAAAAGATTGAGTTGATGATGATTTGGGCACTTCAAAGGGACTATATTAGCAGTTGAGTTTTAGGCTTGGTCAGTTCACTACTTGGATTTGTTATCTTGAAGTTCTATTTGTATAATAGTTGCTAAAGCAATTTGGACAGTGGGTTAAGTTGTCTTCCTTTATGCTCCTAACAAGGCTAGATCCTTTTGACAAGGGTTCAAAATCTCCTAAAAGGGACTAACGTACTAATTGTGTGGAAATTCGCTCCTAACAGAGTCACATCCTTTCACAAGAAACTTTTATATTAGTACAACATTTTGTGCGTTCCATTCTCACCGAAGCTTTCACTCTGATCAAGGGTTTCCCTAGTCAACAAATGATTGTGTCATTGTGTATGTTTTATCTCTTGACATTGCTCATTGTTTTGGTTATTGAAGTGGATTTAAATTGTATTGTTGGCACGCAACTGATTCACACCCTCCTCTCTCAATGGTGTTGGACATCACTTTCTAACACATTTAACATTTAGGACTAGACATGTTATAACATAAAAAATGACAGAGATTTTCTAAAGATTGAAAATTAGAGGAAGGAGAGAGGCACAAGATCATAGTTATGGAAGAGAGCCATTAGACAACTAGTGTGCCAAACTTCTAAGGCACTTTTGGAAATTATAGAAAGCTCCCAAAAAGACCTTTTAAACCAATGGCAGGTTGTCCCAACATGGGCACCAAACATATTTAGAAGGGAAATCAAAAACTTTCTTCAATCGGAAACAACCAAGCCGTGTAAGAAGGATATCACCTAATTTCCAATCATTCTCAAACTGGAAACAAAAAATACAATAGGAAAAGCTTAGAAAGACAAGGTGCCTCCATTTCCCATTGATTTTCTTTAGAATACAAATATGAATACATGATGGCCCATTCTTACAATTTTGTGTTTTGGAAAAGTTAAAAGTCTTGTTTAAAAAGTTGATCTTGAGAGAGAAAAGGTTATTTGTTGCCAATCATGTTCCATGGTCAAACGTATGGTAACCACAATTGCTCAGCAAAAGTGGAAAAATAGTTTAGAAAAGAATTAAAACTATATTTTATCCTCCTCGACAAGTTAGCAAAAAGTCAAAAGGCCCAAGAATAAATTACCTTCATGTCTATGGAAAAGTTGCTAAAAATGGGACAAAAGCAAATGTTGACGAGCCAAATCTGCTGCCCTTTTTTATTCTTTGGACTTGTAGAAAACAAGTTTCTTTTAATTGAGAAACTATAGATATAAAATGAGCTAGAAGGTTCTACAACTTGTAAACAACAAACTTTCCCATTTTCATACCTTCCACCATAATTAGAGAATCTTCCTCAATTAAGACACATTAGCTTCCCCATAAGGAAATGTGACTTTGCAAAAGGAAAGCTAGGTTCCTTTGAGTGCCAATTTTACTTCATACATTTGGATACCTCCAACTAGTTAAACTAGTGAAGATACTTAGTTGTAGATGAATAAAAGAAAGTTCTTGAATACAAAAAAAGGATAGGGTAGATGACAACGAGTTCTTGGCTGAAGTTTGAGTGTATCAGCTGTGGACAACACCATTGTGTAGACGTCTATGTGACACATAGTCTTGCATGGACTGTGACAAAAAATACTCAAAAAGTGGCAAAGACCCAATTGTGTGCCTAAAGTAACAAATGCAACAATAAAATAAACAACATAGATAAATGGAAATATAAGAAATGGACATAAGAAAACCTCCATTTTTTCAAGTGCTTCCAATAAACTTGCACACGCAAAAAATAATAAATAGTTGGGGCTGTTGTTTTTCTTGCTTTAGTCGAGTCCTTGTTTTGGTGTTTCCACCTCCATAGCAGCTAGGGAGACAAATAGATCAAAAGACTAATACACAACTAATTGATTTGTTAGATATGGGACATGATAAATCCTAGAATGTTTAAAGTCTCAAGAAATATATTATTATAAAGACTTGAGGAAGCCCAAATAGTTATAAAGACTTATGAGAGCTTAGAAAATCTTTAGAGAGAGAGAGAGAGAGAGCCAGGATATTTTAATAGAAAATAGCAAAGAGAACCGAAAGAACTTCCAACAAGGATTTGTGGAGTGAAAGGATGGATTTGAAAGGATAAAATAGGAAGGAAAGGCGATTTGTCAAGTTGTCACAAGTTGTCCTAACTGGGACCCCACTGACATGGGCAGGTGATAAGTAGCAAACCGCTAAGAAATGATCTTTGAATGTTTAAATAATGCACACTAGTGCAATGCGTGGTCGTGTGCTGACATGGGCAAGTGACAAGTAGCAAACTGCTAAGAAATGATCTTTGAATCTTTAAATAATGCATGCTAGTGCAATGTGTGGCCGTGTGTGAGGTTCTAGTGTTTAGACGATTCATGTTAACAAACGACAAGATATGAGAGAAATATGCAAGAAATGCAAAAATGGCACAAAAAGGTAGATAGTGAAAATGACCTTGAGCACCATGAGATGGTAAGAGGTTGTTGCAAGAGCTGAAATAAACCTACACAAATACTAGGGAAAGGTACTTTAAAGTGGATACATTTTGCCCCTACTTGTGTGGGCTTATGAATGTCTTTGCATATGCACTTTATGGAAAGCTACAAACAATAAATAATCTTATGATGCTGATTGGATACTGTAGAGGAAGAAGACAACTCTTTGAACTGAGGAAGCACTCCCCACATGTGAAGACCTATAAGTAAATGCATTAGATAAAAAAATTTGCACAAGACAACCAAGTTATGTTGTGAAAGCCACAAAACTATAGGGGTTAGAACATGGTAATCATATAGAAAAGAACATGCATATCACATATACAAAATAGAATAACACATAACAAATAAACCATAACTTTTGAGTTAGCAAAGCGAAAGAGACCTTGATGCATAAATTTGTCTTTGTATTATGCGTAATCCCTAGAACACATCATAATTCTTAAATGTAGAGAAGAATGTGTACTAATTTCTTCAAGGAAGAGTGCTTACATAAGACAAGGAAGAAATCAATGTTGAAAAGATTGCATGACTTAGGTACTACCTTTCTTTGTTGCTAGGGGTCTTGCAAATGATTTTGTCAAAAAAACAAACAATTGTCTAGCAAGCCATGTTTTGCTAGGTAATCAAAGATTAGTCGAACCGACCCAACTATAGCGAAAAACCACCATTGAATAAGATGCTTAGTGGAATTGACCTTACTATAAAAGAGGGCCATTATTGTAGAAATAAAGACCCAAATGTGAATAGACACTAGGTAGGACAAAACCTGTCATAGAGGAAACCAACTACAAACATGAGATAGGACTAACCTTGCCATTGAGGAAATCTACTACAGGATGATATATTTTGATGAGTGTCGTAGATGACAAAAATAAACACTTAGCACAATGGTTGACAAATAGATAATCACCATGGTGGGCAACAAATGGTGAATAATGTTTTTGGAACATTAAGATGGATAGGGTTGACTTTACCTTCTCTAGTGAAGGATTTTGTAAAATCTAAGAAATACCAATCATCATTGATAAATGCCTTTGACTAAAAAACAGGATTTCAAGAATTAGCTTAAAAGAAGCATTAACTTAGGAATATGATCAGTGAAATCATCCTTGAAAGAAGTATTTGAGGTTGATGATAAATTACGAGGAGATATAGAAGGAATAAGATTTATAAAAGTATGAGGAATTAGAGGCTAACTAGTTGTAGCCACCTGGCACAAGTGCAGCATTAGGGCCAGCCTTGATTGTACCTATATTATTATTGTGGACAAATTTAGTAGACCAATGTAGGGTAAACAAGATTGTACCCATCGTGTGTAGCCGTTGTCTAATTAAGAAGAAGGTTATATATCAAAGGTCCTAGCATTATGTGCACTCGGGTGAAAATAGTAATGGGTCCAAGCTTTGCAAGTATCATTATTCTTTGTGGAGTTTGACTTAGGTGACTGCCATAATTAAACCCACAAATGGATAGATATGAAGCTGCAAGTGAACTTGGATTGATTTAAATATTAGGTGATCAATAATACAAAAATTGAGTGCCAAAACAATATCAATGAGAGTTCATCTAATACAGATGTTTTTAAGATAGATTAAATCATGAGTAGACTTGCTTTATTCTGCGCTCCATGAGGAAGAAGTTCTTGCTATTAGAATGAATTATTTAAAGTATCAGAGCACATACAACCCATCAAAGCATTCAAATCACTCAATCTAGTAGAATATATCACAAGGATCTTATGTAGAGATTTGTGAAACACACTATGTTAAAGGGGAAGCTTGACGAAGATCCAGAGTGAGATCTTTGCAAGATTAACACAGAGTTGTTGAATAAGATCATACTTTGCTTGTGATTGAGAAGGGAGATCAAAACTAGTTTGAAGAAGAATAGGTTTACAGTTTACCAAAATGTAATGGAGGAAATGTAACTATGAAAGGAATTTTTTTTTTTGAGAGCAAATTTTGCTTCATACTTTTAGATATCTATCTCCAACTAGTTAGACTAGTGAAGATATATAAGTACAAATGTATAAAATAAAGGTCTTGAATATAGAAATGAAAAGTGCAAATGATAATGCCTTTGGCCAAAACTTGTGTCTTGGCCAAGGATAATTGTGTGCTGCATTGAAATCTCATACGAACAACAACAAAAAAACCCCAAAAGTAGTGAAGATCAACGTTGTTCTTTGACTAACTTGCAAAACCAATAGAATAAACAATGTGACAAATGATAGATAATAAAGACAAATAAAAACTAAATTATTAGACATAAGGAAACCTTTACACGGTCAAATTCTTCTAATAAATCCACAGACAAAAAGAGGAAAAATGCTTGGGTTGTTCGAGGACTTGCCTTAGTGAAGTCATACCTAGAAAGATAGATAGATTAAAAGACTGAGACATGATTTAATAGACAAGGGATGTGATAAATCCTAGAATGCTCCAAGATGCAAGAGAGATATTACTAGAAATGATTGATGAAGTTTAGAGTTAGATAGTTACAAAGACTATTGTGAGAGCTTCAAAGAGAGAGAGAGAGAATAATAGGCCAAGAAGTGTCATCAAGCCATTGCAAAATATCTGAAGCGGATTCCACTGATTTGGGCAGTTGACAAATGGTGAGACATTTGCTAAAAACTTTCAAATATTGAAATTTATCATGTGATGCTAGCATTGTGTGAGGCGCTAGTGTTCAAACAAAATCATGCAAAAAAAACTGAAGGGAAACATGTGGAAAATAGGCATAAGAATGTTGCTATTGAAAAAGTCCTTTGAGATAGGAAAAGTTTGATGCAAGGGCTGAAATGAACCTACACCAATACTAGGGGAATGGACATTAAAGTGAATACAAAAGTATAGGTCAAATCACAAAGATGCAATTTTCAACTCTACACCAAGATCAATACTTCCTTTTTTGGACACTATCAAGTTAGTGAGTATAGTTTTAGATCCAAATTTAATGATTTCTCCCTCATTTAAAAAATAATAGCTTTTGTTGCATGCATTACAGGGACTGCTAATAATAATTCTAGAAACTTTTATAAAGAGGAAGGATACTTTTTAGATTGGGATGCAGAAATGTGGGAAAATTGGTTTAACCTTATCAACCTTCCATTCATGTATTCCAAAGCCAACAAAATCAAGAGGAATAATTGTAAATGGGAGCCTCCTCCGAAAGGTTTGAAAAAGCTAAATTCTGACAGGGCTTCTAGGGGTAATCTAGGCTCAACAGGTTTAGGATGTATTATTTATTCAAATAATGGTGTATTCCTAACTAAACATGCCACCTTTACGAATAATGTCAAATAACTTAGTAGAATTAGAGGTCTTAATAGAAGGATTAATCTTAAGTCGAGAAATAGGAATTGTACATTAGTTATTGAAGAGGAATTATAATCTTAATTCCAAACTTGAATATGCCTTAGCCATAATTGACAATTTTTAGAAGTTATTATAAAACATATATATAGCTAAGGCAATAGAGAAGCAGATGACCTAGGTAATAAAACAGTAGACAGAGAAGTCATTTTTGTAAGAGAAATTAATACGTTAAGGATAAATTAGTTTCTTTTCTAATGGTATTTACAGAAAGAATTTGGTTTAGAACCTTTATTAGTGTAATTTTAACAAAATAAATCAAGGAATACAAAGTTTTGGTTACTTAGGCAAGAGTCCACAACATAACAGTAAATTGTAAGCCTCTTATTTGGGAGGTCTTGTGTTTGAATCTACATGAGCTTAATAAATAATAATAAAATCACTAGACATAATAATTAATCTTGGCTTTGGCCTCTAACCGATTAAAAAAAAATAGCTTTTGTCCCTAAGATCTTTAATTTTTTTGTCGAAACCATCAAAATTAGAATTTTCCCATCACAAATCAGGGCTTAACCTTTTTTTCATGCTTTTTCTTCATTTTCACTTTAGGTTTAGTCTAAAAAATAAGCATTCTCAATGTCAAATTTCTTATAAAATGAAATTGCTAACATTTCTTTCTTTGTTTCCAAACATGATTTTCTTGTGAACCATAAAAACCTTCCATTCTTGGTTTGTAGATATTCTCTTATTTTCAAACGCTATGTTTTTTTCCAATTAGGTCTTCTAACAAATAATTCTCTTGGGGCAAGATCCAATAAATCCTTAATAATCTCTAACATAAAAGCATATTCCAAGCTTCCATGTACTTAAAAGAATAGAACTAAAGACTTGAAGAGAGTTGAAATGTGGAATGTATATGCCACCAAACTCTTTGGCAAAGTGGATGTGTAGAAGGTGATTCACCTCTTTTCTTGGCAATGTGGATATTTAGAAGTAAGTGGTTGTTCTTTGTGTATTATAGAAACAAAGAAATCATATATTGGAATCTATAAAACCCCTTTTGTTTATTCTTAAAATATTTTTTGTGGGATTCTATTAAGGTCAACACCCATGCTTGAATTGAAAGATGATACATTTAATGAGGAGGAAAGTTAGGGGAAGAGAGCCCTCCACCAAACCACCAAGTTATATCACCAAAGCATTGAGCGCTAGGAACAAGAAAACCATACAAAAAAGGGCCTCACAAAGAACGAGAAGCTTGCCGACAAGAAGCACCAAAAACAACCTATATTGAGGCATGAAAGCTAATACCATGACTTCGGGGTAACTCCTCATTTTATTAACACTACTAATAGCAGCTAGGAGAAGCTCTAGTCCTGAACATTGTAACATTCCATATATTGTTGTCTTTATTTGATCAATTGAATAACTAGCTATGAGGACTTGACCCCATAGATGACATCTTGACTATTGGTTGTGGAGAATGCCTTCATTAAGTTGTGGGAGTTTGTAGTCATTGTGACTTTAGGGGTGCAATTCGAGTGTGTATCAAGCTTCTTTTCATCAAGTTCATGCATCTCCATTGAAAAATCTACAAATACCAAGGCTAGTAGTTTACCACAATGTCATTAAATCTCTAGTTTCTATCACAAGGAATGGTTTGAGTCTTTAGATGAACTGCAAAAGTTGCTTTTATGAACACTCTGCTATGTAGCTTCCTTAACTTGTTGATACCTTTTGCATTTGACACACACCACACTTGCAATAACATATTCAAGCAGGTGCAATTGAAATAAGATTTTAAATGTTTGTCTAAAATGGCTCGATGGAGGAGGAAGCCTTTTCCAACTATAATTGACCAAGAATGGAGCACAATGCAAACAAAAGTAGATACCACCCACAACAGCCAAAAACTCCAAGTTCAAACAAAGAGCAAATCAAAAGCGTCACATAACTATTGAAACAAAGGCAACATGAGGCAAGAATTTAGTGTTGTTCCACCATTAGATTCTTATGGATATTTCACATGCTATGTTAATCTTGAATAATTGTTGTTTGTTCTACTTAGTTATTTGCCTTGATCCCTAAGAGGAAAGAGCCACTTGTCATAAAATTCTCAAAATTATGTCGGCTAATCCCATTGCCTTGCTTTGCTTAGATTGCCCCCTTGCAACTCCATCAAAGTTGAGCTTCAACAAGCCAGGAGGGTGGACCATCTAGTTGTTGGGATTGAGGAACATTGGGGGTGGGTGAGGTGAATTAGTTTTCTGACTTTTTCAAACACATAAGCTGATTGCATAACCATGAGATAATAGCAATGATTAATAAACTGCCAATCTACAAATTAAACATAAAAAAACTCATAACGCCATGATTGTATCGTGGAAAATTGGTTAAGGGAAAGACCACGATGGGGATGATACCCTCAAATATTACTTTGCAAAAGTAATTGACCTTGTTAAAGGTTTGAGTACAAAAGGGGTGAATGCATAAGCGTTCAAGCTTACAACTTAGAGCACATTGTTCAATTTCAAAAAGTTGGACTATAATCCAATTGATTACATAATAGGGCTACAACCCCAAATAGACAACAATCCAAAATTGAATTGGATGATAGCATCACCTTATGCTTGAACAATTCCCTGTAGGTGCAATTGTATCATTTTGTTCACATAATTCTGCCTTTTCGCACATTCAACATATCAACAATGTATCATCAAGTTTGTACAATGCATCTCATCTCCACATGTCAAACAACTCAAAAATTCTATCCTGTATACTTGATCATAAGCCCAAAATATTTTGTTAGTTGACTCCAACAGGTAATGTGTAAGGTGTGGATCATGCAATGGTTAAATCTCCATGCTAACCTCTCCTAAAGATAAATATGATAGTATATTGTCGGCTCCATCAATACAGTTTTTGAACCGAATGGATCATCTATCTGATAATTTGTTTAACTCATGCTAAGATAAATCTTTGTCTACTTGATACTCAAGAGTATCAAAACTCCATCATACTACATCACCAAAATCCTATGCTCATTGACTAATGATCTCCATACCTTATAGAATCATATCCTATTTGCATAAGTCATAACTCTTGAAACATCTCATACTGATCCAAAGTATCTGCCCGTAGATTGTCTTGTTCATACATATTTAGAAATATTTCTATGTATACAATCAGTGACTCAAAAACATTATAGATAGCTAAGAGAATGATATGTAGTTGCCATCAATGACAACATACTAAGTGTCTAATCAGTGTCTCTTGCTAACACTAGCACTTTTTATGATTATTCCATTTATCTCTTAACCTCTTTTGTTAAATTGCTGCCAAATTAGAGTCTTATTTCTAGCAACCAAGTAGAGGAAACTTTGGTTGTAACCCAAGGTTTTGAATGACAAATCCCTTCCAAAGATTCTAATATGGGGGTTCCTTAAAAGTCTTCAAAAATTTGGGGTAACCTCCTTTCATCATATAGGCCTCACTTCCTTTCCTATCCCAAACTAGAATATATCATTCCTTTCTACAAGTTGTTCTTAAACTTTGTAGCAAAGTGTTAAGGTTGTATTTAAATTTGCTCTTTTTTCCCCAAAATCTAGAAATAAAACTTCCTTTTTAAAATCTATTAGTTGTTTGCCTCAATGCCCCAAAAGTTGATGTATTGATCTATGAAGCCTTATATATCCCAACCTAACAAAGAGGGTAGAATTTGGGGGGTGGGTGGTGGTGTTGTGTATGCTATATACTATATATTATATATATAGTACTTGAAATGCTAGTTAAGAAAATATTTATAAAATTATAAGAAATGAAATAGTAAATACTAAACAACTAACTTGCAAATGCCAAATACTAAACACTGAACAATGGAATATTGAATTAGAAATTAGAAATTCTAGTACTAAAATTATAAAATTTGTCGAAATGGTTAGCGAAAGATTTGTATTATATCAATAGTATATGTATCATAAAGATGATTACAACAAGTAACATGAAAAATGATATCATAACAAGTACGAAATGCCAAAATGTTAGTGAAGGGAGGCACTCGACCTCCAATTATATTACATATATAATATCCATTGATTCAATCCCTTCAAGCTCACATGAACAGAGCATTTAAAGTGAGAGAGCTAGACCACACCCACCCTCCAATTTAGTTTGTGGGAGGAACCCCTCAAATCTCTTATTTGAGGGGGGGCGTCGATTCCCTACAAGGGATGGGTGGGTGGGGGCTTTAATCATCCCTTTAGGCGAGCTCCTCATCACTAGAATTGTTGGACTCCTCGTGGTCAAGATTTGCGCAATGAACACTAATCACCTTGCATTTGAAGGCGTTGCATACTCATCCTCATCAATTTGTGCTGGCTCTACATCCCATTGCGCTCTTGGGATCTTCTTGTACTCGTAATGAATCACAAGGCACTATGTATAGCCACTAGCATCTCTTCTCTACTCTTCTCTCCTAGAGGTAAGTTTCTTCCATTTGAAAGAGTGGATGAAGCTATATGTAGACCAGTTCCTCTTTGTAGTTAAAGAACTAGAAGCCTAAGATAGTAGATGAATGACTAGTGTGGTAATCTTTGTTCTTTGTACTCTATAACATTTCCACCACAAACTTGCATCCTCCTATGCCATAGTTGTTATATTCATCTTTTCGCTTCTGAACAATCCTTAAGAGTGGCAAATTTCGTCCACTCAATGCGAACTTGCCTATCAATAGGACCATCAAACATCCTATCAATGCACCTAAATAATCCTACCTTCACCTCATCATACTCAAGTAGCAGGCCTAGACATGGACCACTTCAAATTCAATGCACAAGCAACCTTGTGTAAGAGAGTGTTCAACTTGTCCCATCTACGATGAATGAGTGACCAAATGTGTTCATTGTGAGATGCTAAAGTGGGGTCCTCTTACACAAGCCTCATTTGGTCAAGCATAGAATCAATGCACCTATGCACCTTTCCAAGATTAGGTGCATCCCCATCACCATATCTAATTGCTTGGAAAACCAAAGTAATGATAGAGACAATGCATTTTGCGTAACTCTAAAATTGTTCGCTCTTGACGATCGTCTTCACCCTCTTCCCCTGCTTTATCCTAATCTCAACCCACTGATTCTAGTTATTTGTCATAACCATGAGTTGCATTGCTTCTTGCAACTCAAGCATTCTGTCTTAGAGAATGTAATATGATGCATATCTAGTCTCAATTGGTTTCAAGAACTCCTTTGTAAAGGTTATGAAGAGTGTTGTGAAGTGCGGTGGTTGCATATAAACATCTACAGGTCTCTCGCATTGCTGACCACTCCTCTAGCCCAATCATTCTTCTCCATGTCCTTGAGTGCATTGTTCATGACATGCACACAACATGGAGTCTATGAAATGTTTGTATGCTGCCTCAACAAGCTTCCCTGCAACTTTGCATACATGTGCTGCATCTATCACTATTTGGACCACATTTTGTGGCCCAATCTTTTCAATAATCTCCCTAAGGACCTCAAATAAAAAATTGGCATCTTTGCAATGCCTTGAACAATCCACTACCTTGAAAAAGTATGGGCTCTTTGAAAATGTAGCCATGATGTTGATGAGTGTACGATGACTAATGTCTATTAACCCATCCATAACTATGTTTTATGGACGCAAGGCAGGAGGTCCCAAACCACTCCCAAGCTACCCTTGCTAGAGTTACACAGGGAAGCCAACACAATATAGGAGAAACCACAAGAAATTATTTAGAATTCAATGCAGGTATGATGAGACAATTTTCATTCAACATGGCAAACATAAGGCCTACCTGGTTGCAGCCATATACGCTCAAATTACAATCCCCGAGCTTAGAAGCTTGGGCCTCGAGAGCCAAATTCTTTTATTTTCCTTCTATCTAACTTCATTCTACTTTTTTCGAATCATAGATCTTTAATTATATAGCTTGCAAGACCATAACTTGGCTTGTTAAGCAATTTATTTCAAAATATAGGTCCTGCCCCAAAGGAGAAATCAACAACCTTACAACTAAGCAAAGAAACATCCACGGGGACAAAGATAGGTCCACACACATGGTCCAAGAAGCAAACGCCAAGGCTGTGAAAAGCCTTGATACCACATACAACCTCGCCAAAGCCAAACCCGCATGTTACTTTAGCTGCCAGGAAACCAGCACACCTTGAACAAAGAGAAGGATAACTTCTGCAAATGAAAGAATTAGGTTTTGTGAACATAGGAACAATATCCATAATAGGTCCACATTAAGGAGCCTATTGTGCGAAAAGAGAAAATATGAACAATAAAGGCCATTCCTCGAACAACAGACATGAACAATAAACATGAAATCATTTTTGGTTGATGCAAGATTGCCAAAGTACCCAAGATGCTCTTGCATCAGACACTTGGGGTAAGTAAGGACTGACGTCCACATCAAGAAGTCCTGATAGTTTGAGAAGCATCATAAAGATCCAACTCAACTTGAGATATCCAAGAATTGTCTTCAACAAGCTTATTTTGCCACTGAACCAACTATTCTTTATAATCTTTTTCTCTGATGCTTTTATTGACTCTGGTATCGAAAATTCTATCAATTCCCTCTGTTTTCTTCTTAGAATAATCTGAGTTTTTAGATGTCTCTTCATTAGATTCATAATACTCAAAGATGTCTGAAATATTGAAAACAAGTTAAATTTTCATATCCTCACGCAATTCAACATCAAAAGCATTACCAGTATTATGTTTCGTCTAGTTTTCACAAGGTCCAAACTCCTTCATCTTTAGTTTATTATATGCCCCAACTAGAAATCTGTTTGTCTTTAGGTGTACCATTACCTCATCTCCAACTTCAAAAGTTTTGTATTCTTTTCTCATTTGCTCTATCTTTATACCCTTGATTAGTGTCATTCAAGTAACTGTTTACTTCTTCATGCAAATTTTTCATAAAGTCCACAAATTCTTCTGCTTCAACACTATTCTTTACCTTAGTATCTAATTTCCTCAACTCCATAGTTCCTCTAGGACTCATGCTATTCACAATCTCAAAAGGAGTCTTTATAGTACTTCTGTTCACTGAATTGTTATATGAAAACTCTGCTTGTGCCGAAAATCCCAATTAGAAGGTTTATCTCCAATCTAGCATCTAAACAAGTTACCCAAACTTCTATTTACAACTCCAATTTGTCCATCAGTTTGTGGATGAAATGTAGAATTAAATTTAAGCTCACTTTTCAACTTCTCTCAAAGTGTTCTCCAAAAATAGCTAGTAAACTTAGTATCTCTGTCCAAAACAATAGTCTTAGGCAATTTATGTAGTCTCACAATATCTCTGAAAAATAAATCTACTATGTGTACTGCATCCGATATCTTCTTGCAAGGTATGAATTGTGCTATTTTTAGAAAATTTGTCAACCATTACAAAGTTAGAATCATTAACTCTCTGAGTTATAGTTAATCCTGTTGATGCGAGTTTTGTATCACTTACATAACATATTAGGATTTGACTATTCGATATGGGATATCAAACATGCAATTGCTCTCTTGAAAAGTTATTGCTCATGAGACATGAGTATAACTCCAATGTTCCTTACACTGTTGGATACTCGCTCAGTTTTATCGATGTGATTTGCTGGTAATCACGTAGGCGGCTTTACGCTATTCATTCAAGGATGACTTGGACTTTGGTGGAACGGAGGTGATGGTGACTTGGTTTGTGAAATATGTGGATGGCAGATAATGTTGATGGTAGTGATGGTGGTGGAAGGTGAGTGGATGCGTCCTGATACTTGATCTACTCTAACTTTCTCCTCTCTAAACTTCAACTACCCAGCTACTCACTATTCTACTCCTACTCCTATGAATGGAAGGTTAGCAAATGGACGGGGATCGAACCTAATGAGAGCTGACCAGCGGCCTCACTTCCACAAGTGCAATGATTCAAAGGAATAATAAACTAGTTTACCACACAAAGCTTCCCAACCAGCCGCTAGGATGCTAGTGGTCTAGTATTGATCCCTATCAAACATTTACCAATGCTACCATACAACTATTCATCTACTTCACTTCACTTAAACAACTTCAAATGCAACCAACTTTAACAACTTGAAAGAAAATCTAAGTGGAAGTAGAAAACATGCAATAACACCCAATGTTCTTGATCAACGTGCCAATCGCAACAATGAAAAAGAGAGCAATTTTGGTATTATTTTCGCAACAATGAAAAAGAGAGCAATTTTGGTATTATTTTCACAAAAATTTCTCCAACACTTTACAAATGAGAGCAAATGGCCTTTTATAGGGGCCAGAAATACAACGGACGGTGGAGATCAAAACAAGATCAACGATCTAGATTGGATCCTCAAAACCCTAATTAGGGTTGCCACCCCACCGACCGATGAGAAGCTGCCACCTCATCAATGGACCAATGAAAAAAGTGCAAAAAGTGGCAACCAATGAGAAGGCACCAAAATGGTGGCCAATCAGAAATAGACACTTGTCCTATTCTAGAAGAAAGGGAAATTGCCACTTGGGCTTACATCAAATGATCTTCTAATATAAATCTTCCCTTTTCTTTCATTTTCTTAGCTAAGGCAATGAACTTAGCTAGCCTTTCATTAACTTCTCCCATAGGAGGACAGGGTGTGTGCTTTGCCCTGAGTTCCGCTGATTTCGCCATGCCACTTGCTGCTTGTAGTATCTTTTCGTGATCCTTCTCATATTCTTTCTCAAATCCAATAAAAGCATTGAGAGAGGAAAGGGTGCCCAAATGCTTTTTTCTTGATAGCAACTTTTCCCAACTCATCCAACTTCGATCCAAAATCTGTCTTGCTAACATCTTCTTTCCCAAGGGGGATTGTCGTTCCTTCAGTCTGTCCCTCATCCGTATCATGTCCACTGTACAGATATTGGTGTCGGTTATTCACTTCATTTTTGAGAAGAAGGAAGTTTTGGGCGTCATATCCTCTTTGTCTTTCTTAGTGTTCGCCCGCTTGGGATTCTTACTCGCAGTATCATCTTCCATGCTCGTCACCCTATTACGGGATGGTAGAGTGGTGGACCAAAAGGCAAGAAGAACCAAGCGGAGCAATCCTTAGACTAGAACGAAAGATGGATGTCAGCTTAAGCACTCCTTGCAACTCTAGATGATGAAAATTCACCTTAACCAGTAAACTTACAACGACTTTTCGGAACCTAGGATATGACTTTCAAGAAGTTCAAATCCTTTTGCAAATTAGAAATTTATCATGCAATTCACCTCCAAATAAAATTTCCCAACTTAGGGCAAAAATCGCAGCCACTTGCAAAAATCAGAATTTTATCTCCCACAAATTTCGGCTCCCACAAATTTCGCCCTCCACAAAATTCGCCAAGAAAGAAAAGTGCAGATCTGCTCTTGCAAAATCACCAACACCTTGAGAAGGAGAAGTGAGAAGTGAGGAAGAAATGGGAGAGAGGCCTCCTCTTATACCCAACTTTCTTCTTGGACCCTGGGAGAAAGAAAAACAAATAATTAATGCAAAATTATGGCCCACAATTAAATACTTAACCAAAATTAATTTTGCAATGATGAAAATTAACTTTTAGAATTGCCAATTAGTTCTAGATTGCAAAAAGAAATTAAATGGTGCCTTGGAGATGTTAAATATTTCCATTTAATGAGGATTTAGTAATTAATATGTCATTAAAATAGGATTTTGGCTAACCAAAAGCCATTTTTCAATATTAAATTACCAATTTCATTCAAGGCATAAAGTTTTCAAAACAATTTTAATCTATTAAAATCAATTTTTTGCAATTTCTTACCCAAATCAATTTTGCTATGCCAATAAATTTATTTATTTATTTATTTTTTTGACAAAAATAAAATAAAATTTCTTCTAAAGCCAAAAATCGATTTTTGCAATTTTATTTCACCATCACAAAAATTAATCTTTTTCACCAAAAATAATTAAGATTTTCCAAAAGACCAAATTTAACAAAATTTTCATTTTTGAAAATTATCCAAATTTACACAATTATATCCAAATTTTCAAAAGAAAAATGTTTAAGTACAAAATTTACAATTTTATCCTACCAAGTGTTGCTCTTTAAAATTTGTTCGGCTCAAGGATGAAATTGGTGGCTCTAGAAAATCAAGTTGAAACCAGGTGAAAATAAATCTAACCTTCTCCCCACTAGCCCTGAAGGTGTCCAAGGCTCAAAATTTTTAAAACTCAAAATTGTTGGACAATCCAAAAATTTGCCAAGGCGATTAAAAAAAAGGGGGTCCCTAAAAATTTTGGGGGCGATGGTGTGAAAACTTCACAACATCTAGCATCAATCCAAAGAAATGTTCTTGGACATTTCAAGAAATAAGTAACTTAGAACAAAAATCTCAAGATGGCTTATCCGCAAATCTACTAAAGGACGAGCACTCAACAAGGGAAGGAACTTTCAATTTGGAATCTAAGCACCTTGACCATAAGTTACTCACGTGTGTGCAAATGATTTATTCCCCGCTCGACAAGAATTTGATAATCTCTTAGATCCATTAAACTTAGCTATTATAATATCCTTACTTCAAAAGCAACCTGGATAGAGCCCCTTTGCCAGTTAGGCGTCTGTAGCGCCGACGGAGTTATCGCTATGGCACCACAATCACGGTTCTAACTTTAGTGATTATTTTTATAGCACCAATAGAGATGATTGCACACCCTTGTACAAAATTTCATCTTTATTTTCACTTTGATACTGCCCCCTTTTTTTTTTATGATATTTTCTCTTTTTCTTCTTTTCCTTTCAATCTTTTGTTTGGTTTGCAGGCAATGAAGCTTGCAGAGGGTTTGGAAGACCATAGTGGCACTGAAGCAGGTGTAAGATTTTTACTAAGTCCAATTTCACTTTGAAACATCAAGAACTCAAAGCAATTAAGTGTGCGTAAAATGTTGTAACCATGTCAAAGATAAATTAGGAACCTCTATCAGGTCTAACCCAAATCTAGTACAAGTCCTATCATAGACTAATGACTAAACACATCCTTTAATCTCTGAACCTCATTAAATGTATTCAAGAAATGAATAGGGCAAACTCTATTTTGTCACCAAAAATGTAAAATCTACACACCTCGCCCATGAGTGATGACATGAACCCCCCTTTGCACTTGCAAAGACCCAAAACCAAAATTCTCTCTAACTAAGGAAGCTAAAAGATCTCAAGTCAAATGACCTGATACAAATCAAATTTGAGCTCCCTCGCAACACCTAAACTAAGCAATTGAAAGAAAACTACCCTAACCAAAACTAAACAACTAAAAGAAAACTACTCTAAACCCTTGGGCCAAATGGTCCAAAACAAACTCTACTCTAAAGAACTGAAAGCAAACTAAACTATCAACCAAAAGCACATCTACTCTAACTATGTACAAGACTCTAAAGGGACAACACTAACCGATCTAATATATACACTGGATCTAACATGGTTTCTCAAGATGTTCAAAAGTAACAAGGTTAGGGTGATATTTCTCGATCTCGCAAACTCATCCTTATACTCTGAAAAAAATTTGGTCACCTCAAACTCAAACTCTAGAAAATTATCATGCAAGATCAACAATTGAGGCAACTCATAGGGTCCATGATTAATTCAAATACAAGTTGTTTTTGCAGAATTTCCACAATCAAAATAAAAACTTTCAAACCTTTCATCTTTAAGAGCAGGGAAAGAAACAACCTGGCATGACTCAAATCCAAATGAAACCTGCAAATTCTCCATGGCCTCAGGAGGTCGAAGTTGGGGGTGAACCATCCCAATAGCATCAACACCGAACTCATTGGTAGTCCAGGCAGGAGCAATCTTGGAATCAAGCTCATGAAATATTGCCTTTGGGGGCTTGTCCCTGTGAACAGTGAACCATGAATCCTTGTGAATCTCTTCAAGTGTATCCTCAAAAATCAAGGATTGTTTGATATTGTCCCCCTCAAACACCTCTCCATGTTGCTCAAACACAACATCCAATTGTAGCATCAATCCAAACTATTCTTTATTTTCCTTTTCCATGGGAGCAACATGATCACCACTTAACAATCCTTGCATATCATGGTCAATAGAAGCTTCATCATCTAGCATGTAATTTCCATTTGAACTCTCCTCAGGAACATCTTGCCATTCTTCATGTATACTCTGATCAAACATAGTACCTTCAAGACTTATAGGAGAACCATCGTACGTCTTTGTGAAATGCCCATCAACTTCCATTTCAAGTGGCAAAAGTTTTGGAGGTTGAAGTTGATGGTGAATCATGCCACCTGCAACAACTTGGTCACCTTGAAAGGCCTTGGGCAATGACTCCTTTTGTATTTCTTCCATAGGATCTTCAAGCATCCCCCCAAAGAATGTAGTGGAGATAGCATCGTGTATTGGTTTATCAATATTTTCCTCATATTTGAACTCTCTTGCAATATTTTGTAATTCCTTGTTTGACTCACCCACCTGATTATCTTCCTCTTTAAGGATATTTGAAACTTCTTGCAACCCATCCTCAAGAGTCACCTCTTGAATTATACATGAATGCTCACCAAAGATTTCCTTTTCGTCCATCTTTTGATGTTCCATTTGTAGTTCTTCGTGTCTTTACCTGTTGATTTTTTGCTTCATCAACTTGTTGAATCTCAACCTTCTATTTACCATGTTGATCTTCTCGTTTTAGAGCCCTTGGGATCGTCTTTTCCACTTGTTCTAAGGCCACTATACACAAAGAGCAAGATAATTCCGAGTGGAATGCATTGTGGATTTTGCACCAGTTGGGTAATAATAAGTCTCTTATTGGCGTTTGGTTACCCAACTCTATTCCTTGTTGCACAGTTCTAGTTACAAAGTTCTTGAAGCTCTCAAACATGCCTTCACCCTCATCGGATGAAGCATCTGGATCTGACTCAATCAGGATCTCGGTGGAATCCTTTCCTTTGCTTACCGTCTCCTCTCTCTCTTGAATAAACTCAATTGTTTCCTCAATTTTCTTGTCAACCTCTCCACCTCGTGATATAATGTGTGAAGGTTCAGCCACTTGGTTATCTTGAACATTAGAATCAACCACATCATCTTGATATATCTCACCCTCTTCATTCTTTGGTGTCCAACGTCGAAGCTGAAAGAAATGTTTACCACCTCCTACTGATATTTCCCCATACCAACCCAATTGAAACTTGACCAAGTCAATGGTGTCTTGGCAAGATGGGCAAGTAGACTCTGAATATATGAGACTATGTGCAAGGCACCAATAACGTTTTCCACATATGTTCTTTGGTTCCCTAATGATATCTTCTTTGAAAACAAGAAAATCTTCCTCTGAATGGACAAAGACCGCAGGCTCATGTATTTGTGAAAAAGAAAATTTTCCTCTTGACACCATGTCCACTCTTAAGAGAAACACCAAACAATCCATCTCCCCATGGTCCGTAGTACCATGTATCCTACATTTCCTTGGTGCTGCAAGTTGAGACAAATTCAATGGAGATAACCTTTTGTTCAAATCAGACCAAATGGGATGAACGACCACTTGCCTATCCATTGAGAAACCTTTCTTCTTTTTGAAATTTTTGAATTTTTTGCTTTTTTGATTTCAAAAGAGATCTGTCATCTCAAATCTAGCTTTGAGAGTTCGTTCCTCAATCTCTGCTCTGAATTTCCAAGTTAATCCAAGAATGAAAATCATTCAGCCCTCCTCCTATCGCCAGATAATGTTGATGGCGTGACGATGGAGGGTGAATGCCTCACCAATGCTCCAATTTCCTCAAGAATAAATTTGAATTCATGCCCTCCTTCTAGCGCCAGATAATGTTGATGGCGCAACGATGGAGGGTGAATGCCTCACCAATGCTCCAACTTTCTCAAGAATGAATTTCAATTCAAGCCCTCCTACAATTCAAAACTTCAATTCAACCTTCTAATGAACTTTGATTCTGCCCTCCTTCTAGCGCCAGATAATGTTGATGCGAGTTTTGTATTACTTACATAACATATTAGGATTTGACTATTCGATATGGGATATCAAACATACAACTTCTCTCTTGAAAAGTTATTGCTCATGGGACATGAATATAACTCCAATGTTCCTTACACTATTGGATACTTGCTCAGTTTTATCGATGCGATTTGCTGGTAATCACGTAGGCTGCCTTACGCTATTTATTCAAGGATGACTTGGACTTTGGTGGAATGAAGGTGATGGTGACTTGGTTTGTGAAATGTGTGGATGGTAGATAATGTTGATGGTAGTGATGGTGGTGGAAGGTGAGTGGATGCGTCCTGATACTTGATCTACTCTAACTTTCTCCTCTCTAAACTTCAACTACCCAGCTACTCACTATTCTACACCTACTCCTATGAATGGAAGGTTAGCAAATGGACAGGGATCGAACCTAATGAGAGCTGACCAGCGGCCTCACTTCCACAGGTGCAATGGTTCAAAGGAATAATAAACTAGCTTACCACACAAAGCTTCCCAACTAGCCGCTAGGATGCTAGTGGTCTAGTATTGATCCCTATCAAACATTTACAAATGCTACCATACAACTATTCATCTACTTCACTTCACTTAAACAACTTCAAATGCAACCAACTTTAACAACTTGAAAGAAAATCTAACTAAGTGGAAGTAGAAAACATGCAATAACACCCAATGTTCTTGATCAACATGCCAATCGCAACAATGAAAAAGAGAGCAATTTTGGTATAATTTTCGCAACAATGAAAAAGAGAGCAATTTTGGTATTATTTTCGCAACAATTTCTCCGACACTTTACAAATGAGAGCAAATGGCCTTTTATAGGGGCCAGAAATACAACGGACGGTGGAGATCAAAACAAGATTAACGATCCAGATTGGATCCTCAAAACCCTAATTAGGGTTGCCACCCCATCGGCCAATGAGAAGCTACCACCTCATCAATGGACCAATGAAAAAAGTGCAAAAAGTGGCAACCAATGAGAAGGCACCAAAATGGTGGCCAATAAAAAATAGACACTTGTCCTATTCTAGAAGAAAGGGAAATTGCCACTTGGGCTTACATCAAATGATCTTCTAATATAAATCTTCCCTTTTCTTTCATTTTCTTAGCTAAGGCAATGAACTTAGCTACCTTTCATTAACTTCTCCCATAGGAGGACAGGGTGTGTGCTTTGCCCTCTGTTCCGCTGATTTCGCCATGCCACTTGCTGTTTGTAGTATCCTTTCGTGATCCTTCTCATATTCTTTCTCAAATCCAATAAAAGCATTGAGAGAGGAAAGGGTGCCCAAATGCTTTTTTCTTGATAGCAACCTTTCCCAACTCATCCAACTTCGATCCAAAATTTGTCTCACTGACATCTTCTTTGCCAAGGGGGATTGTCGTTCCTTCAGTCTGTCCCTCATTCATATCATGTCCACTGTATAGATATTGGTGTCGGTTATTCACTTCATTTTTGAGAAGAAGGAAGTTTTGGGCGTCATATCCTCTTTGTCTTTCTTAGTGTTTGCCCACTTGGGATTCTTACTTGCACTATCATCCTCCATGCTCGTCGCCCTATTACGGGATGGTAGAGTGGTGGACCAAAAGGCAAGAAGAACCAAACGGAGCAATCCTTAGACTAGAACGAAAGATGGATGTCAGCTTAAGAACTCCTTGCAACTCTAGATGATGAAAATTCACCTTAACCAGTAAACTTACAGCGACTTTTTGGAACCTAGGATATGACTTTCAAGAAGTTCAAATCCCTTTGCAAATTAGAAATTTATCATGCAATTCACCTCCAAATAAAATTTCCCAACCTAGGGCAAAAATTGCAGGCACTTGCAAAAATCAGAATTTTATCTCCCACAAATTTTGGCTCCCACAAAATTCGGCCTCCACAAATTTCGGCTCCCACAAATTTCGCCCTCCACAAAATTCGCCAAGCAAGAAAAGTGCAGATCTGCTCTTGCAAAATCACCAACGCCTTGAGAAGGAGAAGTGAGAAGTGAGGAAGAAATGGGAGAGAGGCCTCCTCTTATACCCGACTTTCTTCTTGGACCCTAGGAGAAAGAAAAAACAAATAATTAATCCAAAATTATGGCCCACAATTAAATACTTAACCAAAATTAATTTTGCCATGATGAAAATTAACTTTTAAAATTGCCAATTAGTTCTAAATTGCAAAAAGAAATTAAATGGTGCCTTGGAGATGTTAAATATTTCCATTTAATGAGGATTTAGTAATTAATACGTCATTAAAATAGGATTTTGGCTAACCAAAAGCCATTTTTCAATATTAAATTACCAATTTCATTGAAGGCAAAAATTTTTCAAGACAATTTTAATCTATTAAAATCAATTTTTTGCAATTTCTTACCCAAATCGATTTTGCTATGCCAATAAATTTATTTATTTATTTATTTTTTTGACAAAAATAAAATAAAATTTCTTCTGAAGCCAAAAATCGATTTTTGCAATTTTATTTCACCATCACAAAAATTAATCTTTTTCACCAAAAATAATCAAGATTTTCCAAAAGACCAAATTTAACAAAATTTTCATTTTTGAAAATTATCCAAATTTACACAATTATATCCAAAATTTCAAAAGAAAAATGTCTAAGTACAAAATTTACAATTTTATCCTACCAAGTGTTGCTCTTTAAAATTTGTTCGGCTCAAGGATGAAATTGGTGGCTCTAGAAAATCAAGTTGAAACCGGGTGAAAATAATTCTAACCTTCTCCCCACTGGCCCTGAAGGTGTCCAAGGCTCAAAATTTTTCAAAACTCAAAATTGTTGGACAATCCAAAAATTTGCCAAGGCGATTAGAAAAAAGGGGGTCCCCAAAAATTTTGGGGCGATGGTGTGAAAACTTCACAACAAATCCCAAAACAAAATTCATACTAATATGTTCTCGAGGCTTACCTTCTTGACTCGAGATAGCGCTAAAAGCATTTCCACTAGCATCACAGTCAACTTGAAGAACTTTGTTAAAATCAGGTAAATCAAGCATAGGTAATTCTGCGACCTTTTCCTTCAATGTTTCAATGCTTTTATTTGCTCCATGTGTCCGTGTGAATTCCTTTTAATCACCTCTCATTGTCTCTATCATGACATTACATATTGAACTAAAGTTTCTGATAAATTTCCTATAGAAACTTGCCAAGCCATGAAATGATCTAACTTCTCCCACATTCTCAGGTGTAGGCCAATCAAGAATATCTTTTACCTTTAGAGGATCCATCTTTAATCCATCAATAGAAGTCACAAAATTAAGATGCACAATCTTTTCTTTCATTAAAGAAAATTTCTTTAGATTTATCAATAACTTCTCTTCCTCCAGTCTCTGCAAGACTTGTTTGAGATGCATTAGGTGTTCCTCTTTAGTCTTACTGTAGATCAGTATGTCATCAAGGTATACAATCACAAATTTACCTAATAATTTCTTCAAAACCTCATTCATTAATCTCATAAAAGTACTAGGTGCATTAGCTCAACCGAAAGGCATAATCGACCACTTATACAAACCTTGGTTAGTCCTAAAAATAGTCTTCCACTCATCCCCTTATTTGATCCTAATTTGATGATAGCCACTTTTCATATCAATCTTTGCTAAATACTTTGTTCTACTCAAATGATCCATAATGTCATCCATTATAGGCAAAGGAAGCCTATACTTCATTGTTATTCTGTTTATAGCTCTAGTATCAGTGCACATTCTCCATTTTTCTTAGGTGCCAATACAATAGGTATTGCACAAGGACTCAAACTTTCTCTGACCAAACCTCTCTCAAGAAATTCTTGCACTTGTCAATTCAATTCTTCATATTTTGCAGGTTTCAATCTGTGTGGTGCTTTATTAGGCAAACTAGCTTTAGGTATCAAATCCATACAATGACTTGTACTTCTTACGTGGGGTAATCCATCAGGTACATGATCTGAAATAATATCTTGAAATTCAGTCAACAAAGATCTAACCTTAGGTGCATGCTCAAGTTCAACTTGTTTCTCAGTTTTCCTAGGGATCAATGCAAAGCAAACATTTTGTTTCTTCGTGTCTTTCACAAATTGATTTCTGTAAACCAAGCAGACTCTTAACTGTAGTACAGTGATTTTCCTATGGTTTCTCTACCAAAGGCAACAATACTTGTCTTTTTCCATTAGCCGAAATAGTATACTAATTCAATCTACCATCATGTAAACCTTGTCTATCATACTGCCAAGGTCTTCCTGAAAGAATATGACAACAACCATAGGCATGATATCACACAAAATTTCAGTAAAATAATCTCCAATCTTAAATTTCACAAGGCATTGTTCAGTTACCGGTAACTTATGCTCAGCCTTGATCCAAACAATGTGATAAGGATTACGGTGTCCCAATCTGCAACTTCAACTTAGATACCAACTCTTTAGATGCCAAATTATCATAACTACCACTGGCAATGATTACTTCACAACATTTTCCTTCAATCTTACATCTGGTCTTGAAAAGACTTCTCCTCAAAACAGTTTTCTCATTCATATGCTCATTCCACAAGGTTCTTCCAACCATCATATTCTCTTCTTTCCCAGGTTGATTAGGTGTATCAATTGCTTCTTGAATCAAAGCTTTCCTGGTACTACTTTTTGTCTTCTTACCAGAAAAGTTACATTCAAAAGCTCTATGTCCTTCTCCACACTTAAAAGAAGTACCTTTAAACCAAGATTTATCTTCTCTCTTGCCAATGCTGTTATTCCTAGAGTAACCAGAATAATTACCTATAATGTAGTTACCTATTTCTTTGCTTCCATTGTCTTTTTCCATTCTGTTTTGCCTTTGCCATTTGCTGATTATCAGATCTGCTACTTTCTCCATAAGATCTACCTCTACTTCATTGCTTCCATTGTCTTTTTCTCTGTTTTGCCTTTGCCATTTGCTGCATTATCAGATCTGCTACTTTCTCCATAAGATTTACCTCTACTTCACTGAAATCTTCCACCTCTCGTCCTTTGTCTTTGTTCTTGTTTCTTTGCCAACTTTTCTTCAGCCTTCAAGGCATACAAATATGCTTCCTCAAAACTTAACATTTTCATAAAACTGATTTCATCTTGTGTAGAAGTTCTCAAGCCATTCAAGTATCTAGCAACCTTTTCAACATCATCATCAAAATGTCCAGATCTTATATCCAACTTATAGAATTCCTCAGTATAATCTTTCATAGTCATGTCTTTCTATCTCAAATTTTGCATTCTTCTCAACAAATTAACTTGATTATCAACAGGGAGGAACTTCTTTTTCAAATTAACTTGATTATTTTGCACCATCTCCATCATGTGTAATTTGGTCCTATTTTGCCGAAGGACCCTCCATTGCAAGATCAACACGAGAGAAAAGACAATGTGTGCTATGAATGTACACCTGTTTCCTTGCTTTCTTTGACCCCAATCGATTCCTTCTTCAATGACTGAATAAAATCATAACTACTCCAATTTCTAGCTATAGAACTAGCAACTTGTGAGAGCAATCTTACTGCAAATGATTGCAACTCAGGAGTATCATCTCCTTGGTTCCACCACCATTCTTTAGGTTCTTTCTTTGCTCACATATCATACAAAGCTTCCATTGAAGCAAAATCACCATTCCCATGCAAAAACTTATTCCATTGACTCCTTATAACAACCATAAATCTTTTGTATTGCAGCCCAAAATCCCTCCATTACCTCTCTAGCCTCATATGGAGTACTCTTCTGTATTATATCATTTAGGATTTAAGGCATATGCAGCATAATGAAGGGGAGTGTTCTATTTATTCAATCTTCCATGTAGTTTTTCTTCTATCAAAGGATATAAAGAAGGATCTCTAGCATCTGTTTTTGTCTCAATTCATTCACCCATGGAATCCATTTCCTCATAAATCTCCCCCAGACATGGCCTGTCTGAGTCTGCAAATTTGATTATCTCACAAACGGGTCTAATAATGCCACAACAAATCCAACATCAGCCCAAAATTGATCATCAAGAACCAAACTTCTGACCTCAGTTGTAGTATCCGATGTAGATTGTCTCCAAGCTGCCCATTCACCACTAACCAGTAACCACAATGGAATGCAAAGCTCCTTTGACTTCACAAAGGCAGGTAAGAAGAATAAAATAAGATGCAAATCTTGTATCAGAAGATTTCACAAGTTCCATTTGGCATATTTCTGATAATTTGTTTGTGTGGTGATGGTTACGTATGAACATTTTAATTTTTCTGCCCTTATGTATATGAGATCTGAATTCCACTGGGAATTCACCAATATTTTTTTAGTGCACTATTTAGTGAATGCACAACATGGTGATCGGAAAATATCCTTATATTTCTTTTGTACCATCAAACCAGCTTCTTTATTAACAGGGGCAGTATCGGTAATAGTTTGCACCACATGTGATGCTCCCACCTCCTTAATGCTGTCAGATAACTGGTTATGAAGAAAATCATCATTCTTTTCTTGCTCTGTACAGTCAATTGCCTCCAGAAAATCAGGCCCTTTGCTACATGGTACCATGGCAACGAGTAAGGGATGATTTCTAGTATCTGTCCACCCATCCATCACAATACTGCAACCTTCTGTAGCCCACCCTCTTTCAATGGTGTTGTTTGTTGTTTTAATCGAAGCTTTTCTTTATTGATTAGAGTAGTGCCAAGTTTTTCAGACCCAGGTGGTTTATCCTTTGCTGGTCCATTATGGATAGCTTGGAACATCTCTGTAAAGAAAGGTGAACAAACAACATCAAATGGTATCCTATTTGCATAAAAGAACTGTGCAATTGCTGCATCAACTACTTCTTGACCTTGCATATCAAAGAGTCTTTCAATGGGGTTTGAACTGCTAATGTGTGGTCTCTTGTGCGACTGTGAATGTTGTTCTGCCATATCCCTACCAGAAGATGCATCTGTCTCTATTGTCTCTCTATTCAGAGATTGAGTTCCAATTGTGTTGCTAGTAGGTGCCCCTGCTGTTGAAGCATGAGAGGAGCTAATATTTTGATATATTTTTCCATCAGCCCTTCCTTGATACCTTGCATCCTCAAGGCGCACTGGCTCATTTTCACAAGGGTCAATGCCCTTTCTAGATATACGAAGGAAATGAGCCTTCACCGTCATGTAAGTACGTTGCCATTCATTTGGACAATGTTTACATTTGATTGTGACTGTTCCACCTCTAGTCACGAGAGTACAATCATAACATTTCCAAAATGGGTATCTTCCCCCACCGCCTGCACATTCTGCACAATTTTTTTTTTTTTTTTTAAATTTAGATTTGTAAATCAGATCTTATCCATGAGTCATATCTGTTACATATAGCAATTTAGCATTGAGAAAAATGAAATTAAAAAATTTGACCCGTAAGAAAATTAAGATAATAATATGATTACAATAAAACTCAGAACTGTATACTAAGAAATGCTAAGTTATTATTAAAGCCTCAGAACTCAGAACTGTAAAGTCATGAAATTATTAATTTACTATTTCAATGTTATGTTTACAACTTTACCGTTAATCTGTTTCAGTGGTCTAAGTTTTTAAATTTAAATGTTTAAGTTTTTAATTGTTAAATTTAACAGTTCTGGGCAGAGGAGACATCTGCAAAGTGTGGCATGACTCCTTCGCCCAGAACAATATAAAACAAAAAATGTCCCCCGTCAAAAACAAAAAATGGTGATTAACAAACAGCAAAGATTTTGAAAACAAAAAACACAGAGGTCCGCTGCCAGACATGTCTGCAAGGTGTGGAGGCCATGACTCCTCTGCCTAGAACTGTTAAAAAAAAGACGACCCCTGTCAAAAAAAATGCCAACATTTATGGAAAAATGCAAAATGCAGAGGCCCAAGCTCAGACTGACCTGGGAAATATTGGATGCAGGGAAATATGGTGTCCAAATCGCAGCCGCAAACAACAAATAATGCCTGCCTCCCCTTCCAATAACGTCTATCACACAAAATAGGGCATTCACAATACTAAAGTTCGTGTTTTATAAAACGAAATGACAATAATTTATTATTGCGTTGTATAAAAAAATTAAAATGACGTTCAAAATGATTAAAAATTAAATAATCTTGTATTTTAAATTTGTCTTTTTATCTGGGGACGTGTGGGAGACTTCATTTTATTGGAATCAAATATTTGGATTATTTGGAAGACACTGCCATAAAGGTTCTAGCCATTCTTGAAGACTCTAGAGACATTAAAAGTCTTGGAGGCGCGTTGCGGAGTGGTGGTGGTGGGGGGATGTATCTCCCATAGTACTGCTAAAAATATAATAAATTCGTAATTTTCTGGTTCACTCTAGTTATCCTCCTATTCTATCAACTAAAAATATAGAGCCAAACATGGAGCATACACTTAAAAACACAAAGTATACACATGAATGGGTGAAGACATGGAGCGCACAAAGTATACACATGAAAATATGCAGACACAAAGCATGCACACAAATACAAACACATTGTTAGACCCTTCTTACAGGCTAGAATGCATTTATTGATTTATCTACCATGTAAGATGACAAATAAATTCATAATTTTCTGGTTCATCTAGTTATCCTCATATTTGAGATCGACTAAAAATATAGAACCAAACATTTGAAAACACAAAGTACAGACATGAATGTGTGAAGACATGGAGCACACACAAAGTATACACATAAAAGCATACATACTGTTAGACCCTTCTTATTGGCTAGAATGCATTTACTGATTTATCTTACATGTAAGATGGCAGGATCAATGCTTTGATACCACTTGTGATGCCCCTTTCCCGGATTGCCCTGTAATCTGCCCTAAGTTCACAAAAGCCAAATGAAACAAGGAACACACTATTGTTAGAGATACACCTGTCTTGGAACCTGCAACCACATTAGATGATAATATAATCTGAATACATGTAATACATTTATTTTTAAGGTTAGGAGAGAAGTACACTTTAGCGCGAAATTCCCATGGGCTCAACCATAATGAGGGTTTAAATAGAAAGGACATGATGAGCTTCTGTAATTATCCCACACACTAGGCCTAAGAGAAGAAACTTTGTGCCCCTTGGCCTCATGTGGTCTTAACCAAGCTCACAAGCTGGTCTACTAAGCGGAGCCTATATACCATTCCCCTTCATCATGTTATCCTTTTCGCCCTTAGTGATTGAGGGTCTCTTTCTTAGTTACCTCAGTATCTAACCCATATAGTCTAGAAGATTTCAATAGGGTGTGTCCTTAACTCGATCCTAGGCCCAAGTGCAGAATCTCTCTCTCCCTTGGCTTCTTGCGGTCCTTAGCTGATCACATGAGGTGGTGTACCCAATGAGGCCTTGCCTTTCCTCCTCGCAGTTCTGTTCTCTAATATTATTGATTATTGCAGGTGTATGATATTGTCAATTGTCTATTTATAAACGTACATCTACTTGCATATGTTTATATAGTTCTGTCAAAATCTGCAGAGTATATTGACATCCACATCCATTCAATTATGCGTATATCGACTTCCACATCCATTCAATTACGCACAAAGAGTACAATTAATCTTTCATAACATGATGATTGAAGGTGTGATTACAACTTGATCTGCTGTAGATGATAACACCGTGTGATTGATTATCTTCTTCCTATTTGATTGTTGTTGAATTATTGATTGATCGAATGAATTCCTTTGATTTGATGATTCAAGCTATTGTTGAGTTATGATTAAGTAATTGCAATTACATGATTGAAGAGTGATGACACAATTAATGCTAGTTTGATAAATTGGTAGATGATAAGTGAATGAATGCTTATTTGATAGAGTGATGCTTGATTGCTGAATTGTATTTTTTCTTCATGCCACGATGAAATGATGTTTGATGTTGATTAGTGATTGATGGAAGAAGGATGATGATTGATAAATCCTCCTTTAGTGCTTGGAATGGAATCTTCTTATAGTTTATTGGTGTAAGAGTCACCACCTTTAATAATAATCAAGTCACCAATCTCTGTTGTTACCTTTGAGAATTATATATTATTCCGCAAACTGCTTTCCCTTGGATGTCCTCAAATGAAAACTTCTACCTATCATGTGGAGGAGAATCACACTTCATCATGGCTCCTCTTCAACCTTTCGCTGTTACCACCCCGCCCTTTGCAATTGTCACAACCTTTCACCATTATGACCCTCTGGAAGAGTTTCAAGTTCAACCATTCATCATTTCTACCCTTTGAAAGAGTCACTACCCTTCACTTTGAATGAGTAACCACCCTTCATAACCTTTGCCTTTTGAGGAAGTCATTTCCTTATTTTCTTCTCATTACTTTTTCTCGCTTCCATTAATTCTTTTTTGAATCCACCTTCCCTTTTCTCTTCCTTCCTCTTTCCTGCTTTCAAAGGAAGCTCTCCCTTTTTATATTTTATGTTTGAGAGAGTTGCAACTTTCCATTTCACACCTTTTGAACCTTCATTAACTTGACTAAATTTTAATTATGTTATATTATAAATTTAATATTATTGTTTATTATTAAATCCTATTTCAAAAAAGGGAGCTTTACACTTTACCACTGTTCTTGTTTTGAAAGTTCTCTGTCATGCTAATTTTTATAATTGTTGAATTATATTAAAAAAGAATGGTGTCTCCAAGTACCGATGCCCTATTTGAAAAATAGACATACTGGTACCTATACCCGTCTCTTGTACCAGTACCAATACTGGTCTCCTGGTGACCTTGGTAAACCATAAAATCAAAATACAATCAGTTATTTACTACCTTAGTCAGTAGTAGACATTCGGCATTTGACTTGCAGGTGTTTGTCGTCTGTTTCTACTGCCAAAGGAGAACTCAATCATTGCTTCGTTAGCAATAACTGATGCTGCAACTGCCGTTTAAGTGGAAAATGAATGATTTCCACAGATGGCAAAAACCATCGATATAACTGGTAAGGCATGATTCTTAGCCAAGAACAAAATGCATTTACCTGTGTGGTATTAACCATTGATCAACCATAAGGAACATATTCACATGCTAACCATTTACCTGTCCGTAAGTCTGGCTTTTGCACATATTTTAGCATTTATTTACAGAACAACTAAGATCTGCTTTGTGTAATTAATGAATTAGCAATTCTGTGCAACTATAATACAATATTTCCTGCTACCGGTTACAGTTAAATTCTGCACCAACAAATTGTTTCAATGCTTACTAGCTTTGTAAGAGAGTCAACTACCTAAATTTGAACTTTCTCCATATGAACTTTCTTAATGTCAACCGTCTCTCAAACAAAGTGTTAATGAATATCAATATGTCTGGCATGTAAATGGTACATTGGTATCTCAATCTCTATAACCACACAATTTATTTGGAAACACTTCGTGCAGCCATATGTTCTGTTTCAGTTGTAGACATAGAAAATGAAGGTTGCTTCTTGCTCATCCACTTCACTTCCGTGTATAGTAATAACACTGCAGCTTGTAAATCTTCTATTGCTTAGATCTCTAATCCAATCCAAATCCACATAAAGTTGTACATTCAACAACTTGTGATTCGATGATACCACACACAGTTTAGAAATATTTGGCACAAAAATATGAAAATTCTTTTCACATGGGTGTAAATTCCCTACTAGGATTTGACATGGGGTGTAAGTTCCCTACTAGGATCTGATGTAAATTTGCCTAGAACTCTCACTACTTGGGCTATGCCTAGTCTAAAACTGACCATCACACACATCAGGTCACAACACTATCATAAAGAACATTATACATGTAAGGTCCACTTTTTGGGACATTAGAAAAAATGAAGTAAAGTTTATGAAATATTAAATTGGCTTATGAGAGCTTATCGCAAATTAATAAGAATGCCAGTTTAATACAGAAGAGATGAAATGGCAAGAAGACAAGGAGACAGGGTAGGGGAAGCCGAAGACTCATGTCATCAAACATTAAAAGGAGGTGAGATGGTTTCATTTGAGCATGCTTGGATATTAATTTGGTTTGAGATTTTTTTTGGAGAAATTAAGGAAGCTCCAGCTTCTATTCAAGATCCGATGACCGAAACCCTCAGGTTCTTCTTGGGTGGATTAGACGTAGTTCCAATTCATCATCCACGGTGGATTTATATCAGAATTCACATATGAGATTACTGGTGCTCTTTATAGTTTCATTCCAGTCTTACTGTTGGCATTGTGTTTAAGATTGGATTGGATGTTATTAATGTTATTGTATTGCTGGTTTATAATGCAATAACGAATTCTGGAGTAATTTAAAGAGTTTTTGCTGGTTACTTACTAGTTAATGTTGCTGGTTATTATTGAATAAAATCTGTTATATGGCTGGAAGTTATTTATGAAAATTATTGGGAACAATAAAGGATATTATAGTGGGATCAGAGCAGTGTATTCTGCCAGCTTGTGTGGTTGCTGGAAATTATTTATCAGAAATCCATACAATAATTTATCAGAGTAGCGAGCCCTGCCAGCCTGTGAAATTATAACAGAGATAAAATTGCAGCAGAGTTTTTTTTTTTTCAGAACTGGTCCCATTCCTATAGGGTAGCAGCCTGTGAAATTATAACAGAGATAAATTGCAGAAGAGATTTTTTTTCAGAACTGGTTCGCATGGGTCAATGAGTTTGACTTGAAAACTACACAGTTTAATCCTGATAGCAATATCACAATTTGACTTCTTGTGGAAATTATCTCCTACTTATCAATTGATGAGCTTAAGGGGCCTTCTAATGAATGGTTAACACTTGGTGGGTTTTACCATGGAGAAAACTCCGTAGTAAAGCATGCTCACGATGGAGTAGTATTAGGATGGGTGACCTCGTGGTAAACCCTGGCGCTTCACCTTTGTGAGCATCACCTAGATCCAATGGAACACATCTAGATCCAATGAGTGCTAAGTGTTTGATGTAGGAGCATCTTGGGTTTGTTCGGTGGCTACTTCGGAGTTCATAGGAGGAGACTCGGTAGTTGCTTTGAAGAGGTGCTTGGTAGAGGTTACTCGGTCTTCTCTTGGCAATTCTTGGTTGAGAACTCGATGGATGAATGGACTTGGCAATCTTGGAGGTGCTTGCTTGTCAAAGGAGCTCGGCATAGCTTGGGGGCACTCGGTCGTTGAAGGCGCTCGATGTTGCTTGCGGGAACTCGACATACACTGGGAGCTTGGTGAAGCTTGGCTGCAGTGTTGCTCGAGTTGCTTGGTCAGTGAAGGGGCTCGGTTGCTTCTGGAGGACTCGGCACATACTAGTGCTCAGTCAATGAAGGAGTTCAGTTATGTCTGGAAAAATGCTAACACTTGGCGTGATTTTTTTCTGATGCTCAGTTTGGTCTTGGTTATGTGTTAACCGAGTTGTATGTGGTCAGTTGACTTATTGTAATGTCCCCCTCTTCGTGCTAGACCTTACTGGCGCCTTGTTGGTCTGTCCTTCCATCCGGATAGGCTAACGACATTAATCTCGAGGATGCCAGCTAGTCACAAGAGTTAATTTGGTTTTGCTGGGGAAATGTTTAAAGTTGTGGAGCTTTTCTATAGTTAAGTCACTTTATTTTATAAAGTGGGTTCATAAAGTAACTTTATGACTTAAAGTCATTTTATAACAAAAAGTAACTTAAGTGATTAAAAGATGAAAATGGCTTTTATCTTATATTGCCGAGTTGTTTGTACTTCCCCTCATATCGAGGTTATAAAGGAAACAAACTTCCTTGGGATTGTCACTACGAAGAAAGATACTACTGTTCAAAATAACCGAGGTTGCTTAATGTGACGGGTTGCTCTTGAGGACGAAACCCCTTAATGCAAGTGAGAGGAGTTGAACATAGCCCTAGTTGCTCATTGGATACGTTATTCTTATGAAGTTTGTTGGTGATATATCATTCATATTGGGTCTGCACCAGGTGTACGTTGATTGAAGCAGGTAGGCAAAAGGGGAGTATGTTAGCTGCTACCTAGGGCCACAGAATCCAATTGCAAGGTGAGGAGATCACTTCGTATGATAGTGCAATAGATAGTCATTCATCTAGCAAGAGTATTGAACGTAGTACTACGGACTAGGAACATAGGAAGTAACGACAACAAGTGCTTTAGTTCTTCACTGCAGAGAGCAAGAGTAAGGCACAAGTATTGAGCACTAGAAGGAGGATCTCAGGCATCATATGGGTCCCTTACAGGAAGGTTGCATGTAGGTGGGCATCAACAATAGGTGCGGGGAGTAGGAGCAAACTCGACTACAGGTTGACAAATTGTCACACCCGATAAGGAGCAGGTGATACAACAATCTAGTGACCTGTTCATCTATGACAACAGGACCCCGTGACACACATCAACCAAATCCCAAGTCATGCAAACTGCCAGTTCTCGCACGGAGCACTAGGTTTCGATTTCTATTTTCCTTGAATGTTCATTGTTGCATAAAATGACAGTACTGCGGTTTAAATATGTCATTGGATGTTGTTTTGGAAGCTATTGTAAACTCTAAACTTAATTGATGAATATTCCCAATACTCTATTACTGTTACAATTATCTTGCAGGAGAATTTTTATGCTGGTTGAGAGTCATAGACAACAATATCCATGTTATGGTCGATTCAATTAACTCAGATCAGTATTATACGGGTCTGGATTCTTACACTTATGCATTTAATTTGGGTTATATGTATTTAATTTTTGTTGTGAGCTGACTTGTGGCTTGAGGGGTGTATTTAATGTAAGGGTTATTCTAATTTGTATTTGGCTAGGTCGACTTTTGGCTTTGTTGGGTATAAGTAAGGGGGTCTTGTGGAGTCTTAGGCATTCATTCAGGGGGAATGTATCCCAAGTTCAGCATGGAGTAGCTGAAGAGCGAAGTTTTCCTAAGTGTGGATAGAGTGCTGAATGTGAGGCAGTTTACACTTGGAAACAAGGAGATTGCTTGGTGAGCTTGCAAGCACAAGTTGAGATCTTCCTTGGAGGTTTCTACCGGAGCGTGGATCTAGACTAGCTAGTGTTGGGATTGGATCTTGAGGGATCTTGCAGAACTGTTTTTGTAACTGCTATTGTATTTGGCCAACACTCGAAAGGCCTTGCAATCGGGCACATTGCATGCAAACAATTATTTTATGAATAAAGAGTTGCATTTGGTATCAAATTGTGTATCTTGTTGTTGTGTTTCCGCTGTGTGGTTATTTGCAGGGATTTGGATGACCTCTAGTAGGGGTACCCGCGGATTTTCACTACATCAGTGTTCCATTCATTCTCATGAGAGATGGATTCATAGTGAATCAGTGCTCATGAAACATGGGTTAATGAGTTTGACTCAAAACTACATAGTTAAATTGTGATAGCAATATCACAAGCATCAACGTTATTAGCATATTCTAAAAGTTAATTTGGGTTGGAGAAGACAAAAACATTTTATTTTATTATTTGTCATGAAGGAGGATTCTTCTGCTGTATGAAGACATTTAACATTACTTTGGGCTGAGGAAGCTTTATGTGGATACAATCATTTTAAACCTCTAATGTTACCAAAGTCTAAAGTGCAGACATATTAGGGGAAAAAGGCTTTCACTATTTAGGGAAAGAAATTTAGATGTTTAGCTATAAACTGAAATATCAAAGGGATAAATAATTGTTGAAGACTCAAGTCAGGAGGTCATTTGGGATCACATATACAATGTTCGAAGATTTGTTGCGATATTCAGCGGGGAAACTTTCAATCAATCACAAAAGTCTCCTATAAATATGACTTGGGCAGAGTCAGTTGCATTTGAAGACTAATTCGGCTGTAGGTACCAAGTGCCAAGAAAGAGAGACTTGCAATGAGCAGTTGAGCTGACATTGTTGATGCTTGTTGGTTCTCAAAAGAAAATTAATGCAAGAAGATGAAACAATAGTGGAACAAGGAGTCATCGTGATTGAATAGAGAATTAATTCTATGTGTGGTGATATATATATATATATATATATTGACAACTTCAACATATTTGTTGTTCGTGGATGGGAAAATATTTAAGTTGAATTCAATACCTATTAAGAAGATTCGACTTTATTTTGAAGGAGCACAAATTCTTCTTGGGTAACTTTTTTTGTGACTATTGTTTATGAGGGAATTAAATGAATACTAATTTGATCTTCTACATATAGGTTGAATCCCAAATATATAATTATTGCCTATTAGTGCTGGAAATAGTAAAGGGGAAATTTATTGAGTGCAATAGTTTTAATGTTCGGAGAGCACTTACCATAAATGAATTTTCATTTGAGTCGACGTTTGAGAGAACACGAATACCAGTCTTGTTTGGGTGAGAAATAAAATCTTTGCTGTGATTAATATTTTGGCAAAGACATCTCCAAGCTCTATAACCATTCACATCTAGAAAGAATGCGTCCATGTGTGGAAGAAAATAAATAATGACAAAACATAAAAAACACGGGTAAGTGCTAGGTCAGGATTCTGTAGAGTTAGTGGAAACTGTTATCATAGTGAACCTTGTCATCTTACCTTGTGCGAACCGAAGCTAATAATATTAGTGGCTTTCTTGTTGGATGTTAAATATTGCTGAAGGCAAAGGATTGGAAATTGTGTTCGGCAGAGAATCTTTCAACAAAAGATATTTTAACTGCTATAGAGAAATATAGATGGGCAGAGTTGCATTGGAGAAGAAAATTGTTTATTCCTAGAAGTGCTATTTGTTGGATTGGAGAAATATTCGATTCTATGGTATTCAATTGCATAGAGATTTAATTGGCATGGAGAGAAGATTAAGGTCCTTGAAATAATGTCTACCGGGTTAAGGTTCAATGTGTCGGGATTAATATATGATTTGGAAACCGTAAATCTGAAATCACCAGTCACAAATGATTATTGAGCTCCTTCAATAGCACATATTGCTGTCCATTTCAAGTTACAGATGTCCCAAGAGTAAAAAATCAGTTTTGTATTGCTCTGGGCAACCTGATGATTGGATGGTGTTAATTCTATAACTTCACAATCATGCTGGTCTGACAGTACAGATCATACAGATCTGAGTATTAATTCTATGCCCTTCTAATGTTAGGCTATATAAATGATTGCCTTGTTTTAGTAAGAAATCAGGTCTCCTTTGGATTAAATAGATAATTCTAAACTTGTCAAACTAGTTAGGATAAACACTAACTAATGATCTTATTCCTTGAGCGCTGATTCTAGGAAGCTAATCAGGGCCGATCTAGATAGGGACATGTCTCTTATAGAGACATGCCCTTTGGTTGCATATTTATATAGGGTGGGAATGTAGTTAAAGGACACGCAAAAATAGAACAAGTCTGCTCCTTTAAGCAATCCTGCCTGATTCGAATACTTGCTGAGACAAAAACATTTCAGAATATTATATTGATATTGATATATCTTTATCAAGTCTGGAATAGAAGGAAGATCATCTTCAGTAAGCAATATAGAAGTTATTATCTCAGTCTGATCACATAAATTTGCATAAACTTTACATGGTATTAGATCTCTAGTAGTCAAACCTAGGCTCTGCAAATTAAACAATCAGACTTAGTATATCTAGCATCATTCTTCTATCTTCAAATGACATACACAATCAGACTTGAGGACAGGTTTGATGGGAAAGAACACTTTGATGCTTGGAAATTCATAATCATGATGATTCTTGAAGAAAATGATGTAAAACAGTTTGTTGATTCAGTATCCAAACAACTTGCTGCTGAACCTAATAAAACTATATGGAGTAAAGGAAACAGGAAAGCTATACATATCATATTAGACGGAGTGAAAAATGAAATAGTACCCACGCTAATGAAACATCAAACAACATTTGATATGATGAATGCATTATTAAATGCATATGAGGTTAATAATGCAACTAGAGTCCTTGTACTAAAAAGGCAACTAAATCATATACAAATAAAGAAGGGAGAATCGATGAATTCTTACTTCCTAAGGATTGCCAGTCTAAGAGATGAACTTGAAAGTATAGGAACCATAATTAATGATACAAAACTAACGCTGATGGCTATAGATGGATTGCCAGATTCATGGGAAACATTCGCACAAGGAGTAAGTGCTAGAGACAATCTTCCTAACTTCAATAGACTTAAGGGAGCTTCTCTTCAGGAAGAATCCATAAAACTTAAGAAAAGGGGAAAGTTGAAAATTGAAGACGAAGAACTTCATGTTCTTAACACAAATTCCTATAAAGGTAAGAAGAAGCATTTCAAGAAGAAGGGAAATCAAAAGAATGATAAAACTAAGAAAGATCTATCCAAAGTAAGATGCTTCAAATGTGAAAATTTTGGACACTATAGATCTAATTGCCATGAGAATTCTAAACAGCAAGTAAACTGTACAAACATTGCTTATAAAGAAGATAAATATGATCCTGAGAATCGTGTATTGTATTCGACACTATCAAATGAGGTATCAAGCAAGGCATGGGTGATTGATAGTGGATCATCCTGACATATTACAGGATACAAAGAAGCAGTAAACTCTATATCTGAAGAAGTTGATGGCGAAGTTACCATCGTTGATAATTTTGCTCGTTCAGTCAAAGGAATTGGGAATTGCACCTTGAAACTAAAGTCAGGCAGTTCTCTACATCTCAAAGGAGTACTCTATGTACTAGCGATAAAAAGTAATCTAATCTCGGTTACAACACTTGAAGATGATGGACATAATGTTGCATTCATGGACGATAAAGTAATGACCTGCGCTAAGAACTCATTTAAGAAAGCAAAATTGATTGGTCAAAGAAAGGGGTACATGTATGAATTGAATTCAGAACCTAATTGACCCATTCAAGCCTTAATTCATGAAGCTGCTGATATAAATGAAATATGGCACAAAAGGTTAGTACATCTAAATTTCAAAACCTTATCGACTATGGAGAAGATGGTTACTGGTTTACCTAAGTTAAATAAAGATCATTCAAGCATATGCAAAAAAATGTGCTCTCGGTAAGAACACCAAAAGTCCATTCCATGATAGGACTAGAAAAACTAACAATGTTTTGGAATTAATCCACTTAGATTTATGTGGACCTATGTCTGTTCTTTCTGTTGGAGGATTCTGGTACTATATACTTTTTATAGATGACTTCTTTATAAAAACTTGGATTTACTTCTTAAAATGTAAAGAATAAAAAAAAATCCTTAAGAAATTTAAAGAATTAAAAACCTTAACTGAAAACTTATCAGGACAAAAAACTAAAACTCTTAGGACTGATAATGGAGGGGAATATACCTTAGATTTGTTTAAAGAGTTTTGTAAAGAAACATGAATTAAGAGGGAGTATACCGTTCCTTATAACCCACAACAAAATGGGGTAGTAGAAAGGCAGAATAGAACAATTATAAAAGCTGCAAGAGCTATGATATTTGATCAAAATCTAGAATATTATCTTTGGGCAAAAGCGTCTTGCACTGCTGTCTATATTCAAAAGAGAAGTCCTCACTTCCACCTTAGAGATAAAACCCCTGAAGAAGTCTTTACTAAGGTTAAACCTAATATAAGTCATTTTAGGATTTTTGGGTGCCCAGTATATATACATGTTCCAAAAGAAAAGAGAACTAAGTTAGAACCCTCTGGGAGGAAAGGTATTTTTGTTGGGTATAGTGAAACATCTAAAGCATATAGGATTTTTATACCTAGTCAGAAAAATATTGAACTTAGTAGGGATGTAATATTTGAAGAAGATTTAGCATTCAAAAGAGCCTTAAGTTCTGGAGATACCTCTCCCTTACCTAGTTTTGAAGAAAATATTGAACATGAGTCTCAAAGGAAGAACATTGAAGAAATTGAAGATGAAATTGGGCCATTAAGACAGTAGAGGAAGCACAAGACTTCGTTGCACCATCTAGAACATTCAGAGAAAGCAAAAGATCCAAGAGATTTTCTAGTTATGCAATAAACATGAATGATTTGTCTAAATCAGAACCAACCATTGTTTCAGATGCTATTAAACATACAGCTTGGAAGGATGCCATGACGAAAGAATACCAATCCATTATGAAGAATGATGTTTGGGAAATTGTTCCAAGACTTGAAGGAAAATCTGTTGTTTCTTCCAAGTGGATATTTAAAATCAAGTATGCTATTGACGGTAGCATTGAAAAATATAAAGCGTGATTCGTAGCGAGGGGATTCTTTAGAAAGAGGGGATTGATTATGAAGAAACCTTTGCTCTTGTTGCCAGATACACCTCTGTAAGAGTAGTCCTAGCTATTGCAGCATCAAAGGGATGGAAAGTACATTAGATGGATGTAAAAACAACATTTTTGAATGGAAAGATTACAGAAGAGTTATATTTGGAGCAACTTGAAGGATTTGAAGCTCACAACCCTAAAGTTCTTGTTTGTAGGCTCAAGAAAGCTCCCTATTGGCTTAAACAGGTTCCAAGGGCATGGTATGAAAGAATTGATAAGTATCTCACTGGCTTTGGATTCTCTAAGAATGAAGCTGATCCAAATCTATATTATTAAAGGGATAAAGATGATATGGTAATTTTGATATTGTATGTTGATGATTTAATAATAACAAGTGATGATCATCTTATAGATCAATGCAAGAAAGATCTAGTCAGAGAATTTGAGATGAAAAATTTAAGACTCCTTCATTACTTCCTAGGACTGGAAGTATGGCAGAATTCTGACAATATCAGACTCAATCAAGGAAAGTATACATTAGATATCTTGAAGAGATTTGGAATGTGGAACTACAAGCCTATGTCTTCTCCCATGGAGACTAATCTACATAAACTTAAGGAAGCAGCAACAAAATCACCTTCCATAGGTTATACTCTTTACAAACAAATGATTGGATCCCTTATGTATTTGGTAAATATAAGACCTGATGTTTGCTATGCTGTTAATGCCTTCAGTCAGTTTATGTGCGAGCCAAAGGAGATTCACCTAGTTGTAGTCAAACACATAATGAGATACTTACAAGGCACTCTTAGCCTTGGGCTCAAGTATGAGAAAGTTGAATTGGATCTACATTGATACATAGAATCAGATTGGTCTGAAGTGTTACTGACAGGAAAAACACTTCAGGATGCTATTTCAGTTTAGGCTCAGCGATGATATCATGGATATGCATAAAGCAGTCTTCGGTAGCACAAAGTTCCACAGGAGCTGAATACATTGCTGCAGCAGCTTCTCCGGAAGCAGTTTGGCTTAGGAAGTTACTTTTCGGACTATTTGGTTTAGCCATGAATCCTACGATTATTCATTGTGATAATCACAGTTCCATCAAGCTTTTTGTGAATCCAATTTTTCATGACAGGTCTAAGCATATTGAAACTCCTTACCATTATGTAAGAGATATGGTAGATAGGAATACTGTAAAATTAGAATACATTTGCATTGTAGATCAGACAACAGATATTCTTATTAAACCTCTCTCTCGAGTGAAGATAGATCACTTCAGGAAAAGACTCGATATGGTTGAATTGTAATTCATTTGTATTTTTTAAATAATTATTAAAATAATTTTTATTGTCAGGCTATTGATTGTTATGGGCTCCACCTTTTGTATTCATTAATTTAAGAGGTGACGATCTCTGAGAGAATGAACACTTGTATAAAAGACATTATGAGAGATGACAATCTCTTAGATAATGTGCGAAACAATAGAGATCTTCTGTCAGATTTAGAGGAGTTCAAGATCACATTGTGATGTAGACATTGTTATGTCTATGAGTCACAACTTGGATAAAGGAAGAATTTTATTATTCTCTAGAGTTTATCCTCTATTCTGGTAGCTCTTTAACTCAGGATCATGTTGTGATATAGGAATGCTAGTACCTATGAGTCACAACTTAGATAAATGAAGAATTTAATTATTCTCTCCAGATTTTATCTTGTATATTGTATTCTTTGCAATACTGTCATCACTAGTATCACTGATATGTCATATCACAGGTATAGTAATATGATATAGTATCATGTGTTCATGACACCACATACTCAGAAGATTTAGATAGATATAGAGTATCAATCTATGCTTATTCATCTTAATTGATGATGCTATATATGTTATCTCTTAGTATGATTATTAAGTTGAGAGGGAGTGTGAATTCTGTAACTTCACAATCATGCTGGTCTGACAGTACAGATCGTACAGATCTGAGTATTAATTCTATGCCCTTCTAATGATAGGCCATATAAATGATTGCCTTGTCTTAGTAAGAAATCGGCATCTCCTTTGGATTAAATAGAGAAGTCTAAACTTGTCGAATTAGTTAGGATAAACACTAACTAATGATCTTATTTCTTGAACGCCGATTTTAGGAAACTAATCCGGGCCAACCTAGAAAGGGACATGTCTCTTATAGAGACATGGCCTTTGGTTGCATATTTATATAGGGTGGGAATGTAGTTAAAGGACACACAAAAATAGAACAAGTCTGCTCCTGTAAGCAATCTTGTCTAATTTGAATACTTGCTGAGACAAAAACATTTCAGAATATTAAATTGATATTGACATATCTTCATCAAGTCTGGAATAGAAGGAAGACCATCTTCAGCAAGCAATATAGAAGTTATTATCTCAGTCTGATCACATAAATTTGCAGAAACTTTACAGATGGAAGTTATTTTTTGGAGGTGAGAGACATCACAGTTAATGGGTTTTAATGCTGCATAGAGATGGGACTGTGTGTTGCTAAATTCTAAGCCACCTACAACATACCCGAGCGGGCTGCATCGGTAAAATGTTACAGAGAAGTCTGGTCTGGGCTCTGCAGGAAAACTGGGAAGAGACTATTGTATCTAGTTGAAAAGGTGCGGGCTGTTGTTGTTAATCTGGACTATTGTTAGTTGCAGGTGATTTATTCTGCAGACTTCCAACCAGTAGAAGTTTAGTCTCCCGTTAACCATTAGGCTTCCATTACACGCCTCTGGAAGATGAATGCATAAAAATTGAAAGAAACCATTGCTGCAATTCACCGTGTCTTCTATTTCTCAATAGTAAGAAAATTACCTTGGGAACTTGAGATTAATATGCTGCTATCGTGAATCCTCTTCTGTTGTTCCCTCAAGCTTTTAATTGCAAGTCCTTTCATTTCATTATTATTACTATGTGGGACAACATGGTTGAGAAAAAGTGAAGACAGTTGCTAATGTTGCTGTTAGATACTTATTCTGATGCAAAGGAAGAAACTAGAGGAGTCATTAATTTCGGAATCTGTTACTGGGAGTGGGATTTGAAAAAGAAAAAGAGTGACAATACCAAGTATAATGTAATTCATGTATTCTGAAGCAAGCATTAGACTGTTGAGGCTTAGCCCATTCAGTATGAGAACTTTCACAATTGGAGAAGGTGAAAACACTTTCTAATTTCCGTGAGTGGTGATATTACTGTTACTTGAACCTGAATATTTACGGGTCTCATCATCAGTGTCTCTTCAATTTTCTAATTCAGATTTGGTAAAGAATTGGGCTAGGATTTACTGATTTGCAGCCGCGTCAGTAAGTAAAAGAAATCTGATATTGGTGTGCTGCATCCTGCAGCTCCGATGTGGTATCACTTCACTGGGCTCAAGGTTAACCGAGCCTTTAATCTATTCTGCAGCTGCCTCTGCATTTGAAGGTCAGAAAATTTTGTAATCAAATCTGCATTGAAGGTCAGAAAACATGAGGTTGGATTGTTGTTATGATAGGTCCAAAACAACAAAACAAAGACAAGTGGGAAATATGAAAAGTAGTATCTTCTCACATGAATTTAATGATACATTCAATGGCATTCAACTGAGGGAATTGCAGAAAGAAACAAAGATCAGAAATGGGCTCTGTATAGTTTGTCTACGACTAAAATCCTGGAAGTCTCTAAATATTCTTCTCCCTAAGTTGGAAGAATTGGAAATATGTTTGTCCAAATAGACCAGGCAGATTAGAGACTTCTCAATGAGCCCTTGCAGCCCTTAATGCTCGCTTTAATTCAGCAGAAACTTATGGAGCATCCATATAGAGATGTTAGGTTTGCACTGGCTTCATGTCTTTGTGAGATTACATGGACAACAACAGCTATATCAGTCTATAATGATGATGTATTGAGGATAGTCTTGCAGCTTATTGTGAAAAGCTTTTAGGGGTTACATCATGACAAAGACCGCACATTTGCCAAAAGGGTTAAGATCTGAGATATTACGACAAAGGTCAGATTGTTTTCCATTATAATTGATCTTGAATGCATTGATTTGACTTATCAATTATTTCAATGCTTCTTGACTGAAATTAGGAAGCATCATCCTGATCATTTGAAAGCTTGCACGCACACCATAACTTCCTGAATCCTTGATGAAGATGATGAAATATCCAAACAGTCACAATCTGAATTGTTGGTCATTTGGAGGAGGAAACATTGTATCACAAACTGTACACGAATTCTCTACAAGATTGATTGAGCATAAAACTGAAAGTTGAAGGAGTTTATGACTAAAGATGAGCCAATTTCATCAGGCATATAGGTTGCAGGATCTCCAAAAATGAGCAAGAATCAAATGAGGAGAGAGCAGATTTGTTTCACATGTCACCAAGCTTGGACACATGATTATGAACATGGTGATGACATGAATTCAACTATTGACAGAAGTATGAGACATTCAAACTCTACATTGGTGATTTAGAGATCGAAATTGACAAGCCTTCTATTAAGGATAGTCATATTCAATGTGAAAACATGTTGGATGTCTCTAAAGAAGTTTACAAAACTTAATGTCATGAGATACCAACACCCTTGCCTTTACACACAAATCAATCAAACAAAGAGTTTGCTTCATGATAAATCATGTGTTTCTTATATAAGCAATTCACTTGTACATGATAGTGATTTAGGGGACCAAACAAAGATAGCATTCAAGGATGATAGTGTTTTGGATGACCAATCAGAAAATGCACTTCATAATGATGATAAGGAGCAATTCTTGAAGAACCAGTCGAGAGTCATTGAAGACATGATTGTTGCAGTCTTAGTGAGCTATGATGATACTCATAGGATTGCTGAGAATCTTTACATGACAACACAAATGGAAAAGAGGCAAATGGGAATGGGAAGAGATTCTTATGTTGCTGATTACAGGGGGTTAAAGTAGTCTTGGAATCTTCAAAATCAGATTATTTATGCCTACTTTTAGATACGGATTACATCTTAAAGGTTGCTGGAAATTATGCTAGTCAATTATAAGGAAAAAAAAGCACCAGGTTAATAAGCTCAATAGGGAGCTTAAGGATGCTCGGGAGGCCATGGTTGATATACAAGTTGGTCTTCATAAAGCAGAAAATCAGATTGTTTTCACCAATCAAACCAGGGAACTAGAGGATAAAGTAAGGCATGAGTTTTTCCAGAAGGTTATTAAGGAACTGGATAGTATTTATCAGAACTATGACTTGGATAGGTGCCCCAAGAGATCAAGTAGCAAAATTTTGGATCACATTCAGCTGGTAAATAATTCTTTGTTTGAGGTAGATGCTGATTGGACATTTGATAACCCACTTTTTGAATTGGATGAGGAAGGTCACACCGATTCACATAACGAGGATAAAATTGATGGCAAGATTTGGGATCCAGGTTTATGAATTGGTGTTGGAACTTGGTTTCAGGTCTACAGTAATGGGGTGATTTTCAAAGAAGATGGTAAGAGAGTACATATCTATTGCTAGGATCAGATGGATGGACTGGTTTGGGATCCAGGGGTTGATAGGATGTGTGCTTTACCATTTGAGGTTTATGACGAGTTGCTACATAGTTTTGGGCTAGGAGCAGTTTTAATTAGAGTAGTGCAACAGATGAGTGTAGCAGTGATTTTTAGGTTGACATGGGATCCATGTATCCCATGGATAGTTGAGTTGCACTTGTTCCTCTTGCTTCACAATATGAGAGGGATGTTATCTCAGTGTTTCTAGATTGGGCTGTATAGATTTTGGAAGATTTATATGGGATATTGGGATAATTACAGGGTTCATAATTGCTTGAGGACAAACAATCTCAAGGTGGGAGGACCGTAATGTCCTCTTTTTGTGACATTAGAAAAAATAAACTTAAATTTATGAAACATTTGAATTGGCTTATGAGAGCTTAATGCAAATTAATAAAAAGGTCAGTTTAATATTAAATGGGCATTAATAAGAGATGAAATGGCAAGAACATAAAAAGTCAGGGTAAAGCCGAAGAGTCATGTCATTAGACGTTAAAAGGAGGAGAAATGGTTTCATTTGAGCATACTTGGATATTGATTTGGTTTGAGATTTCTTTTGGAGAAATTAAGGCAGCTTCAGCTTCTATTCAGGATTCGAGGATGGAAATCCTCAGGTTCTTCTTGGGTGGATTGCATGTAGCCCTGATCCCTCGCATCATAATTCACATTTGAGATTACAGGGGCACTTTATAGTTTCTTTCTAGTTTGATTGTTGGCACTGTGTTTAAGATTGGATTGGATGTTATTAATGTTATTGTATTGCTGGTTTATAATGCAATAACAAATTTTGGAGTATTTTAATGAGTATTTGCTGGTTACTTAACGTTATTATTGAATAAATTTTCTGTTATCTCTCTGGAATTTATTTGTGGAAAATATTGGAAACAGTATCTGTAAGGACTATTGTGATACATTCCTCATAACCCTTTTCAGATCAAGGACATTGTTCCAAAGACAACTTGATCCCTACAAATGAATAGAGGATTACCATTCTGCATGCTAAACCTTTGCAAAATAGTTTTAGTTTATTTTTTGTTGTTCAACCATAACTTTCTGATAGCCTTACTTTGCTTGATCTCCATACTTAAACTGTATTTTGCAGCTATGTTTTTCATTTCAAATGGGGTTGAAAGCTGATTGATTTTAGTCATTGCCTAATTGTTTCCAATGAGTAGCATACCATCAACATACAAAAACAATGTTTAAAATGTGACCATCTTCATCTTTGTAATGGACACAATGATCAGCTTAAATTTTAACAAACCCCAGTTCAAAACCTTAGGATATGACATTGAAGTGATTGCTTTTAACCCAAGTTACTGGTTTGAATCTAGATGTGGATGCAGGTCGAAGAACCCAGTAAGTGGTCATGTGAAATTTTTTCTGGGGGGGTTTGAATGTGTTTGGGCCCTGGATATATATATACACATTTACACACACACACACTACAAGGAAAAAATGCAGGAAATAGACAGAATTAAAACATTTGATGGTATGATACTTCATCATTGATCAATGTCAAAGATAAATATTAAATGCCAATTGATAGCTCACAAATGCTATGTTTTAACAATGAATGGCCTCATCTAGGGTTGTTTTAGGGCTTTGTTAGAACAAGAAAAATATAAAAAGTCACTTCGTAATGTTTTTAATTGAAATTTCTGAGTGTAGGGTGTCCGGATGTGCCCGGGTGCACATGGATGCTCACAGGGAGTGCTTTTTCCCACTGTGAGTGCATCTGGATGCACATGGATGTGTGTTCGGATGCACTGACAGGGAGAAAAAGTGCCTGTGAGCATCCAAATGAACCAGCAACTGCATCCTGCACCATAATGCATCGGTGCCCAGATACCAGGGCAAAATGCACACACCTGGTAACTAAGCTTTTAACCATATAGATGTCTTTAATTTACAAACCAAATTTTCTTCCCCTTAAAAAGATTCAGTTGTTTTATTAGGTTTTCTCCTTTAGATCTGCAGTTTCGATATCCAGTTCTGCTTTAAGATCAAAATCAACAAGGGATAACATAAATTAATGGATTTTAATATAGCTAGAAGTAGAAAGTCTAACTGAAACCTATTCCTTATATCTGGTAATATCTTTTTCCTCTCAATCTTGCCTTGAATCACTAACCCACCACCTTCTCTGATTTTTGTATATTCATTTATAAACGATTGGTTCATTTGCCCAAGTTCAACATCTCTGGTCTTGGCTGTTTCCCAAGAGTTGCTCTATTTTGAAGAGGGTTTTCTTCATGGATTTTGATTTATCATCAATACAAGAGAAAGCAAATACACTAAAAATTCGGTGAACCATATCTGTCTAGTAGTTTTTGTTGCGTTGTAGACATCTTAATTGATAGTGGAGTATGAACCTTCTCAGTATTTTATTTTTTGTTATTTGAATTTGATCTTAATCTCCTTCCTAGGCATTTTTTATCTCATTTTGATTTGTCTGTCCCCACAATTCTGCTCATTTGATGCACTTCTAGCACCTTTTTGCTTTCGAAATACGTTTTGTTTTCAATTCCTTTGATCACTTTTCCTTGGAGAAAACTATAAATTCCCTGAACACAATTTTCCTTGAATACACAATTTTCAGTGTTAAAAGGATTTCAAAGTCCACATGCTTCCGTATTTTTACTTAAGCCAATGAAAACTAAGATTTTTTTGCCTTGGGCATATGAAAAAATGCTCGTTGCCAAAGATCTTAATACTTGAAACATAATGCTCTTTGACTGCTGCTCTGTCCACATTTCCTATGGCACTTTATCTTCATATGCAAAAGTAGGAGACCTGTGTTATTAGGTTGAAAGCATTGCTAACAGCTTTAATTCAGTTTCTTGTTTCTGGAATCTAAATTAACATTAAACATATTTTCTGGCTACCACATTCTATTCGGGTGTACTGCCGTGTAGTTTCAAACTTTCTTGTTTTCAATTTCATTATGTTCGTAGAATACTTCTAATTCCTTGGAACAATGCTATTTTTTTGTTGTTAACCTTGAGACTTTTTTTTTTGTCTTTTGCTGATTTGTTTGTTGTATAGTGATCTTCTCTCTTTTAATGTTAGTCATGAGTCATGTTAGTAATTTTCACGTTAAAACTTAAAACTTGTTCTAAAAGGATCATGTGAAGTAATTTTTTTGAAATAAGGAAGACCCTTAAATTACTACTTTATTGACTTTAACAAGCCCTCTGCAGACCTAATTAATATTAGAGTGTGAATGATTTGCAGAGCTTCATTATATAATTGGATGTTCACTTCATTTCAAGAAACCAATATGGTTGATTACTGATAGTTATCTCATTTGTTTATGTGCAGCTGGACGAAGTTTCCTTGGAGAGGGCATTAAATATTCTCCACAAAAGTGGCAGTTCCTACTTGGCAGTATTATTTTATGCGTCATGGTGTCCATTTTCAAAGCTTTGTCAACCTGTATTCAATACGTTGTCATCAATGTTTCCAACAATTCATCATGTAGCTATTGAAGAGTCTGCTATTAGGCCCAGGTAGCAATTAAAAACTTTGTTTCTTCCATCTCGCCATTAGTTGCATTACCTTCAGACTTTCATTGAAGGAATAACGTTTTTTTTAAATTGATTCACATTGTTTTGTAGTGTTGACCATATGCATGGCTTTCTTTATTTGAGATTACAATTGTAATCTTATGTCACCTAACATTCGCAGTGTTCTTTCAAGATATGGAGTTCACAGTTTCCCTAGCCTCTTCCTTCAAAACCAGACGATGAGGGTGCGTTATACTGGATCCAGGAAGCTAGAGTCACTTATTGCTTTCTACAGAAATATTACAGGTATGTTTGTACCTAGTAATTCTGTGTGTCGCTAATTATTTCAGTGTAATGTTCACCTTTCTTGTGTGCTCTTTTTTAAACCAGTGATTTCTCATCATGGTGCAGGTATTGAACCTGTTTCTACCTACCCTTTGTCAGTGGTAGATGGAAACAGCTTGAGAGGTTTGGACATGATCAAGGATATTGAGAATGAGAAGCACTGTCCGTATTCATGGGCAAAATCTCCAGAGAAATTGCTTCAGGAGGATACTTATTTGACATTGGCTATCCTGTTTCTGGTTTCAAGAATCCTATATTTTCTTTTCCCAAAGGTGTTATTATGGCTCAAGCGGATATGGAATAAACATGTTTTTCCTGCAGACGTGGGCAGTATGAGAGAATACTCGCCAACATACATGGAACGGATTTTGTACATCTTTAATAGAAATAGAATTATGAGTAATCTGAAGTTCTATAAGACAGGTAACTTCCAAGGAGGTGCCATGAATGCAAGAGCATGGGCTTCGAAGTCTTTAGCTTCTGTTTCACTTGGTGAAGGTAGTTCCACTAAAGCTGGTTCTAGTGGCGAAGCTTGTTAGGAATATTCATGGAATTTGAAGAGTATGCTTGGGCGCTTCTTCAGTTTGAAACTTTGGGGACAAGCAGCATAATCAAAGATTGAAAGAAATGTCTTCAGCAGATTTAATGGTGCAAAATTCATTTCCTATTTTGTATATCTGTGTGGCATTGATCACTTGAATTTGTGTAAATTGTCTTCCTAATCCTATAGTCTAGGACTGCACAAAGTTGAAGCAGAATGATGAAAGGCTCTAATGTCTCTTTAAATTGAGCACAAGGAAAAATCTAATTGTAGGAATAGTCTATTTTCTCCAAGGGAACCCTTGTGCGGTTCATTGTGAATCATGATCCTGGATGGCATTCTTTCCCGTGCTTCTCAGTCTAGAATTAGATTTATTATTATTTCATTTTATATTTGAATTTTTATATTTCTGTTGCTGAGGGTTAGGTACCCCACTCTCAATAGTATACTAGGCATAATTGTATATGCACTTTCAAATGTATTCTAATTACTCCTGATCATATTTCAAGCATATTTGTAGAGATCATATTTCAAGCATAATTGTATTCTCTTGTTAGAATCTAGATTTTGATGGGGATAGTTGATGAGATCTCGATTTTACTAAATATCAAGCCATGGATGACCCATTTTGTGCAGTGCATCATACATGTGCTTTGAATGGACTCCGATATGGCCCCAGGGATAATTAGTGCTGTATTTCTTCGAAGCAGAAACTTGTAACCTTGGCATTTACTCTGCTATCAGTTATGGATGCCATCTGTTGTACTATGTGCTTACAATGGATTGTGGTATGGCCCTGGGATGATTAGTGCCTCTGATCACATACTCCTTTGCACCATTGTGCATCCACTATTTTGTGCTACACTTGTTATATTTAACAAATGCACAATCGTTCATTTTTATCTTATTTCGGTTTTTTTTCTGTGATAGCATTTGACAATTCATTGATTTTGAAGTCGTTTTGTTAGTTGCACACGGAACCTAAAAATGGTCTTAGCAATAAATGTGAATATGATTGGATATGTGTGAGGTTAGGGTTTCTTCATGGTAGAAGACAAGTTAATGAATATCTAAACAATGTCAGGGCATCAGATACGTTTGGTTATCTCAATGGGCACACAATAGGTTATTATTCAAATTTGAACAACGTTTGAGGCATTAGATAGGCTTGGTTATCTCACAGGGCACAAGATATAAGTTATGAAGTAAATCTGAACAACGTTTAAGGTATTAGATAGGCTAGTTTTACTCGATGGGCACAACTAGGATTAGTTATTTGGTTGAGAGGGCAAGGTTGCCAAGTCTCAACAAGTAGCAGACCTTTTAGGTTGTCCCAACAATTTAATCTCAATTGACATTTGATAGGTAAAGCAGTTTCGATGTCATCTTGGTAGGTATGGTTGCCCCAACAATGTCATCTCAATGCGATAGCTCGTTGTATTAAATGGGTAGACGTGATGGATCTCCAAGGTAACATCAATAAGCTTGTTATACTATTGATCGGGGTATCAAATGGCTGAGATGTGATAGTCTCCAAGATAATATCAATAAGCTTGTTAGTCTATTAACAATTTTCTCATTTAGCTAAGATTAAAAGGAATAACCCATTGGTAATGCGAAAAAAAGGTAATGTCTGTTGTCTTGCATTTTGACACCACAAAATGTAGGTAACAGTATGGAACTTTTTCAAATTAGTTTCACATTTCTTTGAGTTTATTTCATTATTTAATTGGTAATTATTGATCAACCAATCGGTACCAATTGATACAATGAATTTTTTTATTGAAGGCTTTCGTCAAGTTTTTTTTGTTTTGCTTTTTGTCGAGCCTTTGCTTGATTTTTGAAGCCTTTACAGTCCGTTCTATGCTTTTGAGTTTGCGTTTGTTTGTTTTTAGTTTTTTAGTTTCGCTCATCTTATGTTTTTTGTTTCCCCTTGGATTCGGTCGAGCCTAGAGGTCAATCAGAGTTGTCAGTCAAGAGATATGGTCATTTTAGTGTTTCAAAAGTGGACATTTTAGGTGCAACAGCATGACTTAAAAATATGATGGTATATTTTCATTTTGACATTCACTTTTTGAAAATATAGCATTTTAATCACTTTTTTTAATGTTTTGAAGTTACTTTTAATTTAAATTTATAACTTAAAGAGACTATAGTGCATTTTATGTTATAATTTTAAGTTGAGTTACTTTTTAATTTTTCACTTGACTATAGAACTATATAGTTACTTTTTAAATTTTTGATTTTTAAGTCAAATACTTATATGTCATTTTAATATAATGTTTATGTATTTATTGATTAATATGATGCATAAATGTTATTTTTGACCCATATTGATGACATTTTTATAAAATTAAGTGAAATACATAACTTAAATGCTTCAAAATGGACTTTTTATGTGCAAATGCAAATGCATATAAAAATTTATAAAAAGTGAAAACTTTTCATACTATTGCACCTAAAAATTCATTTTGAGGATCTTTTTCAAGTCATTACATCAAAAGCTTGTAAAAGTGGACCTTTTTGATGCAATGATATGAAAAGTTGAGTTTTCATGCTTGTGCATGCAAAATGTGAGATATGTTTATAAATATGTAAGTGACTCCAAAAAGTGAGATTTTGGAGACTTGCACATTTTAAAATATGCAATGGGCTTCAAAAAGTGAGATTATATTTCAAGACATATTTTAAAACATGCATTGGACTCAAAAAAGTCCTATTTTGCCTTTCTACATGTTTTAAAATATGTAATGAACATAAAAATCTCCTATTATCTGAAGAAAACATGTTCTTGCTCCAAAAACCTTCTATTTTGATCATAACTCTTGATTTTCTCCATGGATTTGAATGAAATTAGTTGCATTCATCATGTTTTGGAGAGGTGATCATTTTGCCCTCATCAAAAATCAAGTTATTGCACCAAAAAATGTGTTTGAAACTCCTAAGCTAGGGCATGTTGTTTGTATAAAACTCCATAAATCTTCAAAGTTTGATCACATTTTTGTATGGAATCAAATTGTTTTGGCCCTATTTGATGATTACATCACATAGTGATCACCATTTTTTTGTTTAAACATCAAATCATTTTGTTTGGAAGATCACGTTTTTTGCTAGGAGAAACACGTTTTTGCTTAAAATGCCCGGAGAATTGGGATTTTAATTCACTTTTTTTGCGTTTTGAAGCCACTTTTGCATTTTGATCCATGTATATGCATTTGGGGAAGTCGTTTTTGCATTTACAAGTCAAAAATGACTTTAAAATATGCATTTTTTAGTCACGTTTTTGCAAAGACGGCCTAGATTTTTGAATTAAAAAAATCATATTTTTGTTTAAAAAACTCAAAAGATTGCATTTTCAGCCCATACATTTGATCAAAAGGGATTGTTTTTGAGTTTTAAATGTATGATATTGTTTTTGGAGACCATTTATTTGACACTTTCATGTCAAATCCAACCATTGAATGTCCGTTACATGCAAGTGCGGAAAAAGTCAAAAAGTTGTTTGAAAATTCGGATTTAAGGGAGAATTGGTCTTAAGACTATAAAACTTGCTATTTTAGCTCTTTCTCATTCATTTTTGGCACATAATCTTTATGTAAGTGGACTCTTTCTTTCTTGCTATTTAATTTGTGTTTATCTTGCTATTTACATGCATATTTTAGCTTGAAATTGCCCATTTGTCCATATATATGCCATGAAAAGTGCATTTTGCCTTTAAAAAGGATGAAAACTCTCATTTTCACACTTTTGAAAAATTTCCAATTTCTAAATTCGAATTTGCATGTTGAAATGACTTTCTTTTTGACATGTTTTGAGTCTTTTGCCAAAGACGTGTTTGTTTTTGTGCTTTGTGCTTGCTTGTTGGTTTTCTCCATTTTGGAAGAAATTGCAAGTTCTTTCCCAAGAACTTGAGCATGCTTCACTTCACTTCACTTTCCATTTTCATGTCACAACATTTCATCTCTCACTCAATGAAATGTGATTACATGTTTTTCACCTCATTCGCCATTCGCACACGCATGTAATTTCATTTTCCATTTCCATTTTCATCCATCTCATTTTTCGCTTCCATTCGCACGACACGATTACACAAAATGCCTTACATGTAATTGTATCCAAAAAGTTCAATTTTGACTAAAAGTCACTTTTTGTAAAGTCAAAAAGATGTCATTTTTCCCTCTCCATGTGCATTCACACCTCCATGAGTAAATACATGTTTCCATATCTTTCCATGCTTTCCATTTTAGCCTTCATCTGCATATGCATGTAAAGCGTATCTTTCACTCACACTTGCATCTCATTTCACTCTCCACCTTCTGTTACATGTTGCATTTACATGTAATCTATTTTCCGTGTAGTGACATCTTGAAAGCCCAATTCACTTTTTGAAAATCAACAATTTCCATTTACACGCATTCCCATGCACCAAGCACTTTACTTCAAAAAAAAAAAAAAGGGAATTAAAGGTGCTGATGGAAAGTTGTTTCGAGTGTACATCCGAACATCATCAAGAAGGTTTTCAAAGTGTCAAAGACTCCAGTTTGTGCTGATTTACAAAGGAGAATTCACGACAACTTGGGCGAGAAAAGATGGATCACATCAAGTTTTCACATGATAATGGACAATTCATCAAAGAGAGCTAGAGGTTGTCAAAAGATGCAACACTATGGTTATCAACGTGAATGCAACAGTACAAGGTACATGAACTCCCAATCCTGTTATCATCTAGGATTGCATCATCACGTACAAGGCCTTTCAGAATTGTTCTTTTCTCTTCCGTCTTCTTTCTTCTTCTTTCATGTTTGTAGTTGGAGAAGATGCATTACATAAAAAAGTGTAATTACATGTAATGTGAGTTACATGTGTAGGTAAAAGATGTAATGCGAGTTGCATGTGTAGTTGCATGTAACCTTTTAGTTTCTGTAGTTAGACTTGGTCAAAGTTGGTTGAGTTGCTCCCACTTTTTCATCCCCCTTTTTCTCAACTTTTTGCCTATATAAAGGAGTGCCCTCTCATTGTAAAAATTATCTTTTGTTGTATGCAAGAAAGCTCTGCCACATTTGTGCAAGCATAACTTTGATTGTGTAGTAAGAATTTGGGAGAAAAGTGAATAAAAGAAGCAATTGGATTCGAAGCTTTGATTGGAAGCAATTGTGATAGAACAAATTAGAAGTTTTGACTATAATTTGTGTCTATTGTCTTGATTCATGTTATTATTGTGTGTTCAATAAAAGAGCATAGAGAGTCAAGAAACAATTGAAGCCCGAGCTTTGACCAAGAACAATTGTGAAAATCCATAGCTAGAAGCTTTGTTCGTGGCTTGTATTTTCATCTTAATTCGCAAAATAGTTAGGTTGTTCTTACTTTTAGGAGTCTTTGTGCCCCAATTGTAAAACTTTTACTACATAGAAGTACGATCGGACTTAGAGCCAAACCGGTATGGTTTAGTTAGCCTTTGAGTTAGTGAAGATTTATCGGTATCACTGTTTCCAGCTCTTGATAGAAGTGTAGTTAGAGATTTATGTTGCCCATTATTCGTTCTACGAGTAAGTGGATCTTTTCTTGAAAGTTAAGAAGAAAGGATATTAGTAACACCCTGTTTAAGATCTCTCGACTTCTTGCTTACCTTGAGTTGATTCAAGGAACGGTGAGAAGGGGGAGCCTTCCCTTTAAGGTAGGAGAGACTCTGTCTCACACGCTGTGGCTGGTTATCCTATTTTGCGACTGAATTTTTACCCAAAACTGTCGGTAGCAAAATATCCACCCAACAATGTCGATGATGCAAAATTTAGTTTTTATTTTGAACCTTAATGTTAAATATAACTCCCTATAAGATAAGATAAGATAAGATAAGATAAGATAAGATAAGATAAATTTATTAATGTCCAACAAAAGACCACGACGTGGGTCTATGGGACTGAAAACTTACAAGAAGGAAAAAGCAGACAAACGAAGCACCAAACGGTGTCCAAAAAAGAACAAGCACAACAAAAGAAGAAGAAAGTAGAAAACATCACGGAAAAGATTAGGTATCTGTCTTCACAGGAAAAAAATCCAATAGTGATATAAGAGACCCCAGGTCGGTGTGATATAAGAGACAATTTAATATTTAGAGTAAAAGATGATATAAACATTACAATTAAATCAATATACAAAATTTGTTATAATTGTCCCTAATATTAATTGCAAGAGAAAGTAGATTACATTTGATGGTATATCTAAATTATCTAATATTTAGATTAAAAGATGATAGAAACATTACAATTAAACCAATATACAATTTTTTATTTATTTTTGATTGGTAAACGGTCGAAGCTTAGATTAATTATTATTTGTTCGAATTAATTATTATTATATGTTAAGCAAAGGTAGATTCGAACCCAAGACCTCCCACATGAGAGGCTTGGAAGTTACTGTTACGTTGTAGGCTTTTGCGTACCAATATACGAAACTTGTTATAATTGTCCCTAGTATTAATTGCAAGAGAAAGTAGATTACATGTGATGGAATATCTAAATTATTGAATCACTTAATTCTTCAGTAGTTATTTTGGTAGTAATCTATGCTATTTTAATGATTAGCTCATTACCATGGATTTTATTAGTCTATGACTTGAACAACAAATTTATTGTTGTAACCGAAAAAATCCATTAAATTAGTTTTTCCTAGTGTTGTAGTTATTTGCCAATTCATGATGAAGGGTACTCTCATCTAACCAAGTACAACACAATAAAGAAATGAACATAAAATTGCAAGAATTATAACATTCTATAAAATAACTTACTACAAACACATGGGCTTGCTTACTATAATAATTTGAAATATAGAGACACAATTATAGAATTGATTTTTAAAACCCTCCATCTTTGTGTATGTAGAATTAGTAACCACCTTCAAATATTCTAGAAAATGAACCTTCCTCTTTTGGCGCCGAATAGTTCATTGTTCATCATAGCACATAGTTTTCTCTTTTCATTTTGTACCAAAAGTTGAGTTTTGATGACACAATTTCTAGAAGCCATAATTTTTGACTTGGATGATTCATTTGCTATTTAATATGTTTTGGAAAGCTTGCGAAGAGATCTATAATGACACATATATCAAAAGATTTGTGTCAAAGTTTCAATTTGAGTTCTAAGCTTTATAAAAATGATCATCGAAGACAAAAATATTAATATCTTTCAAATTGCTTAGGATATTGAACTGATATTTTCACCAATCATTTTATTTTTCAATTATGTTTATTGGGACATATGAGGAGTTTTCAATATAATGTGCAATTTTTTTTTTGTTATTTCCAATTTCTATGCATCTTATATAGTGCAACTATTATAGTGGGCTCTTAGAAAACTAGAAAAACCACCTCTTGCAACACTTCCTTAGAAATAAAAGAATAATGTCAAATTGTTATGCCACAAGTGAGAATTTATGATTGATATGTGCAAGACATGCTACAAATAGATATTCCAAAAGTAATTAGAATTTATGATTGAGACGTGCAATACATGCTACAAAAAGTCCTGCCAAAAGTAATTAGAATTTATGATAAGATGCACAGTACACGGTACAACTAGTTTCACTCGTTAAATGTTTAGGCCTTATCAATTTTTTCATATAGTATGTAGCCTTCCCATTGCACATGTTTACAAGACACAATTTCTCTTGTAAGTGGCATGATAGGGTGTCATTGGTGGCAAGGCTTGATAGTCTCATGATTGTAACATTTAAATTATTTGATCAATATTTTGGCTGAAGGCTTGGGCAGATTCATTAAGCATCAGGTGTCCCAGAATTCTATTCAAGGCTGGCGGTGGGGTAATGGCTTACCTTCTCTTTCCCATCTTCAATTTGTTGATGATTCTGCTCTTGCCGGTCTTGCTAGGATCAAGGAAGCTGAAGCCTTTCGACATGCTTTGGACGTTTATTTGGCAGCTTCAGGCCAGAAAGTTAATGAGCACAAATCTTTCATTTACTTTTTTAACACTCCTGATTCTATTCAGCACAGGATTGTTGGTATCCTACGGTTTCAGATAGGTTCACTTCCTTTGACTTATCTTGGCATTCCTATTGCTGTTTCCAGGTAGCCACGTCTCTTCTGGCAAAATTTGATTACCAAGCTTCAGGATAAGGTAAATCATTGGACTCATAGATGGCTTTCTACTGCTGCCCGGGTTACTCTTCTTCAAGTTGTTATCCAAGCTCTTCCTACTTATAGAAGCATGGTTCATGCTGCACCTATTTACTTTCTCAAGGAGTTTGATGCTCTTTCTCGACAATTCCTTTGGAGTGGTAATTTGCATAGTACTAAATGGAGCTTGGTTAATTGGGCAACTGTTTGTAGGCCTAAAAAGGAGGGTGGTCTTGGTCTTCGATATGCTCTATTGAGTAGTCAAGCTTTGGCTGCTAAACTTCATTGGCGATGGTGCTCTGGACAACATCAACTTTGGGCTCGTATTATCACTCATAAATATTTTCATGGTGCTGATCCTTGCTTTGTTTCTGCACTTCCTCTTGAAGGTCGTGGCTCAATGGTTTGGCATACTTTGAAGACAGGTGCGATGTTGGTGAAGAGGGGTCTATTCTGGATATGTAAAGGAGGTTCTCAGGCTTTGTTTTGGTCTAATTCTTGGGATGGATTCCCTTCCATTTTATCCATATACCCTCATCTTCAGCCTCTTTGTGACTCTTTTCTTGCCGCTGGATGGGATAAAGTGGCTCATTACAAGACTCCTTATCAATTGGGACCTGTTGTTGGTTACAGATGGAAGCATTCCTCTGATTGGCCTCTTGGAGGTACAAACATGGATCGTCAAGAGCTTTCTCAAATTCTGGCCTCTAGAGAGTGTTCTTCTTTGCTTGGTCCAGATATTTTGGCTTGGGGCGGTACCTTGTCTGGTAAATATCATGTCTCTGTTGGGTATCAGGAGATAACTAGACAATTATTTGGGGATGCTGAGGTCCCTTGGTGGAAGCAAGTTTCGAATAAAGTTTCTTAGTCCAAGTGCAATTTTTTCATATGGCTAGTGGCTCACAACCATTGTCTTACCTAGGATAATCTTTGTAAACGTGGATTTCAGGGCCCCTCTTATTGTGTTTTGTGTGGTAATGGAGAGGAGTCTGTCTCCCATCTGTTCTTCCATTGCTCCTATTCTACTCAGATATGGCACCTTTGGTGGAGCGCTTGGGGTTGCTCTTGTCGGCATGCTTCCTCTTTGCCTGAGTTCTGCCCCGCTTGGGTAGTGCTCCCTCCAAGTCTTCTTCTCTCCATGCTGCATGGATTGCTGGCCCATCTTTCATGCTTTGGCATATTTGGTTGGAGAGGAATCGTCGCATATTCCAAGATGTTCGGCGTGGTGTTTTGCATCTTTGGTGGAAAATATCACATTCTCTTCAGGAAACTATTCTTGTGAAGTGTGAGCTTGATGGGGGTATGGATCCAGTTGATCTTGCTATCTGTAATCGCCTCAATTTTCATTTGCAGGATGGGGTTGCAACTCATAGGTTTCCTTCTATGTCCAAGCAGCTTCACCATCAGAGGAAGGGTCGGGTTAACCGGGATGGGCACTGGACTCCTCCTCCCTGTGGAGTTCTGAAAATTAACACTGATGGTTCTTCCCGTGGGAATCCTGATCCAGCTGGTATTGGCGGAGTGGCTCGTTGTAGTTCTGGGGATGTTAAATTTTTCTTCTCAGTTCATAAGGGTGATTATACTAACAATCTCATGGAAGCTTAGGCTATTTTATATGCTGTGGAACAGTGTTGCTTGCGGGGATGGAGTAAGATTATTTGTGAGTCTGATTCCCAAGTGGTGGTGAACATGCTTTCTTCGCAAGAGCTTGAGGATGTTAGTTGGCAGCTGGCCACTGTTGTTAAGCAGATTCTTTTCTTCTCTTCCTCTTTTCAGTTCATTAAGTTCATGTATATTCCTCGTGAATGGAATAGAACTGCTGATTGTTTAGCCAAATGGGCTTCTAGTCATGATCCGGGTTGGAATATTAGGGATAGGGGGCAATTGTCCTTTGAGATGGTGCAAGAATTTGATGATCTTGTTGCTCAGGATCGAGCTCCTTGTTGAGCTCTCCTTGTTGTATTCCTTTCTGTCTTAATAAATTTTTACCCCTCTTTTTGCTATTCTATGAGTGTACTACTATGTATAGAATTCTTCCACAAAAGTGGGACACATGATTAGAATATGCAAAAAATGGTCATCTATTTGGTTTTCTTTTGTTTACTCAATTTGATATATATGATCAAAATATGCAAAAAATGTCATATATTTGATTATCTTTCATTTACTCAATTTGATCCCTAATCATCATGACTATTTGAACGATTAGTTCATTATCATTGATCTTGGGTGAATATGTCTTTAATTAGCTATACATAAGTACTTATCCAATTTTCTTAGGATAGGGTCATTCACTATGTTAGAAATTAACAAACCTTTAACAAAGGTTACAATGTGAAAACCATCATGAGTGAAAGTGTTACATGAAACTTAGATATGGGCAATTGAAAAATTGACATGGATTGAAAAATATTCCTATAATGCCCTTGATTATCATTCTTGCAAATTATTGACACTCACTCTATAAAAACTACTACAATTCTAATTGAGTATTTTATGCATGTTCATTTTTACATACTATTTCTAAGCTCATGTGACCGACTCCACTTGGAAAAGTTCATACATCTTTTGTCTAAGCAACAATTTGTTCCTAATTATTTGGATGAATTTGTATGTAATACTTTATACTACACATTTTGGTAAAAAAATTGTATCGTCTTCAAAACATGCTTGTGCTTTCTAGGTCTAGGTTACAGGCATGTAGGAAGGGGTTAGGCATGGTACAGTTGTTCATCCTTGCTTGTGTTTGTTTCTTAGGTTTAAATTTTCTATTGTTTCACATTAGTTGATCTTTTTGGCCACATTATTGTTCTTGTCTAGTATTTGACTAGAAGTCCATATTGTAAAGGATTTTAGGGTCCATTTAATATCCATTTTAGCCATAATAGAAAACAAACTTTTTAAGGGGGAATCAAAATTAACAAGACATTTCTCTTGAAATTGGGTTCATTTCTATGCTTGTATTACCCTATCAAACTTGTTTTTAAATGCTCTTACTCCCTTGTTCTTGCCTTCTTTTGAAGTGCATTGCCAATCTTCCTCTTCTTGTGCATTTAGTGCAAAATATTCTATTGAAATTGGTAACATGCATTCATCTCTTCATCAAGAGATTTGAAGATGTGTTCGAGTTGCTAACACTTGTAATTGAATACATTTGTCGAGTTTAAAAGCATTGTTACACACATTGTGGTTTCATAATAGACTATACCTAAATGATTTAACCACCATGAATTTGATAGAGTACATTTTTCCTATAAGTAAATCCATATATTGTAAGTAATAGGTGGAGATTAAAAGAAATGTGAATATGTCAAATTTGATTAGCTATAAGGTGGAAAAAGTTTAAATTCATATGTGACCTACCAAACCTACCATGTGACATTTATTTAGAGGTCTTAACATATTGAATCCTTTAACATGGTTCTAATTCTTTTTATGTGTACCGAAGTTGTGTTCGAAGAGTTGATCTTGTAATTGGATCAAATGGATGAGTTTGATTTAAGTAATCATAAAGAATAGTGAGGTCTCAAAGAAGGATGTGTGATACAACGACAAACATCATAGAAACATTAAGAAAAACATCGTAATGGCATTAAGGGAATATTAAAGATAAGTTTAATGGAGACATATTATTTTCCACACATAGAATGAGTACTCATGAATATTAGCTATCAAGTAAATGCAATAATAATTGAATACAAGTCATTAAAGTCATGATTTGTTTCCACCCTTATTCAAAAATAAATGGCCATTCCCTAATTGAAGGAATACATCTTGATCAATAAGGTCACAAATATTAAATTTTGTCTAAGACTATATTTTTTTAAAATTAAGGTAGGGATTTTGGAAGGATCCAAATGCTTGTATAAAAATACAAGTAAAAGGGGGATAAAAAAAGTAGGAAACTTCATCTTGATCCTACACAAAGTTGCAATAACGCAAAACAAAGTGAGCCTAAGCCATCTAGATACATTGGAGAAACATGTAGTGCATGAAAGGTATTATTGCTCTTTTAAAGTTTTCTCTAACAGTCAATGTTAATAACTTATTGAAGGGAAACAATTTGAGGATTAGTAAGATTATTAATATAAAATCAAATGAGTTTTTAGCCGAGAGGCTATTATAGGTGGGCATTTCACCCAAAACCTGTCCGATTGGTTGAAACTAGATACCATTAATTGTTTGTCTCTAAAACTACTCATCGAACAATATATTCAATTGCATTAAAGCTGGAAAAGCCTCAACAAATCTCTATAAGATTGCTGAAATCTTTAGATTGATTGTCCTACATCTGTGCACAATCCCTGAAATCTTTAGATGGATTTTCTATAAGGAAAATATTTTTGATAGATCATATTTCTAGCTCCAACATTGATTATATTTCTGGGCATTTGCCTTTCATTCCCACTGCCCTGATTTTTCATTGGTTTCAATCTAAAAACTACCTGATACTTGGTCCTATATGTGTGTACTACAGTTGCATGGGCGAGCAGAACATTGTGTGCAACAACATATGGCTCTGACATGGAATTCCTAGAAACACAATTTCTGAAAGTCACAGAGCACATTGTGGGAGGATATACTCCAACTTTGTAACCAAATGGAACAAAAAGATTTGGTTTGTTCATGGTAGCCTAGGTACTTTACCCCGTCACTAGAGGTTTTGAAACATATATACACATAGGTTTCGAAGTCTGTTCTGTAGAAAAACAAGTCAATATTTGTAAGCGAATTACAAGTTTGTTTTACTGTTTAAATGTTGAAAAAACATGAAATAGAAATGTTAGAGATTGCATACATTATCTGCGGACTTATCCATCCACCATAGGATTCTTGAAGGGCATTTGGAAGGTCAAAGTGGAATAATGTAACAAATGAGGAATAATGTAACAAATGATTGAATCCCATTTCAAAGAAGAGCATTGATGATTATGCACTTATGTTCTGATATTTTTTCCCATCAGCTGAAATATGCATGCTTTGTTGGCTAAGAATCTAGTTTTCTATTTTTTGGAGGCAAAGTTTTGTGCTGGTTCTAAATTTCCAATCCTTTTTAGTATTCTTTATTATTTTGGCATTTGTTTATGTGATTTACTTCAGTTTCAGTTTCTGGTGTTTCTTTTATTTTTAGTCAAAAGGATATAATTTACAGAGACAAATCCAACTATTCATAAACAAAGAATACAATAAGTATTAACATCAATGTCATAAACAAATAATATATTGTTTTTAAATCTATTTATTTTTGTTTATTATTTCTGGAGTTTCTTTTATTTGTTTATGTGATTTGCCTATCGATGTCTATAAAAACTGCTCTAAAAATCAATCGTGTTTTTTTGAGATAATCATATACATTGCATTTTAGGATTAAAATGGGATCTTCAGAATAATATTTAAGATATTAAAATCAAATTTCACACCAAATCAAATACCAGATCTTCAAAATATTAAGTGGGATCTTTGAACTAAATCATATAGCTTACTTTAGATCAAATTTAGAGCTATACAACTCATATCAACCACAAATGTGAGACCAAGGGAGGGGAAATAGGTGTTGAAGCGACTTGGCTCTGGGCATTTGTTGGGGAATAGGAGAGGAGTCCACACAGTTTCTATGTTGTTTAATTTCTAAGGTATATACAGGCCTTTATTTATTATTCTAAAGTCATATATGTCTGACACATCTGAATTACATGATCTTCATGGCTTATAAATGTATAATTTATTTACAAATGGACGATCATACACAACTCTACCTTCCATAATGTCCGCACCAATTCGAATGCTTTTGATCTCAAGGGTTTTAACATGCTTTTGGTTTAATTTTAATCCTAGCGCTCACATGGACTGACATGAGTGTCACCAATTTCTCTAATGTTGACAATCTTGTATAATATACTCTCCATCTTGAGCAATTTTATAAATAAATTTTACCAATTTCATATGTTGGAGATGTTGAGTGTAAGGGTTGTATTCAAATCATTTATAGTTATTGTTATCTTCTAAATGACACACAACTTTTTGTGATGATAGCCAATTGTTCAAAGTCTTGATTGAAGCAAATATACATCTTTTTTTCGTTCTTTGAATTGAGTAGCTTGCTTGATTGTTTCATTTAAAACAACAGAGAATAACTCCTCCACAATCACAAGTATCAATAGTTCTACCATTTTTAGAGAATTAAACTAGCCTCCCATTCATAGCTTCACTCTTCTTCCCTTCATTCTGTAGATAGAACATTTAAGATTTTTCTCCTCTCACGTAGTTTGAAAACTGTGCCGAGAAAATTTTCATATTTTCTTCTCAAATGATTGACTAGGGAACTGGCTTCGATAGTTTAACTTTCAAAAGTAAAATTTATTAATCTCATCAATCCCAAATTGGTATGAAGAAAGAAAAGAAATGGAAACCAATATGTTCTTCTTCAACCAATATGATGCTTCATCCCTATGAGTATGACCTAGGTCTAATGGGTGTTATGTATTTCATTCATTCTCATGAAAGATGGGTTCATATGAACTAATTTTCATAAAAGATGTTCCCATAAGTTTGAATAAAAAACTACATAGTTGAATCATGATAGCAATATCACAATTTGACTTGTGGAAAATATCTCCCACTTTGGAAATGTGGTCTTCTCCAAAGACTAGCTTAACATACACCATATTAGTAAAAGTTAGGATATCACTATGAGTGTGTTGGTCTTGATATTGACAAGTATTTTTGGAAAAGATTTCATGAAGCTCATTTTGTGGCTTCCTCAAACATCTTACATAAATAAATAAATTTACAATCTTCCTTATTATCTATGAAAAGTCCATCTTTATACATCTAGTATTATAATTTTAAACAGACAACAATCTTTCAAGAGTATGGTGTTGAATTCTATGTAAAAAGGAATGTGAAATCTTATCATGTGTAGCTTAAACTTTTTTTTATTTTATAGATTATATTAAAATACTATCTAAAAAAAAAGTGTATTAAATTTAACAAGTTATGATAAAACATCAAATAGTGGTTTGAATGAATTTTCCTTAAATCACCTTGAATTATTCTCACACATAGATTCTTTCTAACCATTACTTATGAAATAAGAGCCAGTGAATTTGATTTGAAGACTACACAATTGAATCTTGATAGTAATATTACAATTTAACATGGATCAATATAACTATAAAAAGGTTATAATTTTCTCATTGAAAAGAAAAAATGTTTTATCTTCCATAAAATTTTCTCAACATCCATAACTTAGTATGATTATATCTACATATATTTATGTAAATAATATTAGATATACATAGCTAACAAAAGGTAAACTATCATAAATGTACCAAAGTAAATATTAAGAAATTTTATGTTCTAATCATATTATTAAATTTTTTTAATTTAATATTATTAAAATAAATAAGAGAAAGGTAAGAATCAGACTTTGAGTTTTATAAATCTCCCAAACCAAACTATGTACTAATTGGCTCAAAAAAAGCTTCCACATCCCTAAAGGAACCATGCAAGGAAAATTAAACAAGAAGTTCATAAAGATTCTATGTAAAGTACACTTGAAAACAATTTTCATTCTCAACTTTTTGTTGCACCCTCATTTTTTAGCGGATAGGCTATTATAGGTGGGCTTTCCTGTCCAACCCAAAAATAAGTTATGGTAAATACTTTTTAATCGCCGAATCTATGATTTGATTTAGTCTATCAAATTTGGATTTGATTTTGATTTGATTTTGCCTATTAATGGTGGCATATGCAGGATATCGTACAATTTTATGGCTGAAAAAAAGCATTCAGTGTCCTTGGTTTAGACGATTGCATCGTAGTCGCAAATATATTATGATTTTGAGGTCTAAATCATGTTATTTCTGTTTTTATATTCTTGTAAAATTACTATGATTGATGAAGTCGCCGGTTTTGGGAAAGAATGTTTTCACGGGAGTGATCCTGTTAGAATTGAGCAGACTGAAAGACCTGGAATTGATGTCAATCGACAACAATCGACTGAAAGGTCCAATTCCTCCCTCACTTGGTCAAATGGTAAGCTTGCAAACCCTAATCATGCACAAGAACAAGCTTAATGACGGAATCCCAAAGGAATTGTCATCTCTTACAATTCTTTCAATTCTGAACTTGAATAACAATCATTTCACGGGAATAATTCCCTCTGAGTTGAGCAGATTCCGGTCTTTGTGTCTCCTATTCATTGGCACAAATCAACTATTGGGAACCATACCACTAGAGATTGGAAACCTCATGGAACTGCAAGGTCTGGATCTGTCGGAAAACCACCTGTTAGGGCCGATTCCCACCACAATCAGTAATTTGCAGTCTCTTCTCCGGTTCACTGTCTCGGAAAATAACCTAGACGGACAACTTCTGCTAAAAATCGTGAACTGCAGCAGCCTAGTTTGGCTCAATGTCGCAGACAATCAACTTTCCAGGCCGATTTCTCACAACATCAGTCATATGGGAGCAGAGGCTAATAAAAATTTCAACCGGAATAAACAAAACCTGTCATTTGTGCCTCCAATTGTGGGAGGATGTTGGGCCATTTCAAGATGGTTTCCCCAAAATTATCGCTTTATCTATGAGGAAGAGCAACTAGTTCTAGAACAATATCTTACAAAGAACCATGCCCTATCTCATCTACACTAGAAACCCTAACAATCTTCAAGCCCCCACTTATATCCAACTCTTTGAAAACCGTTTCACGGGAACAATACTAGAGGCCCTTGCAAATTACACCAGGCTCAAAGTGCTCATTTTAGCAGACAATCGCCTCTCCAGCCAAATTACAAAAGCAATTTCAGCACTTTCTGATCTCTACTACCTCAATCTCTGTTACAACAGTCCGAGCAACAACATTCTGGAGAATCTTGGTCGGCTCTCTTGCCTAGACATTTTGGACCTGAGGAACAACAATTTATCTGACATGATCCCTGGAACCCTCACGAATCTCACATCTTTAAGGATTTTCAACGTATCCTACAATGCAAAGCTTCGAGGACCAATCCCCATGGAGGGCCAGTTCCGTTCCTTCAATCCTGAATCCTACCATTTCTAGAAGAGATTGTGTTGGAGTTTTTGCATCAACATTTCGGATCACACTCTGTGATCCATCATCAGGACGAAAGAGAGTTGAAGGATAAATTAAAACATAGATTGTAGACCACGGTAGGGGTAAAGGGGTTAAAAAGAAGAAAAAAAAGGGCGCAAAGATCAAGGACAAAGAGGGAAGATGGGACAAAATAAAAAGAAATAGATCCAAAGGAAAATTATATTTCTAATTAAATATAAAAGAAAAGAAAGAAAAGCACCAAAAAGAACACAAGAAAGGAAAGAAACAAGAGAAGCAATTAGAGAAAAGAGGAAGATTTGGTGACCAATCTTTACTGAATTTGTGCCCATATTGCTGTCCCACGAAAATTTAAATAATTTATCAGAGAAAATTTGTTTGAGTTTAATTTTAATTTTGATGTATATACATTATGCATGTACGTGTTTATATGTTGTGTGGCCTAGGGCCAGAGGATATACTAAATTAATATATGAATGCCATGGAATGGGCGTGTTGTACAAATGGCCAAGGGGTTGCCTTTGTGTTGTAACTTAGCATTGTCAAGAAGTCATCCCGAAAAGATTGGTGCTATAATTTATGCTACTAAAATGCGACAAGGGTTATAGTGTTCTTATGGCGTAATTGATGACGTTTTTCACAGTTTTTTTCGTTTAAGGGGCATGCATACTATTTTTGCACAGTTTTTCTTATGAACTTATGTTGCTAAAATTATTAGTCATTGATGAGATGCTTTGAGAAGGATCATCAGAAAAAATTGTTAAAGAGATTCAAAGTTTCCTAAAGGATATACACAAGATGCCAAATAAAAGCAAAGCTTTCTTCATTAAGAACGTGTTCTCAAATATGATGAATAATAAGATGTCTTTGTAGGATCATCTCATGAAGATCAAAGATATTTGCGATCATATCTATACTATAGAACATGAAAAGAACAACTAAGTTAATGAACATTTAAGTTTTTATGATTTATAGTTGTTGACTTAAAGAAATGATTTCTCATGGGAAATATTGAATTCATAATATTAGGAAATACATTAATTAGGCCTTGCAGTGATTAACGTCACAAGGGAGGTTAGGCTTGTAAGTTAATTGCAAAAGATAGATTGGAGACTACAGAGGATGCTAAGAGTGTGGAATTAGAGATTGAGATCATGATTGGCCTCTATGGGCTCTTTAATATTGTAGCACTCAAAGGGGTCTTTATTGAAGAGGTACACGTGCATTTGGTCATGGAGATTTGTGCTAGTAGGGAACTCTTTGATTAGTTGCAAAACAAACTATGTGTGCAACCCTACTATTTATTATTTAACTATGTATGCAATGCTATTATTTATTATTTAACTATGTTTATTTTGTTTTCCTCTTTTGCATTTCCTTTCATTTCTTTTAAATGTTTGACAAAAACAATTATGTGAAAAACTACATTATATGGATTGCACCTTTTGTCACTATCGGTGTACCCCTTGCTCCTTCGGGTGCAAGTGCTAGTTTTTAATATATGATCCAATGTACCTATGTGTACAAAGAAAATCCTTTAAAAGTCCATAACACATTACACTCAATCATCATTATGTCAACTCAATGCATAAACACACAACTCTATTATTTTTCATTTTCAAGCTTTATCTACTAACTAATGCCAATTCACATACTAATGACGTTAAGATCATAAACAAGTTTTAAAATCTGAAATCTATATATGTTTTTTTGATAAAGACACATGTGCTATATTATTGTACGAGTCACAAACTCAATTCAATCTACGAACAATAAATTAATGAAGCTAATGAATTAAGATCAAATTAAAAAATATTACATGTATGTGTTAGATTAAGGTAAAAATAGGTTTTGAAGGGACCCCAAAACCCTTTACATCAAAAAGAAAGATATACCATGAAGCCCTACCAACTAAACATCTAAACCAGGTTTTACTGGGACCTGAAACCAACAGATGTGTCCAGAAAAAGCATCCAGAAAATACATTGGAACCTAGAAAGTAAACAGATTGGAAAGCAAAGCAACTAGAAAAACCTCCTAGACCAGTAATCAGTGAGCTAGTGCCACAACCCACTTACCACCACAAAAAAACCAGTCAGAATAGGGGAACTTAAGATTTTCCTTTTGATTTGAAGTTTCCCTTACGCAACCAAAGGTTCATATCTAAAGGAGGAGCAGAAGGCTTAGATCTCTTACTCTTAACCGCTATCCACCCATCCTCAATCTTCACAGCCTCAGCAACCCAAGCCTCAAAGGAAATAGAATAGTGGAACCTGAGGGGCGTCGAAGCCACACCAATCTCCCTATGAGAATTAGACGACAACTGGCTCTTAGGAAGAGCATCCGAAACAGGGGTAGAGACCACCTCCTCTACCACTGGCTCCAAATGAACGCTAGGAGAGACCTTAGCCACAAAATCCACAGAAGTATCCAAGGATTGTTTCACCGTATAGTGCTCAGAAGAGGCCCCTGACCACCAAGAAGGTGGTCGCCTTGATTTAGACTTCCCAGCAACACACCTAACAGCAATGTGACCAGTCAAGTGGCAATTCTTGCAACGAAAGGGGATACCTTCGAAATCCAACATTTGTGTCTAAGAACTACTCGGGGAATCCAAGCAAATCACCTCAAGGAGGCCCTTAGAAACATCCAACTCAACAAGAAAACACACATAGGTCGAGTGGAAAATATCGGATGTGTTAGAATCCACATATAAGAAATCACCAATAGCATTCCCAATAGTTTCAAAAATTGAATCATGCCAAAGATGTGTTGGGAGATTTGGAAGCTAGACCCAAATAGGGAACTTGTTAAAGGACTCCAAAAGTGGATTGAGATCCATATGCCACGGTTTGGCCATAAGTGGAAATCTACCCTGCCAGGAAAAACTATTATGACACAAAATAATCTTCCTGTCATTAGTACTTTCAAACTTAGCTATAGAAAAGCCTTTCACACACAAAAAGATGTGGACGTTATTGTCTATAAGTGGCACCCAATATTACATGTATGTTAATATAGTTAGGCATTCATCAATATTGTGATTCAACGCATGCTATTTCTATGTTATAGAGGCACATGAACAAAAGTTTTTAGATTATGTTATATATCTTTTGATTGAAGAGAAGTTTCATTTATAAAAATCATAATTAATCAATACTTAATATCCTCACATTTGACAACATGCCAAGTTCACATATTTTTCATCATAGTGCACACACAAATGCATGGGTAATTATTTTTTATGGATAAAGTTAGGAATGAATGAAATTTTGAGAATAAAAAAGAACAAATATATTGATTTAAATTGGCTTTTGGTTTTCATATTAATATTATGATACAATGCACACAAACATGCACATGTAGAAAATAATGTAAAATATCCTTTAAAGTCCATTTGACAATCACAATGTATTAACTTAGTGTATGAGCTCATCATTTTTACATAAGCATAAGTGTCTTAAAACCAAAAATCACAAATATACTAATTATATTTCTTTCTTTATCGAATTGATTTGATTCTCAAGTTTATTGACTTAATATGTTTAAGACATCCCTTTTAACAAATATAATACTTGATAAGTTAGAGATATTTTCCACAAGTCAAATTTAGATATTGCTATCATAATTTGAGTCAAACTCATTGACCCATATTTCATGAGTAGGGGTTCACATGAACTCATCTCTCATAAGATTGAATGGAACACTTAGCACTCATTACATTTAGGTGGTACTCATAGAGGCAAATTGTTGGACTTCCTAGAAGATAACCCATCCTAGTACTACACCCGCTTGAACACACTTAATTATGAAGTTTCCTCCATGGCTTAACCCACTTTTATTACAACTCCATTTGAAAAACCTTCAAGTGTTGTGCATCATGAACCATTCATTAGAAAGCTCTTTAAGCTCATCACAAATATATTACTTTTATATTAAATCTAGTGGTAAGCTTATCAAAGAGGCACACAAGAAAAAGTTTGTAGATATAATTAGTGTCTCATGGCAATTTTCATATGTTTTTAAAAATGAAAATCTCCAGGATAGACAATTATGTTACAATAAAATGATTTATACAAGCACTACTCACCATTGATTAAAACAAAGCTACACTATAGTCATTTAAGGCTAGGCCCAATGAAAACTCTTTAGATGATTAATTTCTTATAAGATTTAGTATAACTTGCCAAAATATGGTATTTGAGGAAGACAATCATTAATTATCTAGATTATCTTTAATAAAGATGTCTTTCTTTGTTCCTTATAAAAAACATTGAACACTACATAACTCATACCTTGAAAAGAAAATTGCTTCTTATCCTTCATATTTCTAGTGCATATTAGTATCTAGTTTTATCTTAAGTCTTGCACCAAACAACTAACAATGATTTTTTAAGTGGTGAATCTTCGCCAATTGGCGATTCTATGTCTCTTCGAGCAATCATAATTTGGTGAATAAAACATGCATATGGGGTCAACCGCATCACTAAAATATTACATAAATTGGGCCCAAAGTTCAGACCATTCGCCATTAGTTTACACATAATTGTCCCAAATCTTGGTCCAATTGCCAATAAAATATAAATTTAGGACATGATTATTTTAATTTTTTGCCACTTTACCCAATGTTATCTTATTGGAAAATGTTATTTTGCCCTTACCATTATGAAATATTTTTCTTAAGGTCGAGCTTCACTTACTATTTAACCAACGCATGTCTCTGACCACCCCCATTAGGCAACTATTTTATATTTTGGGCTTACATAAGACACCTCACTTTGATCAATTTTTACATAACTATTGAGATTCCAACCTGATTCATCAACATAGTTTGGTATAAATACACTCATATGATACTATTATTTTACACAATTTTCTCCATTAAGATCTCTCATTTTTAAATTATGATCGAAGTTTTAAAGTGCAGATAGGTCAAGGTAAGTGATTTTTAATTTATTTTATATGCATGGTTCTTTTTAGTGGGTACCTTTTTGACACCTCATTGATTAGACATGATAACAAATTTTATAATGTTAGTTTAAGTAGTAGGCCTTTATGTGAAATAATCATATTATTATTAGATGTACATTGTAGTCTATTTAGTCCACTGCTACAATCTCTTGTTCAACAAGTTGCTATTTTTTGGAAGCCTTTATTGGTTGGAGATGTCAAACAAGAAGGGTACTAGTAGGATCCATGAATGTAGTGTTGATCTCATTTTGATTTTGACAAGGTACTGACAAAATACTTAAGTCATTACTTAACAAAACTCAGTATGTGCCAAGTAAGTAGTGTATGTCGAGCAACATACATAGTGTCGAGCAAGTCATATATGACGAGTGATTTAGATGCTGAGTAAAATAGTGGATGCCGAGTCATTCAGGAGCTGAGTTACAACATTAAGGATATAGTGAATGCTGATCATCAGAGCTTTTAAGTGCCGAGTAGACAATTTTTGACATAATTTTTTGTAATGCCACAAACTCCTATGTAAACCATTTTTGGGCTGACTTAAGGATTGTTTTATGATTCTAGAATATATATACGAAGGTATCTTGAGAATCCTTATGCAGTACATGCAACCAATAAGAAAAAGGGATGTATTAAGCGACAAAATTGATGAATCACAATCGTTGATTCCTACCTAACCCTAACTCACCTAAGTCTTCTTAAGGAGGGAAAACCCTAAAAAGTTTGCATGTGCATATGAGAGGAGAAGAACGAATGCTAAGTGCAGAGCGAGAACATTCATGGTAACTATGGAGTTTATGGCAAAGATATGAATTGCATAATTAGTTAGAGAGAACAAAGAAGAGCAATTAAAGGACAGAGGAGACATATATGATCAAGAGGATCAAGGATATACCTACAAAGAGAAGATTTGATATCTAGCAACAGAGTGCTAACCGAAGGATCATGGTGTTGAATCATTTTAACAGGTGATGCAGAGCAAATATCTTAACTAAGTAATCTTAACAGGCTTTTGCAAATCCTTTAACAGGGTGCTTACTTCATTGTGAGTTAAAGTCCTTTAACAAGGCACACTTTTAGCAGGGTGTTGAAATCCTTTAACATGGTAAGATTTAATAGTCTTTGTAAGCCTTTAATAGGGCAGACCTTTCACAGGGTAGATCATAGTTTATGATCAAAAAATTGTAACTTTAATTGGATACACTTTACAACTGCAATAGTGAAGATTTGTGGGTGTCATCCCCACCCCAATTTTACCTTCTTATTGGAGGGTTTTTGGGTAACAAAATTATTGTGTTATGTATTATTTGTTTCATGCTATAGATGAACATGTGTAGTTAGCTATTTCAGTTTACATGCTAAATTATGAGATGGATGTCTGGTGAATGTTTTATGGTTAAAGTATTGAAGTACTGATTCACCCCCCCCCCCCCCCCCCCCCCCCCCTCAAAAGTTTACTTTCACATTTTTATTTCCAACAATTGGTATCAGAGCCTTGTTCTCTGGAAAGGAAAGCTTTACAACTTTGAGGAAAGATCTTGAAGATGGAAGTCTGCAAGTTGGGAAAGACTATTGAGAACTAGAAGATTGAAATCTAGCTTTCCCTATACCAACTTATGGAAGCAAGAAATGAACTACAACGTTCATTGAGGAGAAGGAAAGAGATAGCTATTGAGAAAAATGACACTCATTACCAAGATGAAAACACTACTGAATTGTTTGAGAATGGAAAATCATGTGAGTTTGATGCAGTAGTTGTAGATCTGATAGAAAAGAATGATGCCCTAACTAAAGAGGTCATAAATCTTAAGATAGAACAAGAAGTCTATGTGAGGTGACCGAACGAAAAAAGAAAGTTGAGGAAGAAAAAGTCATGATTGAATATGACAAAAGAACATCGAGTAATAGACTAGAAGAGAAGACATCATAGATAAATAAGATTCCTCACATGCAATTGGAAGTAATGAATCAAGTGATGATTGCCAATCATGAATTAAATAGAAAGGACATTGAGATCACAACCCTAAAGTTACAAAATCAACAATTGAGGAATGAACTGAGAAAAAAAAGGGATTTGCTAAAAGTTTCAACAAACCTAGTGAAGCCATCAAATACTTTGAGAGACTGATGAGATCTCCTAGATCTAACAATGATACTACTAGATTGGGATACACTAGCATTGAGGAAGGAGAATCATCTAAAAGTGGTGAATGAAGAAACTACAAAGATAAGAACTACAAACCCACTTGTCACAAATGTGGAAAGTTAGGTCATACATCAAATGTTTGCAGGAGCAACAATGCAAATCAAAACCCTAAGCATAAATTCAAGGGTTACTGTCATAAGTGCAACAAGCAAGGACATTAGAAACATGAATGTAGGACCAAGACCTTTAAGTACACAGATTTGAAGGATAATGCCACAATTGTCAGAAGTATGGGCATAAAGCATATGAATGTAGATCTAATGCCAATTGGACATCAAACAAAAAGATAAAGGTACAACACAATGGAAAATCCTACAATTGGGATTACAACACAAGGTATAGTTTTCACTATTGTCAAGAGTATGGACATGTTCCTGAGAACTACATTAGAACACATTTTAGAGGCAACTACAATAGATGGTTGAGTGAGACTACAGGCTTTATCTATTTGAAGACTGGTCATATTAGCAGAAACTATCCAACTAGATCACCAATGCCGAGTAATTGTAACAATAAAGGCAAAGAAAGGCCAATGTTGAGAAGGTTAAAGTGCAAATGAAAAAATCATGGAAGAAGAAGGAAGATTGCAAAATATCAAGTTCAGATGAGGTCACTTCATCCAATGGATTAGGTGATCACATCACCCCCAACTAAGCAATCAAAAGGTATGTGTAGGACTGATATTTCAAAGTTACTTCATACATCAGTTCCAAGAAACTGAGATTTGAAAAGATTATATCTGCATGAATTAAGATGCAAAGTATTGGTTAGAACCTGGAAGAAATCTATAGTTTTGTTAGTTTTCATGTTGCCGAGTGATGGAATTATGTTAGTAGTGGCCAAACTCGTTGTGGCTTCTGAGCATAGTGGAAATCATGTATAAGATGAGTGAGTGGGAAATCCTATGATAGGTGAGCTTACAATTGTATAAGCATTAAGCATTTATTGCCAAATATCAAGGGTTATATAGTTGATTTTTGACATTCATTAGAGATCGAAGAGTGCACGAAGAGCATACCGTAAACTGAGGAGAAAGATTCAAGTGTTTGCAAACTAGATTCAGTTGCTGCTCGTTATCATTCATCAGAATCAAAAGGTATTTCACTAGTGCCGAGTTTCACAGTTTGAATTTTTGTGAACCCTAGATACATAAAATGGCATCTAACTCTTCTTCAAATGTTAGGAAGGAAAATAAGTTTTTAATGTGTAATTAATTAGTAATGAAGTTAGACAACCACCCTTCTAAGCTATTCCTGAGATAGCATATAAGGGAGACTTGTCTGGTGCGCTATTGATGACACCACCAAAAGTTTTAATGATACAAAATGTCAAATGCTAATACATTAGAAAGATAGGAGATGTAGGAGACATGGAAATAAGAGATGCATATAGTAAATTATGTGATAATGGAGTTTTAAGGGAAGAGTACAAGATTGTTGAATGGAAAGGGTTAAATCATGCCTTGGATTTTCCTCAAGTTTTTAAGAACATTTGGATATGAATTGTCTTGAGCTATATTGATAATAATTTCATTTGGTTGGAAAATGGACCCATTAAGATCAACAAAAGGATCATCAACCGAGTGACAGGGTATCTAACCCTAGACATACCTAAAACTATGTAGAGTGATGCAAAGGAGGTAAATGAGAGAAATATAGGGGCAACATGGAATAAGAGAGGAATGTCCATAGAAATAATTTTAGAACCCCTAATTGACTTTGTAGTGAGAGTAATTGCTCACAAGTTCTTTCAATTGAGCAGATTGAACAATGTATCATGCATGGTTGTGATTTAGGATACAAGATAGTGAAGAAAGACCACACTTATGACCTTGCCGAGTTACAACTTTAACAGTTATAAAAAAAACTTGGAGGCCATAAGAAAGAAAAAGAGTACACAATGCAAATTTGGTTCTCTACTTGTCTGCATATTCTTTTGTGTGCATAATACTTTTCCAACATTTGGTCAAATAGTGTGGAAGACCAACATGCTAGTGGCAATACAGATTGTAGAACCAATTGAGCAAGTTCAATAATGACAAGCTACTTTGAAGACTTCAAAAAGTCTATAAAGTAGAGACTAAAGATTCCTGTAACACTAGTTGAACAATACTATAATGATGTTAGCTTTCCAGTTGATGTAAATTACACATATGTGTAGGCAACCATACCTAGGGTTAGATGGCTAAAGTGCTTACCTTATGAAGTCAATGTAGATGAGGCATCTACAACTATTACAACTTTATTGGCAGAGGATGTGTATGTGTGAATTGTGGGCCTTTGAACCTCACACACACTTCAACATGGTCATTACCTGTAGATTCATCTTGGAATGAACATGGGATAGTTCATTCAAGAGGTTTGACAATGCGACCCGTTGCCTTCTAACTAGAAGGATTTTCCTGTGTATGCTCTCAGAGTTGAGATGCAGGTAACCAGACCATTCTAGGACGAAGGGTTTAAAATGCAATTAAGTCTATATGAGATGTAGGTAATCTAAATGAGATATGCACTTAATCTAATAGCATATAAAATAAACTAGACTATATGTATGCATATTAAAGCTATATGATTTTTAAATCTAAATAATGAAAAAATTATGAGAATAATGAACTAATGAGTGCACGATTCAGTAGAGATTCGATACAAATTCCATTCAACCTTCATAATGAGGAATTAGGAGTCTCTTAAATAGAATTCCTGGAATCCATCAACGGTTGAGATCAACAAAGATCGACGGTATGGATTGAAGCCAAGATTCAGTCAAAGTGGAAGATTCCCAATACAGATGCAGTTAACTAACTCATGTCCTAAGTGCAAGAAATAGTTAACTCAGATTCACTTTAGTGTGAGAGTAAGTGATTTAAGTCACTTCTAATTCAAGAAGTAGTTAACTTGGGAATTTGCATTTTGATATGAGAAATAGAATTTAGGAAAGATATTTAATTTAATAAAATGAGATATAACCTCATAAATGCCTTTTTCATTTAATTGAATAATTACATTAAATTAATTAAAATAAGAGCATTATTAAAGTAAATAAATTTAATTCCTTAGTACATTAGCCTTAGGTGATAATTAAATTAAATTAAAGTATAAATACATCAAATTAAATTAAATCTTGATCAATAGGTTTAATGTGACTAATATTAGTCAATACTTTAGGAATTAAATAAAGAGTATGATGAATGTAGATTTAGGGTTTTTTGCATTTGACACTTAAGTCAAGTAGCGAGTATCAGAGTAAGAATTGCCTAGTGAAATAGGACTTGAGAATTGATCAGATAGACCAGAATTGGTACCATGGCAATGTGCCAATTATGGGGTATTACATTTTGCCCCTCTTTGAATGAATGTGTGGGTAGCATGTTCAATTCAAATAAAATTAGAAAGTGTGATGCGAAGATCAAGAAATGAGATTGGTTCCAAAATTGATGATACAGAGACCAATTGATAAGCTTTTAAAGATTATCTCCATAACGAAGCTTAATCTTAACGAATCCAAGTAGAACACATAGATACCTAAATTGATAAGCATTTTAATGGTTCTCTCCTTAACAAAGTTTAACCTTTAAGGATCTAGACAAAACATCTAGATACTTGACATTGATAGCATTTTAAAGATTATCTCCAGAACGAAGCTTAACCTTTAAGGATCTAGAGAGAACATCTAGATACCTAAAATTGATAGCATTTTAAAGGTAATCTCCAGAATGGAGCTTAACCTTTAAGGATCCAGATAGAACACCTAGATACCTGTGATTGATAGCATTTTAAAGATTATCTCCAGAACAACGCTTAACCTTTAAGGATCCAGAGAGAACATCTAGATACCTGAAATTGATAGCATTTTAAAGGTCATCTCTAGAACGGAGCTTAACCTTTAAGGATCCAAATAGAACACCTAGATACTTGTGATTGATAAGCATTTTAAAGGTTTTCTCTAGAATGAAGTTTAACCTTTAAGGATCCATATAGAACATCTAGATACCCAAGATTGATAGCATTTAAAAGATTATCTCCAAAACAGATTTTAACCTTTAAGGATCCAGATAGAACATCTAGATATCTAAAATTGATAGCATTTAAAAGATTATCTCCAGAACAGAGCTTAACCTTTAAGGATCCAGATAGAACATCTAGATACTTGAAATTGATAACATTTAAAAGATTATCTCTAGAATGGAGCTTAACCTTTAAGGATCCAGATAGAACATCTAGATACCTAAAATTGGTAACATTTAAAAGATTATCTCTAGAATGGAGCTTAACCTTTAAGGATCCAGATAGAACATCTAGATACCTAAAATTGATAGCATTTAAAAGATTATCTCCAGAACAGAGCTTAACCTTTAAGGATCCAGATAAAACATCTAGATACCTGAAATTAATAACATTTAAAAGATTATCTCTAGAACGAAGCTTAACATTTAAGGATCCAGACAAAACACCTAGATACCTAAATTGATAAAAGATAGCAAGATCAAATTATGAGTCATAGAATCATCCCTAGAATGAGACTTGATCCTTAGGAGTCGAGGTTTAGATTTTCCCAATACTTGTCCATCAAATTCTTTATAAGATGTAATAGATGGCAAAAATGCCAGAAAGAGGGAAACAAGATGCCCCTAGTGATGAGATGCCCCGAGTGATGAGGACATAAGATGGGAACAAAATGCCTCGAGCAATAAAGATTTAGATTGATTTGAAATTTAGATTCAATGATGTAATCGTCATCCTACTCCCTCAGAAGTGAAATCGGAAGACGACACACCAAAAATATGATATAGAGTAGGATAGAGAGAGATACAAAATAAATTGAAGAAGTAGCAACATATAGAAGAGATCAGAACGATTAAAAGAAAAATCAGAGTCAATTTAGCATGATTTCAAGCTCCAAAAGACTAAGTTTGACCAAATTTGACCAGAGTTGACTTTTTTCAGATTTGAGATGGAATTTGAAGGAATTTGAGTTGAAAAGAGTCAAAGGTTCACCAAGTATCAACAAAAAAATGGACTGCACAAGCATTCAATCACGTTGGTCCGAAAATTTTAAAATGTGTTTTTGAGCTACTTAAGTGTGTCAGATTTCGAATTTCATCTCGAAAATGGAGTTTTTTGTGCAAATTAGAGCACTTTGAAAAATTAGGTCAAAACCTATATAAGGGCTGAAAGGGTCATTTTCAAATCATTTGTGCCTTTTGTCTTTAGTGAATAGGAGTTCTGAAAAGAAGATGGCAGTCTCCATGTGATTTCAACGTTTTGAGTGCTCTTGATGACACAGTTGGCCGGGGGCTGCGGACCTCCGATGAGTGATCGATATCTTAGCTTCGCATTTAATTTTTCACACATTTTGAGGTAGTTTTAGTACGCTGTTAGCATGTTTTATAAGGTCATCAATTAGTTCTCATGCGAGACTGTCCTTTCTCGCGCGAAGCTAATCCTTTCTCACGCGAAGATCCACCAACTCGATATTTCTTCGCGTGCGCTAGTGGGAGTTCTCGCATGGGAGATACTCACTTCTCATGTGATATGCAAGAGATTTTGGGCAATCTTCGTTCTTAATATTTTCATTTCTCACGTGAGAACATGATTTCTCGCTCGAAGAAATGAATTCTTGCATGAAGAAATGAATTCTCGCGTGAGAAATTGCAGTGTTGCGCGTAAATCCAGGACAACATTTTAATTTAAACTTGCATTTTTTGATATTTCAACCTTGAATCTGCTTTTGTTTCGTTGTTGTTTTGACTTGTCGAGTGAGTACTGACTATTTTTCTTGATACTATTGTATGATTGTGCAGGATGTCTTTGATGATGTCACATTTAGGTCTCATTATTTGCCATATGGAGCTCTATTGCGGAGCCTCAATGATGTAGACATGGCCCATATTGATAGACTAGGTCTTACTTCTGTATGCCCAATCCCAACAGTGTTGGTGAATCACGACTTACTAATAGCTTTGGTGGAGCATTTCCATTAAGAAACAAACACATTCCACTTGCCCTAGGGAGAGATGACAGTCACTCCAGAGGACATATACAGGATACTCCTCATACCATTCCATGGACCGTGGGTGGTTTATGATACAGTGCCCCAAGCAGGGAAAGAGGCACTGAGAGCTATATTTCAGAGAGAGATAGCGATAGGACGAGCCATCACCTCGGATGAGCTAGTCCATACATATGGCCAGATGTACAGGTTGGCTTCAGTGTTGGCTATTTTTATCAGTTGCTTCCTAGTACCAGACAGGGGACATCATAGACTAGAGTGTGGGTGGGGGGTTATGTTACAGAGGATGCTTGACGCTGTTGAGTAGTTTGGATGGGGCTAGTGCATGCTAGCATACATGTTTTATGAGATGCATGAGATTGTTTACCATGGGCAGAAGACCATGGCTACCAGTGTTTATATGTTGCAGATCTGAGCTTGGGAGCATCTTCCTATGTACAGAACAATCTTTGAGGATGTTAGAGAGCCCATGGAGCCCTATATATGTAGATACCAAGGGCATCTTACCCAAGCAGGTCTGGGTAAGGTTGAGCATTGGAGAGCCCATCTTGATGACCTAGTCTTTGTCGTATGGCGGCCCTGTAGAGAGATCGAGGACTGGGATGATGCTCTGAGGGAGCTGAGTTGGATGTTCTCCTCATGGCCATTGTTAGGTTGGGCCTCACATATCATCGAGAGATTCCTCATCACACAGGTGTGCAAATAGTACAACTACTAGTAGGACATATCACAAGAGTACTGCTCATACGCTAGATTAGCACGAGACTTGGAGCGGGGTTTTTTGACGAGGTTAGATCCAGGAAAATCCATGATTGATGTGCGCAACCTAGTTGCAACACAGTGGGATTACCTCCCTAATGTTTGAGATGTAGGGATGACAACAATATATCAGGCATATTTTATTAGCCACCCCTTCTTGCGCTTCACAGATCCCTTGGGGATAGCAGCACAGGCTCCTCAACAGACGCCATAGCAACAGGCACCACAACAGGAGGCACCACAGGTGCGACAGGTGTAGATTTCCCCATGATAAATGGGATCAGATGTAGGTGTGGGTAGTAGTAGTGTGGAGCATGGCCGATGTTAGAGGCCACGAGTGGAGGAGCAGGCACTGGAGTAGTAGCCTGAGATGCTCGATGAGGAGATGCAGGAGCAACCTTCTACAAGACCTTAGGATGCTTTGAGGAGGGAAAGGGAGAGGATTAGGCAAGCCTCCCGTTAGTTGGGAGAGTTACAGATTTAGGTGGTGGTCAGGGATGTGTAGATTACAGAGTAGGATCAGGAGATCCAAAGATTACAAGAGCGAGTGTAGGCTACTGAGCAGAGGGCAGAGATGTTGCAGGATGAGGTGAGACTACAGATGGCCCGAGTGGCTTATTACTTTGTAGCATATTATATAGTGGTGCCTGATGAGGCTTAGCAGTTGCCTCGCTTTTCACAGTATGCGAGAGATTCTAGAGGTGCATACCCACCAGCCAGACCAGACATGCCACCCCCTCCTCCTCCTCCTCCAGGAGGTGATGGTGTGGACCAGAGTTAGACACATGATGCTCTTTACCTCCAAGTTTTTGATGATTCTAGCTATGTTTCGATTGGTGTGCCAATACCATTTTGAGCCATTTTTTATCGATAATGCTCATTTTTATACTGAGACATTCTTTGAGATATATATGAGATTTTGAGCTGAGTAGCATTGTGTTCATGTCATCGTCAGAGTCTGTGTTTTTACTTTGATGTACATGAGATGTTTATGTGATGATTATGCAATGCAAAATGTGATGTAATTTGATTGTGTAATGTAAATGACATAAGTGTATGTATGTAATGCATATGGAAATGAATTGACATCTCATGAAGTGTTGTATATTTTTGCTTGACAATGATAGGTATCCCATCAAGGAGCATGTGAATATGAACCAAAGAACCAAACGCTTGTGCAGCCATGGAGAATCCTGATACATTTGAAGAGATCAAAAATCCCCCATCACGAAGGATGGAAACAAAGGTGCAATTGAATTACATGCTTATGCAAGTGAAGTATGCAATGCAAGACTATGCTGAATGCAACCCTAGGCCCGGTTACCAAGCCTCGACAATTTATCATCACTGAGCATAGAAAAAAATCCTATATGTCCTACAATTCCCACTGACCTTGCAATCATGAAAATATGAATAGGACATATGTGATAGGTTTTTCGGGATTAAATGTAAGCATTCAAGGCACAAGAAGCCAGAATGACTAGAACATTTGTCCCTTTTATTGTAGCAAGTTAACATAGGCATCAAAACATAAATGTTAGGATGACTAGAATGTTGCTTGCATGGTAGACATGTCAAACACACAAGAGATCTGTCTCATGCTAAGTATTCAGTAAGTATTCTATCCACAATGACCCTTGCGTTTGGAACCTGAGACAGAAGTGTGCTAGGTATACTTGTAGTAACCCATACATTCACTTAACAAGACAAGTATTAGTATGTACTACAACATGAAGAGTTCACTCCAATAGACAAGGAGAAGAACCAATGTTATTGATGTATTTGTATAAAATGAGTCGAGGTACACCTGACCATCCAATACGAGATGGAGGCTCTTATAGTGGACACCCTCTTCTAGGAATATGTCAACTTATTGGGACTAAGCTACAAATATAAAGCAAAGAAAAGATCATGCCCCCCAGTCATTACTTCTCTAGTCAGAAATGACATCATCGAGTTGCTCGAGGAGACATGATGAAAGAAAAAGTAAACAAACAAAGAAAATGCTCAACATATCCAAACAAGTATGTCATTTTGAGTGCAATGTTTGTCATGGAATTGATGTCAAGTGTCAGTGTCTACAACATGGACGAAAGAAATCTCTTTAGTAGGGTAACAATAGTAGGTATACACAGTTAGAACAACTGGTGACTGAAGTCAAAGAGGGATCTTTGATGTGAAGAACCTAAGAAAACCAAGCAACAATAAACAAACACAACCAGAATGACTAGTGACTGACACAAGAGAGATCTTTCATAAAGGAATCTTGGAACATGATGCGAACAATAGTAGGGAGAAGCAGTTGAAACCACTAGTGACTATTGCATAAGAGATTCTATGAGGAGAATCTTGAGAGGTAGTGATACTGGCAACAATAGGTAGACATAACCAAAATGACTAGTGATTGTTGCGAAAGAGATTCTATGAGGAGAATCTTGATAAAAGTGACACTGGCAACAGTAGGTGGACACAACCAAAATGACTGGTGATTGTCATGAAAGAGATTCTATGAGGAGAATCTCGAGAGGTAGTGATACTAGCAACAGTAGGTAGACACAACCAGAATGACTGGTGACTGTCACAAAAGAGATTCCATAACACTATAGGGGAATGCCCCCAGGTTTGGAAAAGACTCAATCCATGGATACATGAGTGAAAGCAAGAAAAACAAGAAAGCAATTGTATAGGAAGCTAGAAGATGCACTGCAGGATGGAGCATTAGGAACAAGAGTCGCTTGTTTGCTAGGTTTTCACCTTCTTGGCAGAGCTTCTATGTTTTTTTTTGCTACCATGATGCCTGTTTCTAGGTTTTCACCAACGGTACTTTTCTATTTTTCCATTTTTTTTTGTATTTTTTGTATTTTTTTTGGAATTTTTAATTTTTTTTGGTGTTACCAAGGCGTCTATTGCTAGGTTTTCACCAGGGTAACAATTTTTTTAGGACTTTTTTTGATTTTTAGGATTTTTTTAAGGACATATAGATATGTACAAAGGGCTTATGAGATCATATTAGCTGTAAAATTGCTTCAAGTGGAGAGTGTTGATAGGTTCCTTGAGCACTTTTCCCTCGGCTGTAGAAAGCTGGTAAGCACCAGATCCATACATTGTAGTAATGCTGTAAGGACCAAGCCAATTTGGTTCAAACTTCCCTTTTTGGACTTCTTGTTGTTGATTCTTTGGATTCTTTCTCAGGACGAGATCACCAAGTTGGAAGTCACATGGTCTAACTTTTTGATTGTAGCTTCTTGACATTCGCCATTGATAAGCTCACAGATGATCACATGCCACTTGTAATCTTCATTAGTAATAAGGCCTTTCATAGAGATTCTCAAGGTAGGAATCTCGACCTCTATTGGAAGCACAACATCTACTTCATAAACCAAAGCAAAGGGCATTGTACCCATTGGAGTCTTGATGCTCGTCCTGTATGCCCACAAGGTTGGATTAATCTGGAGGTGCCAGTCTCTCCCATATTTGCTGACTGTGTGGTGGAGGATCTTAAGGATCACCTTATTGGATGCCTCAGCTTGGCCATTACCCTGGGGGTAATAAATAGAAGACCAATGTTGTGTGATTTTGAATCACTTGCATAGTTCCTTGAGGTCTTTATTTTTGAACTTTTCTCCATTGTTAGTAATGACTGAGGATGGTACACCATACCTGCAGATGATGCAATTTATGATAAAAATAGCAACAATTTTTTCATTTGCTATTGTGAGAAGTACTGCCTCTACCCACTTTGTCCATTAGAAGAGGGTGGGTGAATCTGACCCACCAAGTTGAAGGCCCATTTTTGAAATGGCCACATTGTAGTAGATGGAATCAGCTCCCTGGCTGGAGCGTGGATTAGATTCCCATGGTGCTAGCACTGTTTGTAGGATTTAGCATACTTGATAGCTTCTTGCTCTATTTTAGACCAATAGTAACCAACTCTAATGAGTTTGCAAGCTAGTGTCAAGCCATTTGAGTGGGATCTATAAATGCCCTTGTGAACATCAATTAATGTGAGTTTGGACTCGTCAAGTTCTAAACACCTAAGGAGTGTTCCGTCGAGACCTCTCCTAAATAGATCGTCAGCAATAATGACATACTATGAAGCATTGCGAATTAGGTAATGTTTCTCAATCTGGGTCAGACCTTCAAAAATGTTTTGGTTATAGAGGTAGGAATAGATGTGATGGTAGTGGGATGAGTCTTGTCCTATAATAGAATAGATCATCCTAGAATTAGTGGTGTCATGGGTTGGGTAGTCTAACGCTTCCACTAGGAACTCATGTTGGAGATCATTTTCAAGCATATGTAGCAAGGAGGCCAAAGTAGCCATAGCATCAGTCGCTTTATTATCTACTCGAGGAATTTGCTGGAAGGTAATGTGTGCGAAATACTTCTTCAAGTCATCAACCATGCATTTGTAAGAAATTAATTTCTCATCCTTTTTTTTATACACATCATTAACCTAGTTGATTATGAGCTGAGAGTCCCCAAAGATGTCTAACTAATCCACTCTCCATTTAGCTGCAATCTTCATGCCATTAATCAAAGCCTCATATTCAACAATGTTGTTTGTACAAGGAAATAAAATCTTGTATGCTTTGGGAAATGAATATCTTTGTGACGTTATGAAGAGTAATCTAGCACTAGATCCCTGTTGTGTGAAGGACCCATTGAAGAACACAACCCATGTTTGGTGTGTGAGTGTCAGAATTGACTCATTAGGGAAATCAATGTTCATTGGTAGGAGACTCTGCATAGGCGCATCTGCTAGCTAATTTGTAATTACTTGTCCCTTGATAACTTTGCATTCAACATATTGAATGTCAAACTCACTGAGTATCGTAACCCACTTAGCCAATCTTCCTGTAAGAGTTTTCTTACTAAGCAAGTACTTCAGTGGATCTATTTTAGCTACCAGCTACATATTTTGAGCAAGCATGTAGTGTCTCAACTTCTGGAAAGCAAAGACAACTGCCAAGCAAGCTCTCTCAATGATGCTTTAGTTCCTCTCATAAGATATCAGTGTATGACTTAAGTAGTAAATAGCTCTCTCCTTGTTGTCATTGTCCTCTTGAGCTAATAAGATTCCCAGAGATGTTTCAGTTGCTGAAATATATAAAATCAAAGGCTTCCCATAAATAGGACGCATCAATATTGGTGGATTGGCAAGATATTGTTTGATCTGTGTTAAGCTTTGCTCAAAATCCTAACTCCAGTTGAATTTGACACCCTTATGTAAAGTCTTTGTGAAGGGCTGTGATCTATCCACCAACTGTGAGATGAACTTGTGAATAGATTGGAGTCTTCCTTGTAGACCTCTCATTTGGCTGATGTTTTGAGGTGGAGGCATATCCATAATTGCTTGAAATTTCTCTGGATCCACCTCAATTCCTTTTGCAGACATGATGTATCTTAACAACTTTCCTGATGTGACACCAAATGCACATTTCTTAGGATTGAGCCGAAGACTAAATTTTTCCATGTGATCTAGGATGGGTCCCAAATCTTGCAGATGAGTATTGCATTTTTCACTTTTGACCAAGGTATCATCCACGTAGTCCTCCATGGTCTTATGCATCATGTCATTGAAAATTTTAGTTACTACCCTCTGATAGGTTGCACCAATATTTTTCAAACCAAATGGCATTACGTTCCAGCAGAAGGTTCCCCATGCACATGTAAAAGCAGTCTTATCTTGATCTTCTGGCACAATTTTTATCTGATTATAACTAGAAAACCCATCCATGAGTGAGTACATCTCATAGCCTATTATCATGTCCAATATCGATATGTTGGGAAGTAGAAAATCATCCTTAGGACATGCCAAGTTGAGATAATGGAAGTCAGTACAAACTCTGATAGATTTATCGTGCTTAGAGACTGGGACAATGTTGGATATCCATTCGGCATAATCAATTGCAAAAATGAATCCTGCTTTCAAAAGTTTCTCCCATTCTACTCTGACGAGTAATACGACATGAGGATGCATTTTTTGAAGTTTTTGTTTAACTGGTTTGATGCTTGGTGTGATGGACAAATGATGCATAATAAGATCAGGATCTAGTCCTAGCATGTCAGAATATGTCCAAGAAAAATTTATCTTCTTCTCTTGGAAGATGAATTCCTCCTTTTCTTCAGGAGATAACGATTGTGCCAGATGTATCATATGAGGATGTTCTTTTGTGCCCAAGTTGATCGGCTGTGTTGGCTCTATCAACACTGATGATCTCTCTTGGAAGTGACTCAAAAGTACATCAAATATCTCATCCGTGGGCACCTTAGAGAGATTTTCACCCTTGGATATGTCTTTTGTTTTTACTTTTTTGGGTTTCGACACTGCCATAATGTGGTTTTCACCATCAGACCTTTTGCATTTTTTCTTTTTAATTATATGACTGAGATATTTGATGTCAGCTTCAATCATGTTGATGCTTTGCTCACTGGTGGAAGACGTTATAGGTTCAAAAACATTTGGGTATAAGGAAAGAGCATAGTCATTCTGGAACATGGGGACTTCACTAGATGTATTAGGGTTCTAGTCTATAAGCTTGGGACGTGTGAGTGAAAGAGTAGTGACGGGTTTGATTGCGTTCATGGTATAGTCATTAAGTGCTTGGACCAACAATTTGAGACCTACAGCGACTTCGTCCACAAGTGTGTTTGAATTCCTCTGAGTACTAACAACAACAATTGATGACTCTAGAACACTAGTTGGATCAGACCCATCCGACCTAACCCTAGATGTTTCACCTACTTTGATTTGGTTTTCATAGACATGAACTTGATCAATGTCTTTATCAGTAGTTGCTTTTGAAAGAGAGTCAAACTCATATTCCTTAGAATCAGTGCTACATGGCGAGAGACTATAGAACTCCCCAATAGTGATAGGGACATACTCACCTTCATCATCTAGGTTCTTACATAAGTACTCAATACGTAATGACTGTCTAGACTCTCCCTTTTCTGAATGAGCTCTAGGTGGATTAGTATTAGCCTTAGAAGAATCACTAGTATCATCCACAGTGCTGACACGTGGCACAAAGTCATCTAGCTCAATAGAGAATTTAGCCAAATCATGAGGAATAGGATAAGGATAGGGATCCTCATTGTTAGATTGATCATCTTGAGTATCAGACTTAGCTTGTGACTCATTTCCAGATGAACTCTCGGGTTCTAGTATGAACTTATTAGCTTCCAAATGGAATGGAACCTTCTTAAAGCCTAGACCAGTTGTATCACTGTTTCTTCAAGCTATTGCGTTGATAGGATCAATTAGGCCATTGTTATTGCACCCAATAGGGCTAGTTCCCTTGTAGCCAAAATGCTTCATGAGTATAAGACCAGGCTCATATTTCTCAAGAGTGATCTCTCGAGTTTTCGCTGTTAAGTCCACTAGAGTCTCTTCTCTGTAAAGCCATGCAACAATGGATTTGTTTTCACTTTCATCCTCTAGAGGAATTGTAGCTTTGACAAAAGTGCCATTATATTTGGTTTGAGGTGTCAGCACAAACGACTTCTTTGCCTTTGAGGGTCTCCCATAATGACAAGGAGACTCTGGAAGAGATGTTAATGACAACACTAGTTCAATATGGTACTCCCCCATGCTAGTTTCTTTTAGTTTGAATTATTTCTCAATTTGTTTCAGCTTATTGTCATGATAATCAATGGATTCCCTATTGGCGAGGATGAAATTTTTAGCAGCTTTGAGCATATTATAGGTATAGCTAGTAGTGGCAGGAATAGTGACCTTAGAGCCATGAAATGAGAATTTGACGCATTGGTGGTATGTGGATGGCACAACGCGCATCTCATATATCCATGGCCATCCTAGTAGAATGTTATATGCCAAGGGAATGTCGGGCACTTAACAAGTGACATCCCTTTCTATAGGACCGACGTGAATGAGTAAGACCACAAGACCTAGAGACTTTCTTTCAACTTTGTAATACACTTTGATAGTGATCTTGCATCGAGGATCAATAAAGTCCCCAAAATAATTAAATTTTCTAAGAAAAGAAGCAGAGATAATGTTCAACCCTGTGCCATTATTGATGAGTACCCGATGAACACGTGTCTGATGTATCATGACCTCAATGTGTAGAGGTTGATTGTGTGGGTGACTCAATGAGTTATCATCCTCCTTAGAGGACATAAAGTAAGGCGAGGTTAGGTGACCTACCATGGATTGAAATTGCTCAAGATCAAGATCTTGAGGAACATTTTCCTTAGTGAGGGCTTTGTCCAGAATCTGCCTATGAGAAGGCGAGATTTTATGCAGCTCAAAGATGGAGATTTGAGCATTAGTTTGTTTCAATTGATCGAGAACACTATAATTAGCTGTTGTTGAATTCATTATGAGTTTTGCACCTTTGCTAGATGGACCAACAAGGGTATTGTCTTTATGTTGTTTAGGATTAGGAGAAGAAGGCGTAGGGCCTTTGAGCACCAACTTGGTGCGAGAGCGCATGACAGTGTTAGCATAGTGTTGTGGAGGTGTGTTGTCTATTATGTTGGAAGTAGGGCCCCTCAAGACAAATGGTGTCTTGGGTTTATCATTATCTTGCTTTCCCTTGATGGTAATGATGTCACAATATTCAAATTCCATAGGTTCAACCATGTTGATTATCTCATCATCATTGTTAGAATATTTATAGTTGACCTTGTTGTTAGGTTTTGGTTTCGAACTCTCTCCTTTTTCATAGGCCAGGAAGGGCTCTTTGAATGCCTTGTGATCTGAGTTCTTGTTATGTCCATTTACCACAATGTCACCAGCGTCAATAATGTCCTGGATTTTGTGGTGCAAGTTTATATAGTTGCTATTTTTGTGCCCCTTATTTTGGTGGTACTCACAAAACACAATTTCACTCCACCATGGTGGGCATGGTTGCGGATCATAAGGACGAGAGTTGTCCAATGGTAAAATAAGCTTGTTTTGCAACAAGGTTTTGTAAACTACATCCAAAGGTTCATCTAGAGGTGTATACTCTCATTTAGGGCATGTAGGCCATGAGTTTCTTAGTTTGTTCCTGGATGTCTTATTGTTAGGAGGAGGCTTCTCAGCATTTTTGGCCGCATTGAGACCATCCATGAGATTAAAGGCTGCCTTTGCAGGTTTAGGAGTGACATTGTCAACAACCCCATCATGCACAATTTCTCAGTTCTTGTTGACATACTTGGTTTTTTCCTTGTTGGATGTGGAACTGTGTTTTTTGTCCTTCTAAAGAGTGAGTTCACCTTTCTTGACCATAAATTCCTCTATGCAGATGGCCTGTGCAATCATGTCTTCAAAGGTGCGCATACCTTGAAGCTAAACTTTATACCTGAAATTAGGTAGGAGATTATCAGTGAAGATGTCAAGATTTTTCATTTTTAGAATCTTTCGTGAATACTTAGTGTAGAGTTGTCTCCACCTTTGGAGGAATGCGAGGAAGGGCTCCCCAACCTTCTGCTTAAGGTTACATAAATCTCAAATATTGACAAGGTGTTCAATGTTATGAGAATATTGCTAGACAAACAAGTTAGCAATTTCATCAAACATTTTAATGCTAGGAGGCAAGTACAAGAACCACTCCAGTGCTTTACCTCCTAGACTTTTGGGGAATAAACACATGAGATATGTCTGGTTATGCATAAATTCCATGGACAAGTCATCAAATTCTTGCAAGTGATCTTGGGGATCGGTGGTTCCAAATTATTTGTCATACTTAGGTAGTTCTACTCCTCATGGGAAAGGAGGCATGTCTATGCTCTTGTCAAATGGAAATGGACAGAGAGCGTCTAAGGTGTATGTTTTAGCAGGTTTGTCTTTGTCATGCATCATCTGAGCCAGTTGGTCTTGCATGATTTTTAGTTGTTTTTGGAGTTTGGAAGTCTCAGTTTCCTCTTTAGGCATGATGATAGTTTCCACGTTGAAATGAGAGGGTAACTTAGCTCCCTCTTGAGCAAGATTGAGAAAGTATTTTTCTTTCTCTTCGTTGAGTAGAATTTCCATGGCCTTTTGAAAGTTTTTATCTTTTTGACACTTTGCTATGTGTTTAGGACATATTTCCACCTCTTCTTGTTCCTCATCTGTGTCATGGTCTTTCTGTTTGTCATTCCTAGGTGGTTCTTGATGTCTGTTGTGACTACCATGTTCAGGTTTGTGATCAGTCATTGTGGGAATGTGTTTAGTTTCAATATGTTGTGATTCAAAAGGTCCTTTGAAAAGGAAGTTAGACATTTTTTTTGGAGATACGAGACCTTTGCTAGTCTTAGGAACCTGTTGATACAGAGGGTTCCTGGTTTGTCACAAGTTTATGGAGAATGTTCATTGAACTCGAGGTGACCTGATGGGTGAGGGAGATCGTGAAGATGCCTCACTAGATGAACTAGATGCAGACTGTGTAACAAAAGGAAGGTGACCTTTGCCTCGATTACGACCCCTAACATAACCTCGCCTAAGTCTAAGAGGATAAAACACATTTCTACTTCTTGTTGCGACAGTCATAGACAAGGACAAGAAGCAAGAACTTGGACAAGGACTGCACTAGAACTTAGTCTCAACAAGACAAGATAAGAGTGTTGTATACTAAGGCACAAATAGTCTGATTTGAAGGCTAGAACAACCAATGATTATGAATTTCGTAACACAGAGTATGACAAGCACTAAAGAATGAGGATCAAGACAACTAAAAGATGAGACTAGTCGAAGCACGAATTACAAATCTTCAGCTAAGCTAAATGTCACTGTTTGGGATTGTTTACAGATAGAGAAGGGACAACTCGATGCAGAAAATAGACTAGATGCAAATCACAAATTGCTCAAATAAGTTGATTTGACAATTTTAACACAAGGTCTTGTGTGAAGATCCTCTGTGAGACATGTGAGAAAGTACACTAGGGGATGCAAAATCTCAAAATAGCAATGTAAACTCACACAAGGATGTGCTCCAGGCCATGCGAAGAAATGGCCAGTTTGGTAAAAGATGATAACAAGATCTTACACAGATCTATGAAAGTTCTCGCATGAGGATCTAGAAAGGCTTGCACAAAGATGTGATTGCTCACGCGAAATGTTGTATGACTGTACACAAAATTCAGGACTAGACTGACAATAGGATTGGATTTCAAAGAGATTTTCAACAGTTTTGGATGTTTCTAGACAGATTGCAGGTTTGTTTGACTGATAATAGACAGATTGTAGGGTTGATTTCCAGATTTGTGAAAGTGATGTTAGTTTTCAAACAAGACAAAGTGTTTTTGGAACAAGAGACATGAAGTAAGTAGTAGTTGAATACAATTCAATTGAGGGCAAAGAAACTCAGAGGGACAGGGGAGTCTTGAATTTTAGTTTGTTTAAGTAGGTTTGGAAATGTTTAGGACTCGATAACAAGCACACTTTATCCCTAGAAATAAAAAATGGTAGAGAAGGCAAAACCTTTGTCCCACAACTTATGCACATGCGTGCACCTCACACAACCATGTCACCCCCTAGAGGGCACCAACAATTTTGGTGTATTCAAAGGGCTGAATAACATATACACTGAGTGAACACCCTTGTGGTAGGGGTCAAGCGCGTATACTGCCTTCAAACGCCCAGTAGCATGCCTTTGGTGAGTTTTACAGGGGAGATTCTTCCCCCTCCTTGCACAAAGATTATACCTACTTTCAGAGGTGAACCAGGTAGCCTCTAACTAAAGGTTTTTACTTGGCTTTCATTTGTATTAATTCTTGGTGGCTTTGCAAGCAGAGTTGAGACCAACAACCCACAACAGCATCTAAGAGTGCACACACTTGCTTAGCAAGATTGAGGCCAACGCCAACCAGTGCAATAGATAGAGCTTCCCCTTGATAAGCGATATCAAGAATCAAGGGAAATAAATTAATCCAGCTTTCGAGTCTTTCACTCTACAAAGCATCTTGATTATAGTGAGTTAGAATCTTTGACAAAAGGAGTGTGCTCACTTGGGTCATTCTCAGAGGTTGGATCACTCCGACAGGCCCTCTAAAGGATTGACTCAGACTAATGGTTCAAACATAAGGGTCCAAGTTTCTGATTTTCCTCAAGGGGAAAGAGCATATTCCTCTACCTTAGTTTCTCACCCAAACACGCAAAACACATTAATTACTGACTTAGCTTAATCAATATACACTCATCCTTCCTAAAGATTTTGATCCCTTTGAAAGGAAACCATCATCTCATCATAGAAAAGGATTAGCACTAGAGAACCACTAAGCTGCTTGCCTCCCTTGAAATGCTATCTTTCAAAAGCGTCTAGGTTTCTAATTCACCCTTGGTCATGACCTCCAAGTGGTGAAGAGCATAATCCCCTATTCTTCTGTCTTGCACCCTAAGAAGTTCACAAGCCCTATTTAGACTATGTTTATAAAACAGAAAAGAAGACACATTGTTTTGTGGGTTTTAATGTTTTCTTTGACAAACATATCTTCGATAATCGTTTTATAAACAAATAGTCAGTTCATGTTTGAATGGTTTGTATAAGGAATCTTCATCAAACATCCTACAGAAAATCATTAAGCTGCAGAAAACCAGAAAACCATAACAGTAATGCTTCAGAGAAAAACACGTCAATAAAAGATAATGAAAAACATGCTAAAAAAAACAAAATTAACCTTGCTATTTCAAGATTTCGCGTGAAATCTTGCGCAGGACCACGCAAAATCTTTCACTGACCCACACAAGCAAATGAGGTGCCATGCAAAGACTTGTGCAATAGGGCACTTTTTCATGTGAGAAAGTGTAGAGATTCGGGTGAGACCTTCAAATCTTCATGTGAAAATGAATTTTCTCGCGTGAAAATTTAGAGAACTGTACGGAGCAGTATGACATAACAATAAAAATGACAGAAATTAATGTAGAGGAGGCCAGAAAAATTGATTTTCTCAGCCCCATGGTGGACGCCAGAAATGTATGCGTGAATTGTGGGCCTTTGAACCTCACACACACTTCAATGTGGTCATTACCTATGGATTCATTCTGGAATGAACATGGGATATTTCATCAAAGAGGTTCAACAACGTGACCTATTACCTTCTAACTAGAAGGATTTTGCCTATTTATGCTCTCAGAGTTGAGATGCAGGCAACTAGACCATTCTAGGATGAAGGGTTTAAAATGCAATTAAGTCTATATACGATGCAGGTAATCTAGATGAGATATGCACTTAATCTAATAACATATAAAATAAACTAGACTATATCTATGCATATTAAAGCTATATGATTTTTAAATCTAAATAATGAAAAACTTATGAGAATAATGAGCTAATGATTGCATGATTCAGCAGAGATTTGATACAAATTCCATTCAACCTCTGTAATAAGGAGTTAGGAGTCTCTTAAATAGAATTCTTGGAATCCATCAACAGTTGAGATCAACTCAGATTGATGGTCAGGATTAAAGCCAAGATTCAGTCAAAGTGGAAGATTCCCAATACAGATGCAATTAACTGACTCAGGTCTTGAGTGCAAGAAACAGTTAACTCAGATTCACTTTAGTGTGAGAGTAAATGATTTAAGTCACTTCTAAAAGTAGTTAACTTGGGAATTTCCATTTTGAACTAAGAAATAGAATTTAGGAAAGCTATTTAATTTAATAAAATGAGATATGACCTCATAAATGCCTTTTTCGTTTAATTGAATAATTACATTCAATTAATTAAAATAAGACCATTATTAAACTAAATAAATTTAATTCCTTAGTACAATAGCCTTAGGTGATAATTTAATTTAATTAAAGTATAAATACTTCAAATTAAATTAAATCTTGATCAATAGGTTTAATGTGACTAATATGAGTCAATACTTTAGGAATTAAGTAAAGAGTATGATGAATGCAAATTTAGGGTTTTCTGCATTTGACACTTAAGTCAAGTAGTGAGTATCAAAGTAAGAATTGCCTAGTGAAATATGACTTTAGAATTGATCAGATAGACCAGAATTGGTAACCATGACAATGTGCCAATTTTGGGGTATTACAGGAAGTTGATATGAGTGCCACCTCATTTGGAAACTATGAGGAAGCCAAATCAAGAATCATTATTGATTTGAAGATAACTACTATGATAAGGAAAAAAAAAAAGCTTGTGAAGAAGCTTAAGGATAGATTTGGTGAAGGGGGAGAGGAAGAAGAAGAAGAAGATGAAAATGATGAAGAAGAACATCAAGATGAAGCCCCATTGGTGCTTACTCTAGGCCAAGGAGAAGATCAATAAGGGAATGTAGAAGGTACCGAGTAAGAAGAAGCCGAGGAAGCACCTACACTAGTTGAAAAGAAGAAGTGGAAAGCAAAGGAGCCTAAAGTGGAGAAACCCAAGAAGAAGCTCATGAAACTTTCACAACATAAGCCATTAGTACCTGCTACTAGGTCTAGCGCAAGGGCAACTACCAAGCAAGTAAATGAGGTAGATAAAACAAAAGGAAAGAGGACTATTGCCTTAGTAGAGTCAAGCCAGCTTTCAATGAAGACATATGCAAGGAGAAAATATAGTCCAACAGCTAAGTCAGATGAGGAGAGGACAAAATTCAATGACATTAGTCAAAGAATAATGCAGATTTGTCTAGTTTTGCACATGTTGTATTTGATAAGTTAGGAAAGATTGATCATAATAAGGTGGAAGAATCTATATATAAGATGATGGCTACATTTAATACTACACCTATAGAGATTGACAACTCACTACCAAAGTGTCCTTATGACCAAGTTGAGTAGAAGTGGTAGTATAGTTTAACAATAGAAAGACAGATTAGGGAGACTACACTTGCTAGAGTTATGCTGATTTGGATAAGGCAATGACGAGAAAAATAAATGAATAAATTCAAGGGGATGTTTGCCCCAAAATATAGAGCTTTTAACATTTTGCAAAATAACATTGAAGAGGTTGTCAAACAAAGCACCCAAATATCGAAAGTCATCTATGGGTTGACAACAAGAAAGCCAAGTGATCAAGTTCTCGAGGAAGTTGGAGACAAGAAAGATGAACATGGACAAGGAGTCCAAGTCAAGGATGGTCATGTGAGAGGTACTAAAACAAAAACATCAATAAAGGCCACAACTGATGACGAGCAACATGATGATCAGAATGTACCAGAGGTACAAGTGCCAAGTGCTAGTCCCCCACATGTAGACCAAGTGAGTCACTAAGACTTTATACAAATAAAGGATGTTCCTGACAAGTCTTCTTAGAACATCAATCCCTTGACAGATGAAGACATAAAGAAAATTTTGATTAACTCCACCATTGCAACAAAATTATGTAGTCATCCTATATTGGTGAGAGTAGATGAGATTGAGAAGGTAGAATTGGAATCTCTAGGGGAGAAATCACAAGAATCATCCAAAGTGCCCCCTCAATCTACATAAGTTCAAGAACAAATAAGTGTCACAACTGATACACAAATTGCATTGCCCATTGTGGTATATTAGGCAAAGGATGTAGTGACACCATATATCAACACATTAGTGCCAAATCATTTAATGCAAGTAGTATTAATTATTGAGAAGGATGGGACAATAGTTTAAATAGGTTAGGAAGCCAATCCTACACTTTCACAAGTTCAAGGTGAAGATGAAAAAAGGTGAAGGAGAAGGATAAGACTGAAGAGTTAGTTTTGACTATTAAGATAGAGGAAAAAATTGCTATACAATTCTTGGTTACCCTACTATTTTTTGTATCACCTCCCACTAGTCAAACTCTTCGACAACTAAGTATAGGTGCTACACCCTTATAGATATCAAGACCTAGTCCTAGCACATCTAAGTATGTTGAAGGTACATATTACGGAGATGTAAACTTGGATGAGGTGAATGAACTACCAAAGTTTTATCTTGCAACAATCACCATAGAACAAATGAGCATTCTATAGGAAGTTCTTGAAAGGAAGAAACAAAAAGAGTTGCTTACACAAGAGCATAATCATAAGCAAGTACTTCATGACATCAAAGAGATATTTCTTGATGCATTCTATCTACTAGAGCCGAGTGAGGAGAAACCAATCATTGAGTAACTAGTCAACATAGTTGATAAGATCAGGGATGAAGATCTATATTACAATGTTAAACTTCTAGAATGGCCTGAAAAGAAGTTTCACTGTAAAGTTCTTGAAAAGATTTCTAGTGCTATTGCACTAAGATAGGTTGACTTAGCAACCAAAATGGAGGATGTGGAAAAGGTGTTGGAGAATATCTTTTCTCTACAAAAATATTTGTGATGTGAATTTATTCACACAAGAAATACAGAGGGCTATTGATTGGCTGTAAGGAGATCAACAATCCACATGTACAACATTGAAACTATCTATTGGTCAAAGCCAGACTCATTTTCAGAGAATACTATCTACTAAAGGTAAGCTAGTCATGCTACAAACCTAAGATGCAAACATAAGGGCTACCTTTATTAGTATCCAATCCATGTTGACCCCACAGATGAAAGTATTGCATAAGAAACTAGCCTTTGATGAAACTTTGATGAAGAAAGGTAATCAATTGACCTAGTTGACCTTGCTGCCCAACTAGATGTTCAATACCACTCTCTAGAGGTATCCTACAATAGATGGGATGCAACATTGAAAATAATTATGGAGGTCCAAAAAACATTTTTGGACAAACACAATATCAGTGTACCACCCAAATGACATAAGTGTCAAAAAAGGGGGATTATAGAGTTTTTGCAATAAAGGGGAATGAGAACAAAATAAGAAAGCAGATTGACAAATGCATATTATAGTTTTGAGTCAGGGGGAGTACTCATGCAAAAATAGGGAACAACAAAAGATCACACACTTACTCAAGAAGAGTACAAAATTCAACTACAGAAAGGAAATATCAACCCAGGGGGAGTTATGAAATTTTGGTGCAATAAGGTATGACAACTATGTCATCAGTTTTGTAATTTTGTATGAGAGCCAAGTAATGTATACATATTATCTAAGTTATGAACATAAGTTAGGTTATTTATGCATGGAAGAGTGTTTTTTCCACTCATGTCAAAGGGGGACATTATTGATCTCATTTTGGTTTAGACAATGTAGTGACACAATACTTAAATCATTACTTAACATAACTCAGTATGTGCTGAGTAAGTAGTGTATACAGAGCAATATACATATTTAGTGCTGAGCACTAGTATGTGCCGAGTCACTCAAGTGCCGAGAAAGTCATATATGTTGAGTGATTCAGATGCCAAGTAAAGCAATGGATGCCAAGTCATTCAGGAGCCAAGTTACAACATTAAAGATCTAGTGAATGTCAAGCATCAAAGCTTTCAAGTGTTGAGTAAACAATTTTTGGCATAGTTATTTGTAATGGCACAAACTCCTATGTAAACCATTTTTGGGCCAGCTTAAGGATTGTTTTACAATTCTAGAAGATATATACATAGGTATATTGAGAATCCCTATGTAGTAAAAAAAAGATGAATCGCAATCGTTGATTCCTACCTAACCCTAGCTCACCTATGTATTCTTAAGGAGGCAAAGCCTTGAAGAGTTTATATGTGCGTATGAGAGGAGAAGAACGAATGCTAAGTGTAGAGAGAGAGAGCATTCATGGTGACTATGGAGTTTATGGTAGAGATATGAATTGCATAATTAGTTAGAGAGAAAAAAGTCGAGTAGTTAAAGAATAGAGGAGACATATATGATCAAGAGAATCAAGGATATACTTGCAAAGAGAAGATCTGATATCTAGCAATAGAGTGCTAATCGAAGGATCATGGCATTGAATCATTTAAACAAGTGATACAGAGAAAATCTCTTAACTGAGTAGTCTTAATAGGCTTTTGCAAATCCTTTAATAGGGTGCTTACTTCATTGTGAGTTAAAGTCCTTTAACAAGCCACACTTTTAGCAGGGTGTTGAAATCCTTTAATAGGGTAAGATTTAACGATCTTTGTAAGCCTTTAACAGGGTAGACCTTTCATAGGGTAGCTCATAGTTTATGATCAAATATTTGTGACCTTAATTGAATACACTTTACAAATCTAGTAGTGAATATTTGTGGGTGTCATCCCCACCCCAATTTTACCTTCTCATTGGAGGGTTTCTGGGTAACAAACTTATTGTGTTATGTGTTATTTGTTTCATGCTATGGATGAACGTGTGTAGTTAGCTATTTCAGTTTACATGCTAAACTATGAGATGGGTGTGTGGTGAATGTTTTATGGTTAAATTTTGAAGTACTGATTCACCCCCCCTTAGAAGTTTACTTTCCCATTATTATTTCCAACATGTAGGGAAAGCCAAGAGAGGGTAGCAAGACACAAAACCTTATCAACATATTTTGGTTGTGGAAATAGTTGCAAGAGGCAAGAAGGGACATCATCACAATTTGAAGTTCATATTCAGTTACTAGATTCACAACCTACACCTCTAGTGCGTATCAAAGAAGGGGATTCAGCACAAGTTGGAGAACATTTTGAAGAAGTTAAAGTTGGTGAACTTGATATCTTGGTTGATGATGAACTTGAAGATGATTTTGGGGTAGTTCTCTAGAGTAGGGAGCCACAAAATGATATTATGGACCTAGGTGAACATAGCAAAAATAATGGCAAAAATGATGTTTGTCTACATAAGGGGAAAATAAAATTGGAATAAAAAAAATTGAGTTCGTTGGGATTTGTTGAAAAAGAATTTTCAAATTAGAATGGGTGGAAAGTTCTGGTTCATTGAACCAAGGCCTAATCCAATTGATGGCGAGCCTTCTATAGAATGCAGATGTACAATTCACACAAAGATATCAAAGAAGAAAAAGAAGACACAACTTAAACTTGACACCATAGAAAAACATGTCGGTAAAGTTCACCAAAATAAAACCATAGATGGAGTTGAAAAATCCATGGTAACTTGGAAAATGAAGGATAATTGTCTGCATGTTAGGAATGCCAAAATTATATGAATTACAAGAGAAATGTAGAGAAGTAAAAGGTTCATTGAAGCTTTTCTTGGGAAAGCAATGAAAGTATAAAATATGGGAAAAGCTTTTAAGTATGACTTTTTATATTTTGAATAGAGGACATCTTATGATAGACTAGCCTTCATTGAGTGGTTTAGAGAATTTTTTGAAAGTTTGAAATTATCCCAATAGTCATTGGTCGGTAAATAATAGATGGGAATAGACAAACTATCTTGCAAAATATGAAAAAAAAGACATGAAGACAAAAATAAAACAATAGAATTTCATTGCATTGTCTCTAGAAAAAGTTACAACAATTGACAATACTTCTTGAGTATGCATGCATGTTTATTGTAACCAATCTTGTCTGTCAACCTTATCTACTTTAAGTTGAGTGCGACAATGAAATATTTATATGAATTATTGAATAGTTCTCTAATTTAATAGAGGCATGGATAACATGGAGATTGCCAAAAAGTTGTTGTGTGTTGGAGTGGATGGAGCTTTAGTTATGCAAGGTCATAAAGGTGGTATTTGCATACAAATTCCAAATCAATGTGCACCCTATGTTATTTGCATTCACTGCATGCCCCACTAAATGAATCTATATTTTGGAGTTGTCAACAATTTTTGTTGTGTTCGTAAAGTCGAATCTTTAATCAAATAAATCCACCAATACTTGTCGAAGTCTGAAATGAGTCCATAACTTTTAACACTTTGCTAAAGGACTAACTGATGGGGAGAAGCTTCTTAAAGATAATGATACTAGATGGATCTCTTTGGATGGACCAACACAATTAGTATTTTCTAAATATCCATAATTGCTCAAACTGATGAACTCAATGTGAGACAAATTAGGGGTGCCCTTATTCCCTCAACTCTATTCAAAGTTAAGTAATGTTAAGATACTCTTAACTTTAACAACTCTTCTCCCCACGCTAGAGGAAATGAGAAATATTATGAAAAAGGTTCAACAAAGAGCTATGTATATTGAAAAATATGCTAAGCTATATAAAATGACATGCACAAACCTCAATATTATGTATTGAAGAGAACCTTTAGATGGTTCAAAGTTTGTGAATTCGAAAATAATCATAGATTTGAACAATCTTGGCATTTTTTTACACATTGGTGCAAATGATGTATGTGCCAAGGTGCTTAGAGTTGACATTCCAATGCAGTACCTTGGATGTGTCAACCTTGAAAAGTTAGGAAGCAAACCATAGAAGTGACATTTACATGTTAAAATGGAAGACTTCAAGAAGATCGTTGACTTTGTGCTTGAGTTTGTTAAGAGAATTTCCTATAATCTTTCCTTACAAATTATAATAAGATTCCCTCTAGGCGAACTACTTGAGGAAATGTCTATTGTATTTCCTCAATATTGGAGTCTAAACAATCCAATTATTTTCAAAAAAGGATGATGTCTTTGATAAAGCATTTTTTTGCAAAAATGAAAAATCAATAGAGTAACTATAAATAAAATTTTACATGATTCTCGATTGAGAGAGCAATCATTTTGTTTCTCAAACATAATGAGGGAACATTATGATCTTATGGAGAAACTAGAGGAAGAGGGAGTAGTAAAAAAGCTTTGGAAAAACCTTGCTCATAGTGAACAACTGAGAGAGTCAATACTAGAATATTTCACGCTTGCTGACTTATATCTCACCATGATATTAGGTTCCATGGAGGATGAGGAAGTTTTCAATACTTTTGTGTTCTTGAAGCCAAATATTAGAAATGAATTAGACCAACATTTGGGAAATTGCTTCATGCTCTATACTTCTAGGTATAAGGTAGATAATTTCCCTTATGACATGGCTCTAAACATTTGGAGGAACAAATGTCAAAGAAGAGGGTTGGGTAACATTTCAAACCAAAGTGGCAGTGGCAGTACCAGAAAGAATGATAGTGGTTCCTATACTGGTACTGATGTTAGAAGCGATGAAGTTGACTTTGAGATGCATAGTGACAGTGAATATGAAGAAAACAAAGTGCACAATGAAATGTTCTATGAAGTTGCTGGCGAGGAATTTGATGATACTGATGATGAGGCAATGTAGCAACTTTAACAATTGCAATAAAGTCCTAAGCATTTAATGTGAAAAATTACCAAATTACATTACATGTCTCAAATTAATTTATGTACAATCAACATTAAAAAAATATTAATTTTAAAATGCATTATTCTGAATTCAGACCCTTAGCTATAGATGTTCAAGTTCAAATATTGATATTGAATTTGCATTTAATTTATTCTATCTATCTTATACATCTCTATCTAATTTTGTTTCTAGGAGTTGATTTAGACCCTTAGCTGTAGACGTTTAATATTTTTTTAAACATTTCGAGATTTTCATTGACTTTTTCAAAAATATTTTAATAACAATATAGTACATGAAATATATTATAATTCATTTAATTCATAATTCTGTCACTTGTGTGTTAAATTGTTAATGTGACTAGGTGAATACACGACTGTGTGTCACCTTTGGAGCCAACTTTACCAATCTGGTCAGATTTGGTCTGACCGAAAATATTTTGGCTAGACCATCATGACATCGACTTGGTGATACATGACGCACGTGTATAGGGGTTTTCTGGCTACATCCAATCCAACTGCATTCGGTCTAATCGAAAGCATCAAACACTATCTAAGCTAAAACAAAGAATCATCCGTAGGTCATTTAAAGGCAAGAACTACTAAGATTGTAGAGCGGTTAGGGGCTACATGACCATTTCAACCGGATTAGGTCTGTTAGCCTTTTTTTAAAAATGTTTTAAGCTGTTTTATGTTTTAGTTTAATTTTTTTAAAGTATTGTTTTAAGTAGTTAAATTGATGTGTGTGTGTGAGAGAGAGTTATACATTATATTTTTAAATAGTATATTAATTTTTACAAAAAAATTGTGTGATATTTTTGTATTTTTATTTTTATAAATATCTGAAAATTGTGTAATATTAGAAAAATTAGAAATATTTTAAATTTGAGTAAACTTTAGAATATATTAGTAAAATTAGATAAATTTTAAAACATAATTTGATTATAAGTAGAAGAATATGAAAAAAATTGTTCATTATTATCAGATTTTTTAGAGAAAATATTACACAAATTTAGAGAAATTTACTTTGTTTTTGTTAGAAAATACTAGAAAATTTGAGAGATAAATTCAAAAAATTGTACTTGAAGTATTAGAAAAAATAAAAAAATGTAGAAAATAATAGAAAACTTTATAGCTAAGTAAAACCTTAACATGGAACCAAATGAAAATGATAACTGAAACCCTCACATTAAACCAAACTAGATTCTAACTCTTACATTGAACCTAATCAATCTCTAACTAAAACCCTATCATTGAACCTAATTAATTATAGCTAACTGAAACCTAACATTTCACCTAATTAAACCCTTACTTTGAACCTAATGAAACTCTAACTAAAACTTTCACATTGAACCAAATTAGAGTCTAATTCTTACATTAAACATAAAACCCTAACATTGTTTACCTAATGAAACTCTTATATATATATATATATATATATATATATATATATATATATATATATATATATATATAATCTCTAACCTCATCTCTGTCTCAAACTCCTACCCTTCTCTCTCTCTCTCTCTCTCTCTCTCTCTCTCTCACACACACACACATTCCTAACCTTGACCCTCTAATCCCTAACCTCATCTCTCTCTCAAAATCCTACCCTTCTCTCTCTCTCACAAACTCCTAACCCTGTCCCTCTAATCCCTAACCTTCTCTCTCTCTCTCTCTCTCTCTCTCTCTCTCTCTCTCTCTCTCTCTCTCTCTCTCTCTCTCTCTCTCTCTCTCTCAAACTCCTAACCATGTGTCTCTAATCCCTAACCATCTCTCTCTCACCCCTAACCTCTCTCTCTCTCTCTCTCTCTCTCTCACACACACACACACACACACACACACACACACACACACACACACATTCCTAACCTTGACCCTCTAATCCCTAACCTCATCTCTCTCTCAAAATCCTACCCTTCTCTCTCTCTCTCTCTCTCTCTCTCTCTCACACACACACACACACACACACACACACACACACACACACACACACACACACACACACACACACACACACTCCTAACCCCATCTCTCTAATCCCTAACCTTCTCTCCCTAACTTCTAACTCTGTCCCTCTAATCCCTAACCTTCTCTCTCTCTCTCTCTCACACACACACACACACACACACACACACACACACACACACACACACACACCCCCCTCTCTCTTCTAACCATGTTCTTGTAATCCTTAATCCTAAGATTTTGACGTATGACTACGTTCATTTAATTTGTACCTATTACTGAAATTAAAATGTAATGTAGTTTTTTATTTATATGTTGTACATTATGACTTAAATTGTACTTAAATTTCATTTAGATTTGTTTAAAAAGATTCATTTAGTATGGGTGGATTACATTAATTTTTAAATACAGACACACACACGCGCGCGCGCGCGCACACACACACACACACACACACATGCATGTGGAGATCTCTATTATCAACTCTCTTATTTTTGTTTACATATATATATTTCATCATTATGGCCTCCAGTGGTAGTGATTATGGAGATGCCAACATACATGGTCGTTCACGTAGTGCATCATCATGTAGATCTATGAATACTACCTAGGATATGCACAAACTTTTCACTGAAACTCTTCAATGCTTACATAGTGCAGTTGATGCCATTAATCATAGTTTGCAGGCTTCACCTACCCTACAACATAGGGACAAGGTGCCTATGATTAGAGATGATTTGATCAACATGATCAACAATGTTTAGGGTTTTAACCCTTATGATAGTACGTGTTTGGACACATTTTATGATGCTCTTTCCCATATTGTTAGTGGTGCTATGAGGTGGAGAGAGATAGATGATCTAGTCTCAGTAGATAGTGTGAATAGTATGTTAATATATTATCAACCATTTAAAATGGTTAGAGGTTACCGTGCAAATTGACAAATTGTGTTTTACTTCTAATAATTATCACATCTGGCTCAAGTGTTGCCATATCTTTTCAATAAGATTGAAAATAAAGATGAAACTCAACATGATTTTGACAATGAGTTTCACATAGCTTATTTATGTGTACAAAACATGGGTGCAACCTCTCAAATATTCTCTAAACTTTTTTTCACATTTGAAAATTCTTTTTTGAAAGCTTCAAACAATTCACTTTATGTTGTGTCTACAAAGTGTTTTGGATGTGCACTTTTCATACCTGTCTCTTCATCTTTCATATGTATAGTGTCTCTTCTATTGGAAGAAACACGTAAGTGGCTGGTCCAATATTCAACAAGCTGTCTTCTAACATCTTCAAAATTTCTATCTTTTTGAGGAAGCCTGCAAATATTAACCTAGTTCTTTTCAGTGTTCTCATCGAGCAAATTTCTCCTTTTGATATATCTATGAACAGTTCTTCTAGATATACTGAGCAATTTAAAAATTGTTTAAACTTGCTTTTTTTTTTTTTGTGGCAAGTTCTTTTTGGTAATCATAGTCATCAATGCTCTCCATGCAACACTTAAATAAGCTACTCACTTGTGTTATCTATCACATTTAATGCATTTGTCAAATTTTGAACTATTTTTCAGATACACGATCTTCAGAGCTTTTCTTATTGTTCACAATTAACAACTCCAGCACATGACTCATTTCTCTTTTCTTGAATAACCTGACAAATAATTGTGCTTTACCAATCAAAGATTTCTCCTCAAAATATTCCTCCTACATATTTTTTCAGATGTAGCTTAATTGTACTTTCTGACATCATTTATTCAAATGATTCAATTTCTCTAAAAAGATATTCTTCATCCATCTGCATCAAATTTTCCAACCCACCAACAAAATTTGTAGGTTTCCAACTACTTTCTGGAACTTCAATATGATCTTCTTCAACTTCAATCAATGACTCTTCAATCAGTGGCTCTACATTACATTTTGTCCTTCCTTTCTTCTAGTCATCTCTTGGTCATATCTTTTTGCTCTTTTCACTTGATTCCCCATTGCACAAAAAATAGAAAGAGAGAGCTCTAAATCACCTGCATACAAAAGACTTTCAAATTCACCTACATGTACAAAATACTAGATATATACAATTTAGAAAAGAAACTATCAATTTTAGAAGTTTGTTATAATTGGTTGCATTAAAAACCAAATAACCTTAAGATGAATTACTTGCACTCAGGAGTTGCTAAATTTAGATTAAACAAAATGATTCTATATATTAAATAATTCAACTAAAATAAATAAAACAATTATTAATTTTTTTAATTTTTTAAATCACTTTGAATTGGTTGCATGAGGTTGCTATAATTTTTAATGCATTTCCAAAATACAATAAAATCATTAAGTATATACTATATATATATATAATTTTAATTGATTTAAAACAAATATTTTTAAAAATAATTTAAAACAATTAAATTAAATACACTAACTGATTTAAATCAAATGAAATAATTGATTTAAATCAAATACTATATTTGATTAAATAATTTCAATATAAAAATAATTAAAAAACCTAATTTACAAGAATTTATATCATATAATTTTTTAAAATATTTTTTAAAAAATAAATTAATTGCTCAAATTTATCTTCATGAATTAGTTTTCAATTAAACATTAATAAAAAATGCAAACAATATTTAAAACATTTAATTTAAAAACATAAATTCAAATTTTGAAGTCATTGGCCACACGCTTGTTACCATGTTTGTCCACTAGCAGTCCAATCGGATCCGATACCATTGGATTTGAGTTGGTCGGATCTAACTTAGCCAAAATTGTATATGTGTCATTTAATGTGGCACTTTCTCCCAAGATTTTTGCAATTCTGAAAAACCTTAGACTTCAGAGGCCTATTTGAAAATCAAAATTAGGGTTCCATAAACAAATATATAATTGGATAGAGATCAGAGTCAAAATTATGCACATATAATTTTTTTAATATGATGACTACATATGTGTACAATAATTAAAAATTATTTCAACTAGGTTTTTCAACGTTGAAGATGATGTGCATTTGAAAAAAGATAAAAAATAGTAGATAATAACGATTTTTTTTAAAAAATTATCAATTGTTCTAGATGAGAGAGTCCTCTTTGACAATATATAACTTGTTTATTGATTAACATAGATTTGCTAGGGATAAGATGGAGGGAACCGAAAACAGTTGAATTATGACAAGTCAAATTTGGGATAGCTATAACTGGCAAAATATACAACATTTTAAATATTTCTTATCGATAGTTCTAGCTGCGTATGTCATCTAAAACATGCTTGGAAATAAGATGCAATTTTTTTAATTCACATTTAATTTTGTGGTGGTAACTATAACCCCTAATTTGCAGTATTTTTTAGACAGTAAAAAAAGGCCATTAAGAACTTTAAAACAATACAATTTTTTATTTTAAAAATAACATACATAAATTTCATCCATTTATACACATTTCAGTAGTTTACACAAACATAAATATAATTTTTTCATTGTTGAAGTTTAACTCGTTTTGTATTTATTAGCCTTTTCCTTTGTGCAAGGGTGTCACATGTTTGTACTTTTACCCAATTGTAGTGTCTCTATGTATAAATATTAGACAATACAAATTAGCAATTATACAAATATAGAGCCTAGAGAAGTAGACTATAAGAACACTTTCCAAATGACCTTAAATTTCATTTTATAGACAGAAGGGAGCAACAAAAACTTGTTGATTTACAATTGTACATGACTACATTATGCATGTACATTGACACTTGTACAATTTTTTAAGTAGGAAAAAAAGTTCCAACAACTACAAGTATCCTGTTAAAAACAAAGTTCAAATATCAAAATTAATTCAAGCCAGTAAAATAAAATATAAAGAGTAACAACTAAAAATTAAGAATAACAAGTAACAAGTAACAAAACCTTGATATATCATATTATTATCACTTAGTACTATGATTGAGGAGATGATTTGATGAGGTTTTCAAGATGCTGCATTTACATCTTTTGGAAGCTGCATATTATTAAGGTTATAGATAAATAGTTGTAACCCCCTCAACAGTGCATACTTGGAAGATAAATTTTCACCCATTACTGTATTCAATGTTGACTGTTATGTGAATTTAATTTTTCTCCAAAAGAAAACAAGTTATAAAGTAATCATGATTCTAGAGTCAAAAGGGGGATTAAAATAAAGGATAATCAATTGATTTAAATTAATACTGATAATAAATGTTTATAAAAAATACTCTTAAAAAGATAAGAGTGATTATATTTGTTAAAAAGATAATTAAAGATGACCATTTTGAAAGGGTGTGATGGTTTGTAAGCTAACCCTTAAAAAGATATATAAGCCATTTTGAAGGAGGAATCAAATTACTCATGAAAGGATTAGAAAAGAGGAAAATAATATAAGAAGTAAATAATTTCTACAAGGAAAATACAGAGTGAATAATGAGGGTCCTAGTTGGGCTTTTGAGCATTAGAGAAGGGGATTGCCCTGACTAGGGCTGTGTTATTTTCATGTGTGAGACATGTGTTTCATCCCGCCTATAAATGCTTCTTGCCTACAAAAAAGCTAGGATCCGTAACTAAATCTCTATCTGTGAGATCATTTTTGTGCAATTGGAAAATCTCTTCATGATTTGTATAGATAACTATTAACACCTTTTTATATTGTAGCCATTGTAGATAAATTTTATTAAAGTTTAAAGCTTAAATATTTGTTATGCAATTATTGTTATGTTTTACAATTTTATAGAAGATGAATAAGTAAGTTGATTAACTAATTATTTATTAATATTAGACTTTAGCAATAAATTTTACATGGGATAATCTAAAATTTACATTTGGTACCAGAACTAGATTCTTTACATTATGAAGAAATTAAAAAATAAAGACATTACATAAATAAATGATTGCTTGAAAGACATACATAAATAATTGCTTGAAAATGTGTAGAACAAATTTTGGATGCTCCACCAAATAGAAGATGTATTTGAAGTCAAAATATGATAACTTCTGTATATACTGTCACATAAATAGCAAAATAGCTAATAACATCTAATAAAGAAGGAAAAATAAATCCAAGAAAAGATTTGAATCAACATATATAAAAAGAATACTTAAACAAAAAAAAAGAGTCAAATACCATTAAAACTAAAAGGCCAAAATTATAGGGGAAGTTGAAATATTAGGGTGAAAAGAAAAGAGATTTTAATAGATAAAAAAAAAGAAGATATGGAACATGATAGGGCAGTGGGATACATAAAATGATGAGAGCAAAATGAATTTTCAATAGCATATGCCACTTATTCAAAGATGAACAACGTTTATATATAAAGACTTGGTAATCATTGACAATAAGAGATTAAATAGATAAACATTTTTATGAGTCACTAATAAAATATATTGATATCATATTTAATGTAATATATATTTAATCATTTTTATATCTTTTTGCAAATGATTCCTTAATTATATGAACAAAAGAAAGATTTCTAACTATTTTTTAGATGTTAGTAAAAAAATAAAAATAAAAATAAAAATTATTACTATCTTTATCTAAGAAAATTTATTATTGGAACTGATCAACCTAATAAACTTGTACATGTGATTAATTTTATAATAAAAGAGGAAGCTCATATAGTTTGAAATGTATTATCACCTTGATATTCAATAGACAAATGTTGTGTCAATATAAGAGAGTACTTTCAAACTTAATATTGAAATTACATATGTTGAAATATTTAAAGAAAATAAATTGTATAATAAGACACATTTTTTTTTTCTTGAAATTGTTCCTTGGTTTAAAATAACTAAAATGTAAAGGAGACCTATAAATTAAAAGGAAAAACTAATGTAATTGATAAATGCATAAATTAAAAGGAGAAACTTTGTACCATGGCGGAGGCAGAATCTAGGACCAATTTCCTTTTCAGATGCCTCATATATTACGAGGTCAGAGGGAGATTCTATTGTTTTTTTAGAGAGTGCAAATCTCTCTTGGGCTTCTTTAGGTACACAGATCAATGTTGCCTTGTGCTCTATCTTTGTGAATCCATACAACTTCATGACCACATTTTGTAGCTATCTTACCCCAAGGGTTAGACTCATGTACAACTTATCACAACCTTCTTCTCGCCCTTATCTCATGCTTGGGGTACGAAGTGACTGTATAGTTTCCCTGACACCAGCCACTCCGAATTAGTGAAACCCCGTAGTGTTCCTCTTCGCCAGTGACACTCCTCCCACAACACTCAGTGACAAAACAAAGTCCCTGGTCACCCCCATCCATCTCATTCATTGTTGTCCTTCTTCCCTTTGAGGAAGGATCCCTAAACCCTAATCATGTTCAAGGTGACTCTTGCTCTCTTCTTCATCTTCTATTTTAGGTATGTGCTTGCTCTTTTGTTGGTACCATTTGGTATTTCATTTGATGCTATCTTATTGGTTGTAAGCTCCAAGTCCCATAGACCTGTGTTGTGGTCTCTTTTTGGACATTGATATTATCTTATTTTATCTTATCAATTATTGATCATATTTTGGTAGATATATCTAAGCTATTGAGGATAAGGGAAGAATTGTTATGTAAATTTTTCTCCAAAAGGAAATAAGTTATAAAAAAATTATGATTGATTCAAAAGTGGGGATTAAAATAAAGGATATTATAGTATTTTAATTTAAATAAATACTAATTATAAATATTTATCAAAAACACTCTTAAAAATAGAAGAGTGCTTATTTTTGTCAAAAGATAACTAAAAATTACCATTTTAAGAGGCATGATAGTTTGAAAGCTAACCCTTGAAAAGATATATGTCATTTTGAAGGAGGAATAAAATTACTCATGAAAGGACTAGAAAAGAGGAAAATAAAATAAGAAGGAAATAATTTCTATATTGGAAATACAAAGTGAATAGTGCCAGTGGATAACTAGCAGACATAGTTCCCATATATTAAGATTTGTTTATTACATGAAAAAATATAAAACATTATCGATAATTATAAATTTAATTATTAAATAGCGAAAAAATATCTATTCATGGAATTTGATCGGTTGGGTAGATGCTACCATGAAGAGTGAGGGTCCTAGTTGGGTATTTGAGCATTAGGGAAGGGGCATATAATTAGTGTACAATTGTGTTATTTTCATGTGTGAGACACATGTTTCATACCATGAAGGTATGTGGTGTTCTGGGTAAGAATCATGTCCTCCTGTGATTATCCTTGAAAAAAACTAGGACCCATAACTAATTCTCTACCTATGAGATCCTTTTTGTGCAATTGGAAAATTTCTTCATGAGTTATACGAATAAATATTAACACCTTTTTTTATATTGCAACAATTTTAGATGAATTTAATTAAAGTTTAAAGCTTAACTATTAGTTATGCAATTATTGTTATTTTTTACAATTTTATAGAAGATGAATAAGTAAGTTGCTTAACTAACTATCTATAGATATTAGACTTTATCAATAAATTTTACATAGGATAATTTAGAGTTTACAATTGACAATGTTTCGATTCAACTTATAATGCTTTTTGGAGTTGTTTCCTTAGGAAGCTTGCCTAGATCAGAGTTCACTTTATCATACAATTTTTTGTGTAAGCTTTCTCTTCGAAGGAATTTTCCAGTTGAGTCTATAGGATTGGGTAAACCAAGATTTAACAAGATTAGTATGCTCTGATTCATCTTCATCATCTCTCTAGAATTTAAGCCCATATTTTCCTCCGCTTCCTTTAGTTTTTGATAATTTTAATGGATGATAGTTATGGCCATCATAGAGGCACCAATGTAGTTATTTATTCCTTGGTTTGCCAAATCCCTGTCATTGGTTCTTTGGATTTGTTTCAAAATTTGTTTTGCAATATTTTCTATGGGACTTAGGAAGAATATTTTTATATCCTCGACTTTTTAGATTTTCAAAGACATCTTTAACAGTGTCATTTAATTCAAGACATCCACACAATCTATCAGTATTCTACATTATGTTCTCTCAAATGTCTTGTTTGATATGCATCACTGTCTTCAGAAGTTTTAATTGTATTTTATGCATTTTCTAGGTCTTTTTCATTTCTGACATCTCCATTTCACTCCTTTTTCTTGTTTCCTTTGCTATCCCTTCCCAATGAGTTTCTCTTTTCTTCTCATTCTCCAATTCATTCTTCAAATTATTATTTGTCTTTGTAATAGACTCCTCTTTTTCCCTCTCATTCTCCAATTCATTCTTCAAATTATTATTTGTCTTTGTAATAGACTCCTCTTTTTCCCTCTCATTCTCCAATTCAGTCTTCAAGTTGCTATTTTCCTTGACAACATACACTACTTCATTTTTTAATTTACGGTTTATTTGTGCACTAGACTCTATAGTATCAAACAACTATGCAGTACATGGTTTTTCATCCTCAAGTATATTATTGTTGTCAACCACTTTTATACACAATTTTTTCCCCTTCTTTTTCAGTTGTTCATCTATCTATTCTTGCTACATAATTGCTTATGCAAAAGAAGAATTCTTTATCCTTTTTAATAATTCCATGCACCTATTATTTGTTTTTTTCCTCAGTCTTTACATTTTCTCGGTTTTCCTATAACTTTTATGTTTGCTTGTCAAGCCTTTTGTTCTCTCTCTTAGTCTTCAACAATGTAGAGTAGATCATTTGGTTAGTCTCTTTTGATATATTAATTTTGTCCATATTTTTCACTTTTGAGAAATCCATTTTGATAGTTCTAACCTATAAATCAAAATGACTCATTTGAATTACTTGTGGATTATTATCCTGAGATGGTGGCATAACAACCATGAAGTTCATCATTTCTATGTTTGGGTCATATGTTGGAAATATGTTATTACATGTAGGATCTTCATTATGAGTTGCAACAACTACATCCCCTTTCAATGTCTTCATATGTTGCATATTCATTTTGATTGTTTGATAAAAATTTGTTTCAAATTCATTGTAATAATAATTAGGGTTTGCTGAGACAAATGAATGTTTGAAAGGTGAATTTTCACTTGCAGCGATGTATGCACCTCCACCTTTGCTAGTGGTTCTAATAAATGCATTTTCAAGTTTTCCAACAACCTAAAGCTGACCCATTCCTAATCTTGTCTCAATGTCACCAATAATTGAAGTTTTATGACTATTTTGAGGATTTTTTCCTCAAGATATTGGTGCATAAAAAATATTAGTGATATTGATTGCTTTAGTAACCGCTAGCATTGTTGTCATTGTAATTATCCTGACTTTTTAATTTCTTGCACTAAGTTCACTCGTGCCATTGGGACCAACTTCAATTGGATTTGAAGACTTAATAAATATTGTAGGTGGTTGAACATGAGAACTAAAATGTCCTTTTCCCTTTCAAGATGAATTGTATGTAATCTCATCGGAGACTCCAATGACTAGTCTACTTCCACTTTTCGGTGGAGTTGTGACTTCAGTTGGACACCAAACCCCTTAAACTCTTGCACCCATACCAACCAAACCTGCATAACCCATTTTTTCTATCATATTTACCCTTGCAACATACATTTGTTTCATAGGATTACTCAATTTAACAAAATTTCTTTGAGTCTCAGTCGATTCGAGATCATGATTAGCTTCCATGTCTTTGTCATTTTGACTATCAATGTCATATGCTTCACTAGGATGCTCTTTATTCTAGTAATCACTAAAAAGTTGATCCTCTTCGATTTTCCAAAAAGGTGGTGACGTCTTTGGCTCACCTAAATTCTTCCTCATTTCCCAAAAATCATTCATTTTGGTTGAGTCCAAAATTCATCTTTGCATCTATCTTTAAGTTCTTTTGGCATAGATTTATCGGATGGTTGAGTGACTTTCTTGTAGAAATTGAAGTATGTCATTAGCTAATCATTGTCTGATATTGATTTGTGCAATGCCATAATTTAGGATGACAATTCTTGGATTGATTTATTATTCCTTGTTGCATGTTTTTCAGTCTCTTTCTTAATCTCATCCCAAGAATTTATGTTTTTAAACTATTCTACCACTGACATCTCCTGATGTTGATATTTGCTTGCAGAGTTCCCATTTGCAATAAATCTTATTTTTATTATGTTGAGTGGATCATAATTCTAGTGACCAATGATATCAAAGATAAATAAATTGGACAATTCATTTGTCGGTTTGAAATCTTTTCACTCAAATGTGAACCCTCCACATGAGAAAAGCAAGGAAATATAATTTTCTTTTGCTAGTCATTGAAGAGTTAATTTGCACTTTCCATCTGTTGTACATATTCCAATACAAAAACCCTCTCTATCACATGCATTGGAAGTTTGTATGGTTCAACTATAGAACCATAAAATCTTAACACATTGTAGTCTTCCATGAAGAACTAGTCAACCAATTGTATTTGACTTTCCATTTGAAAGCAATCTCTACAAGACACATGCAATCTAGGCATCAGAATGCTTGTAATTTTATGGTAAATAGGTGCCAAAAAAAAGTCTAAAAAATGGTTGTAGTTCTTTTTATTAGTAGTCATCCTCATCTTATATGTCCACTCATATAGCCTGGGAAACTCTAGATACTTCTATGTTTTCTCATCAAACTTATATACCTCAAGATTAAGTTTATTAAACCGAGTCTCAAATGTTGGGCGATGCTTTGCTAGAAGAAGGTAGCACAAGCACATTGTGAATCTAAATGTTTCATGTGAACCAATCTTAATAATTACTAATTGTTCTTGCATAGATTGAACAATGTGCTCAACATAATTATATGTTTTTGCTTCCTTGTCATCTTGACAATGGATATTAAAAATCATTTCAAGAACATTGGTGCCCACTTCCTTGTTACTATCCAACCACATGAAAAATGCTAGCAATGAAATAGTATTATGAATACATGGCACACACATATCATAATCATAAGGAAGCTTATGATCTCTATCCAAGCTAGCACTATAACTACTACTATTATTATTTGTAGATGAACCCGAGCTTATTAAACCTTTAATATAGGAATCCTTAAAACAACTTTCGAGATTGTCATAATTTTGTGTTAGTTTTCCCAAGTCAATGCGCACGTTTGTGCTTTTTGCTTTAAACCCTAGGCATGAAAGAGTGGAAAATTCATTCTTAGTTATGGATAAAATTTCCTTTTGGGAGTTTTTATTTCCAATTGCCTTACTATTTTTATCATAATTTTGGGCGCAGAGTATTGCAATTTTTGGGCTAGAGAATACTTGGGGTAACACCAGACATGCTAATCTAGTAACTCTTCTTACTCGGGTGATGACTACCATCTACACCAGGTACTTATCTTCTTCCTCCTTTTTGCTGATGATGTGGCTCTTTTAGCTTCTTCTCCTGAGGGGCTCCAAAGGCTCCTTAATAGACTTGCATCTTTTTGTGACTTAAGATAGCTAGTTGTGAACCTTGAGAAGACCCGTGTTATGGTCTTCAACGATCTGAAGACCTTACATCTCCATTTCCACTTCCAAGGTTGGGAAGTTGAGATTGCTTTATCTTACACATACCTTGGGGTTAAAGTTTTTTGGGCCCTGTTTTAGTTTGCAACTAACCATTCAGCCTCGGATTTGCAAAGCGTTGGGTTCCCTTGCCATGCTTGAGAGATAATGCTTTACACATCACTTCCAGGACACCTCGACTAAGTTATCCCTCCTGGATCCCTAAGTCAGACCCACAATGTTTTATGGTTCGGTGGTATGGGGACCTTCCCTTTTAGACTCATATTGGGCCTCAATTGAGCATATCCAGATTTTGCTCCTCCATTAGATTATTAGATGCCAGAGATCCACCCCCCACAGTGTTATTTTGGCTGAGTTTGGTGCCCACCCTTTCAGATCGATGACCATTTTTGCCTTGATCTGGTTCCTCCACTACCTTCATGGCTTTGCGGCCTCTGCTCAAGGCTAACACAGATACCCTCACTTGGCATACTGCTCTTTAGTTGCTATTACAAAATTTGATCTCGCCTTTAGGGCTCGCTATTGGTACACTCAGGCTACTATCCTAATGAGATCGGTCGAGATAGACATTAACCATTTCACTCCCTACCAGTTCTCATTGGACGATCCAACTCACCTCCTCCCCTCTCGAAAAGAGCTGAACAGATATGTCAGACTGGACATCTACATACAATATATTATCTAGACCTGGGTTAATCCTTCGGGGGGCTTAGCCCTAGGATAACATTATATGTCGAACACTTCTTGGATATTAAAGATGAGATCATTGTTGTCCTTCTTCCCTTTGACGAAGGATCTCTAAACCCTAATCCTATTTGGGGCGACTCTTGCTCTCTTCTTCATCTTCTATTTTAGGTTTGTGCTTGCTCTTTTGTTGGCACTATTTGGTGTTCTGTTTGGTGCTATCTTCTTGGTTGTAAGCTCCCAGTCCCATAGACCCGTGTTGTGGTCTCTTGTTGGACATTAATATTATATTATCTTATCTTATTAAAAGTGTCGTTAAATTTATAATATTTTTTCTCCTTTTCTAGATCTCTCCACTTATTAGATTAAAAATTAAATTTTCATGATTCCCCTATCTCCATGGATATTAGGATAAAAAATGTCATGGTATTGATTGGTGAAACCTAGTGTTTTAACTAGTTGTTTGGGGGTCTATTATGTTTTTCTTTTGACCTGCACTCATACTCGAGGTTTTTGACTTTGTTTTGTCCATGCCTGCTACTAGTATTTAACCTTTGTGATTGGTAAGCTAGTATTATTTTTAATTTAACAATTAAAATTCAAAGTTTAAGCCTTAATTCTACAATCTAAATAGCAAACAATAAAATTGAAAAATTGAAAAATTAGAAATTGATTATCCGAATTTCAATTTGAGTTGCAGGTGCTAGGGTGTTGACACTAGTATAGACAATAGGGATTAGGTACTCTCTTGTAATCCCCACATTTCAAACTAGGGTCTAGAATGCAGTTCCAAAGGTGTAGAAGTTGTTTTGTGAGGACAAATTTTAAAACCCTATAGTCTCAAAAACTTCAAAACTTTAAAAGTAAAACCTAAATGTTGAACTTTGTACCAATGTACATTGTACATGTTGATGCATGATCATCTTCATTCTCAAATAATAAAAGAGAACTTTTAAATCATTTGAATTTATTAACAAATTAACAATGTTTTTTTTAATAATAATAATGTGTTACTAATAGTAAACACAACTTGAAATTTGATAATAATAACTTTTCCACGGATGCCACAACCATTTGATGAGATGAGATCAATGACTTAGGTTGTATCTCGAGTTGATTTGGTGAATTATATCCATTTTGCCTACTTTAAAAGAAGGTAGGCAAAATGAATATAATTCCCCAAATTAACCTGAGATACATTCTAGGTCGTTGATCTCATCTTCTTTCAACTATAGTGAATATTCAAACTTCATAAAAGAATCACTAGTATGACATGATGACAATTGTCACCATGTAGAGTGGACTGGGACACACCCTGATTTTGGGAAAAACTTGCTATTTGTTTTTAATTATAACAATTACATTGATAGTAACAAAACTTGAATCTTCAAGATTCAATCTTGATAATAATAAATTATCCCATAGAATCTACGACTCCACAAAATCATTTGATGGGATGAGATCAACGACCTGAGATTATTTTGGGTTGATTTGGGGAATTAAATCCTTTTGCCTAACTTCTTCTAGAATTGTGAAACGTGTTTGTGCCAAGTCGTTGATTATAACATAGCATAATGCATCGTAACAATTAAATTACTATTGTTAAATTTTAATTTTATATCTTATCAAGTTAATGTAATTATTATTATTATAATTTATAATATTAATTAGTTATTATATGATGATGTGTCTTTGGAACTTGATAATGAATCAATGATTAAATACTGAAATTTGAATCCATGATATTTTTATTTTTAAATTAATCTTTGACTTTAAAGTTTCTTTAAAAAAACTAGTTACTACTTTTAAAAATTGCTTTAAACTTTGAATCAAACCCTAAATGTAAACATGTTTTTGCTTTTAACATTTAATTTTTTATAACAGACTAACAATACTGAACAAACCCTAGTTTGAAGCCTTCATCAGATTAATCGATACTAATGCTTGAATCATCATTGGAATATCACAATTTTAAATTCAATTTAACATTAACAATTTCATAGTGCATTTGAAAAGAAATCATTACTCATTAATGATAACATTTGAAACAATTTACAAATAACAATGAACAATAGTTCACACAATTACGGATAATTGGAAAGCCAAAACAGTAAAGTTTTCATTAATTATAGTTGACATTGTTTACATAGAAAAATAATTCAAAATAGTTGATATTTAGTATTTATAGCCAAGGGCAAGGGCCAGTTTGAGCAATAGTTTTTAACAAAAAAAGATTTCTAAAAATATATTTTTACCCCAAGGGCATGGATTGATTAATCAAGGAACGAGGAAGAGTTAATAGGGAACACTGTGAAAAGTTGGAACCCATACCCTTCAATGGAGAAACCTTCAAACATAAAGGTCTTCAAGCCCCTCCACAAAGACTCTTCTAGAGATGATTATATCACTGAATTTGTCCATCCATTCGCAGTCTGTCTTGTTGACATCATTTGACATAAATCACTTTCATAGGAAATCCCTCCCAACTTGCATCCACTTTCGATGGTGCATCAATTGTTGCTCATTCCGGGCTAATAGAAAGGGTTGCCTTTGCACATTGATGCCTCACTTGAGCAGGTTGTCTGTTTTGTCTGCAAAAGGGATCCCCATGCCTTGTTTGGCCAATATAGTGGCTTTGAAGTCATCCTCCAAATAAGATTCCTTAAAAACTTTACCCAGAAGCATCAAAATTTCTTTTCGCTCTCCTCCCACGTCGAGAAGAGACATGAGGAAGCGTGCCGTAATGTCCATGCACACACAATATCTCTTCTCATTCCTTAGGAATTCATGGCCAAGGACCATGAACAAAGTTGAGCGGAAGAAATGCCCAATGCACTCTTCCTTGCAAATCAAAGTGAACACATCCTTTGGTATCTTGCACAAAAAGGGCTTTTGCAAATCCACTGTGTTGCATCTCAACCTAGTTGGTGTATCCATGACTCCAACCTGAGAATTTTTGCAAACTACTGATAAAAACAACTCAGATGACAACCTCCACTACCAGAACTAAAAACAAAAAAGAAAATTGATAATTTAATAGTGAAAGAGGAATCAAAGAGCCTCTTTAAATAGCAATTGCATTGAATTTTTTGCAATCTTTCATAAGTTTTGATTTTCCAATTAATGCACTAGTGTGGGAAATGTACTCACATTAATGTCAGAGTGCCTGCCTTGAATGCACTAATTGTTACTACCAATCCTTCTTTTACAATTTTAACCTTGATAAGACATTCATTACATTCTAGATACAGGTTGCCATGCAAAACTTGCCACATGTCTACATTCTGGAGAATTTCAGACAACTCACGTTCTTTTCAAGTAATTGTTAAGTTTGTAGCTCATGTCAGATTGATTTTATCACGAGATACCTTGTTGATGGTAAATCATATTTAAGATAAATATCTTATATGTATAATATATGTTATATATGTAATATAATATATATTATATATTATACATTATATATTATTATATAGAAATTTTTACTTATGAAGAGGACTTCTCCTCTACCATTGCCATTTTTTCGTTTTAGGGGTTTCTAGTCCTCTCTGTTGGATTTGCATGCTTAAATTTTCAAAATTTGGGAGCCTATAGTTTCAGATATTGTCCAAATTTACCTTGTGGCAAGGGTCTTTTTCATCATGAAATTTGCTTCTAAGGAGGATCGAAATGCCATCCTCAGTCATGGTTTCTCTTGGGAGGAGAGATTCCCCTTGATGGCCAAAACATGGTATGTGGATTTTGATCTGTTTATTGAATCCTTTAACAAGATACCTCTGTGGGGAAGACTACCTAATCTTCCCCTTCATTTATGGCTAGATTTAGTCCTCGAGGTCATAAGGGAGGCTCTAGGGGATTTTTTGATGGTTGACTCCATGTCTTCCAATGTGTTTTGGACGACGTATGCTCACATTCTTGTGGAGATTGATGTCTCTAAGGGGCTTCCAGAAAAGATTAAATTGGCCTCTCCCAATAGCTCTTGGATTCAACTTCTAGGTTATGAGGGGATTCCGTTCAAATGTCGAAAATGCCATAAGACTGGCCACCTCGCAACGTGATGCTCCTCAGGAAAGGTTAGATCGAAAAAGTTACCTTCTTGGTGGAAAGGGGTTTTGAATGATCACTACATTATTCAAAAAGCTCCCTCTGTTGGGGGTGATTTGGTTGATTCTTCTTAGTATTCTTTGGAGGCAGATTCTACTCCACAAGATTTAAATGTTTCCCCTACGATGGTGGCCAATACTGCTCCTTCGAATGCTGCCATCTCTGATTCGGCTGAAACTCCTCAGGAGGCTCTGGCTTCGGGGGGTGCTATTGGCCTGCTTTCGTGTGGTGGTGGTACTTCCTTCACTGTGAGGGATGTGGAGGCCAATACTGTTGACCCTCCTTCAAATACTATTATCTCTGTTTTGACTGATGCTGCTCTGGCTCCGGAAGGAGTTGTTGGCCCTCTTTTGTGTGGGGGTGGTACTTCTTCCTTGGCTGTGAGGGATTTGGGGGATGCTTGTGGTTTGGATGACTTGCTTAGCAAAAGGCTGCTGGGATGGTGGAGGATGGATGGACAAAAGTAAAAGAAAAAAAGGTCAAACCCTCTTTACCATCATTTGACATGTCTCTACGTTCTCAAAAGACAAGATCTAAAAGTAAATCTTGAGGCTCGGATTCCTTTTCCAGCTGCTCACCTGGTCTTTTTTGAGGCTGTCCCTTTTTGTTTTGGATAACGTGGTCTCTTTGACCTATTGTCTTGTAGTTTAACATGGTTAAATGTCTTCTGTTGTAACCATGGGGTTTCAAGATCCCGTTTAAAACTTGTTTAGGTGGTAGTAGTGCATTGTGTTATCTGTAAGGACACCCTGATATCCTTGTTTTGTTAGGCGATCTATCTCACCTAAGGTTTGTTATTTTTGAGTTTGGGCTTCATTGAAAATTATAAAATTTGTAAAAAGTTTCAGGCACCCTTCAAAACTTGTTTTCCTTAATAAAAAATATAATAATATATTATATATATAGTTAATATATTAATATTTCATATATGCTTAAAGATGAGTTATACATATGGTTATTTATTAACTAATGATGATTAACTATAAAGACATGTCTCTTCAATCTTCTGATATTTATTAGTCTTCAAATATGCATTTGAAAGACATCAATTACATTGGCAATGTTACTATATTTGCAGAAACAATCTTTAAAAAAAACATGATATCAAAGCCAAACTGCAAATGTACCATGAGAATGAAGACAAATAATCAAATAGAGGGAAGGATAAAATAACCAAAACCATCGAAGCAAATATACAAGGAAAGCAAAAACATATAATATAATACACCCATGGACGAGTGAAAATTAATAGCAGGGCAACAAAGACATAACATCAAATTAGAAAGGAGCACTGACGTGTACCATTCACAAGTCATGAGGAATTATATACTAAAAAATCATAGTCGACATTGAAGAAATTGATGTGCACAACAATGAAGAGCGGCAAGTAAAGGATGATTGCATAGAGAATGGAACCCATGTGTAGCAGTAGCACATGCCCCACAAAGAAAGTAAGGTATCATGGATAATATAAAACCGTCATCAAATTTAAATGAGAGTGGAAAAGCATGGGTCCGCATAAGAGACCCGTTGGATTGTATAAATGGCGACTGCAATGATAGCGTATCGAAATGTATTAAAATATTCTCCAGCATGATGAAATGGGTTTTGAATGCCATGACAGTGGGTCTACAACTTATGGATGGAAAGCCAATTTAATAAAATGATGATGTAAAGCAAATCTTACAAAGGTTAGAAGGTCCAAACGGGGCTCATATCCACAACGTCAAGTCATTGGAGCATTTTATTTACAATGTGCTGTAGACATGTGTGTAGGGAATGAAGCGAGCCGCAACAAGGCATGATGGTAAGAAAATGGAACCCACATCATCTGGTAAGGGACAAATAGGAAATGTTTGACTTCTATGTTAACCGTGAGAAAAGAAAGGAAAATGTCTCTCTCTTCAATGATATAAAGATCAAATACATTGACGTAGCATGAGCTTGGTAAAGATATTGGGCACTGATCAATTAAGAATTACTTGGGTTTCAAATTAAGCTTCACAGGTAAGACAAGTACTACCTAAACCATGTGAGCAACATACAAGAAAAGGTATGACATGTTTTTTCCTTTGGCTGATTTAAATAATGGAATTTTACCTTTAGTATATAGAGGAAGGTATAGTATGCGGAAAATAGAAAGTAATAAGGATAAGAGAGTGAATAATTTATATTTTTAAATAAGAATCTATTTTAAAAGGTAGTAAATTCATTCTCTTAACTTATATCATTAATATACATTTTTAAAATTGTTTTGGGTAAGGTGAAAAAGAGTAAGAATAGAAGTTAGTAAATAATAGATTTCTATTTTATAGTTAATATGGATTATTTGAAAATTCTCACTAATTCAAAAGGATAATATTTTATGATTATTTAAAATATGATATTAGATCATTTATATATAGATGATAAATTTAAAATTGAATCTCTAATGTTCTAATAGTGAAAATATAATAATACTATTATTAGGAATAATTATAAAAAGATGATTTTTATAATTATGTTGTAGGAGCTATTTTCCTTTGATCTTTCTTCTGAGAATGTTCTTGCAAGAAAAAAAAGAGGGAGATTAAAAATCATGTATGAGTTTAAAAAAATGGAAAGACATGTTTGCTTCTACTATTAAGCTTAATGAATGTTTGGAGCTTCTATGGATGAAAAGAGCAAGTTGGAACTTAGAAAGTTGTCAAATTTGATGCGCTGCAAAAGTGTTCAAAGATATGAGAGCACTGTGGGGGCAATAATAACCAATGTTTCATTCCCACTTGAACCATCTTTAGTAAGGAGATGTTCCATGACCCTCATGGGTAGATGAGTTCGTCTAAGGATGTTCTTGCAGGAAAAGAAGGTTGGTACCTTACACATACTATCAAATATTGTGTAGATGAGAATTCATTAGTCATTTAATGATCATGATAAATTGAAGATCTTGAAGTGAATATCTTTAATGATTGAAATTATGAGTATCCTTCTATATTAAGTGGGAGTATGACACTTCTTCGAAGGCAATGCAGGAGCTTAGAAAATTAATACTCAGAGGGAGTCTAAAAATACATGTGTGTGACTGCATGATGTTGATGGGCCTACTCCTATGTATATCATGAGGAAGTGATGACTTATCACCAGAAGATAAAAAAATTGATATCAAATTCAAAGTGAGTCCGACAAGAATCCTTGGGGGAAGAGAGCCTCTAGGGGAGTAACTAGACTTCCCAGGATCATCGTTTAGAGGGAGAATTTTGAGGTGCAATTCTCTGTGAATGATATCTTCTCTATCAGGAGAAGTTATAAGTCAAATTTATTGTAATGTATTCTTCTCTATGAGATAGAATTGAGGTGAAAACCTTCGTACGATCCTCTAACTAGGTTCATGGTAGGTACTATTTCACATATGATATGTAATGAAAGGTGACAATCTTTCATTGACATATATAAACAAAAGGTAACTATTATAAGATGATGACCTTATAAATGGTAGACCTATTATCACGATAGACTTCATTAAATTGTTATCCCAGAGTGATGGAAATCATGATAGCGAACTAATATAAGGTAACCATTGTAAGGTGACGATCTTATAAATGGTAGACCTGTTATCATAGTTCTTTGGGCTAGATTTTGCCGGACACTATGATAACGAACTTGTTATGGTTCTTTGGGCTGGATCTTGCCGAACACCATAGTTGCTACTATAGACCACAGTTAAGGTGGTGTTTTTTTAAAAGTAATGAAAATTGCTTCAATTGTGTTATGAAAGGTGAGAAATTTAGTTTCATAGTGAATTGAATATCATACTGAGATGACATCTCTTCTTATTCTTGAGAGCATAATGTGTTCTATAAATTCTCCCTAGCTAAGAGGAAGTGTTAAGGTTGTAGCTTCTATTAGATTGACTTTATCATGAGATACCTTGTTGATGGTAAATCATTTTAAAGATAAATATCTTACATATATAATATGTAATATATTATACATTATGTATTATTATATAATAAGATAATAATATATTACATATATGGTTAATATGTTAATATTACATATATGCTTAAAGATGTGTTATACATATGGTTATTTATTAACTAATAAAGATTAACTATTGAGACATGTCTCCTTTCATATTTATGAGTCATCAAATCTGCATCTGGAAGACATTAATCACATTGGCAATATTGCTACATTTACAGAAACGATCTTAAAAAAGAGCAGTAACTAGCCCCAAAATACATCTTCAGTTGATCTCTGATTAATCAACTATTGAGAACAATACCTTTCACCATAGCAAAGTGATGACAGACAAGTTGGCAACCATGAACACATTATTAATTGAGTCTTAATGGATTGGTGGACTACACTTGGAAAATTTGCCATCAAATTAAATAATTTTTCGGTAACCACCAAAGATTAGCCAAAACCATTATTATTTGTTTCGATATTCAACAATTAATTCGCCTCTCATTACAAATCATTTTTGGCTAACCACAAACATCATCTACATTTATTTATTTGTCAACAGGGACTTTTTTTTAATTCTCCACATTTTTCTTGAATTTTGATACGGCAAGGAAAAATCTGCCAACATATTAAAAAAATTCCCTGCATGGAACTAAAATAGTCGCCCTCGAGATGAAAATTTCCTGCCCATATAATGTTGGATTCACCAACATTTTACATATTTTTCCCAAGAGAGGTTTCTTAAAAGTTTCCCTTGCCAACTAACTTTATTTGCCTCAATGTTCTTTCATTCCTTGTGCATAAACACTCTTTTAGTTTCTCAAGTAAATAAAAAGAGATCCTACCTTTTATAGAACAAAATATGTTCCATTTGCAGTCATTGAAGATGATTTGTCTCAAATAAAAAATAACAAAGACACAACTACATAATTGCTTCATCAATTTTTATTTCGCAAAAAAAATAAACATAGCAAGAAGATCTTTTTCAGAAATAGAACTAATTCACAAGTGATGCCTTGTGTTGGGCAATTGGGCAAACTGGCCTGGCTGATTTAACCTTAACCGCACAAACCATAGATGTTACAACTTGTGAGAACTCTAGCCTTGGAAAGCACCATGTAGCACATGAATTTGAATAGGTAAAGAACAAACTCAAATGCATTTGTCAATAGCTGAGATTTGCACAAAACTAACTGGATGACAAATCCCCAACTGCATGATCCATTGATGATGTAAAGCTTGAGAGAACTCCTTGTAAAGGCTCATGAAGCATGTGAGCTTCAAGTATGAGGAACTTTAATGACACTCAATGTGCTATTACATCTTTCGATTTTAACTTCACCACAACTTTACTCCTTTTTTTTTATTAAAGCAAAAACAGGTTTTCAAGGGACCCTGAAACCCTGTACAAGGTTTCTAAAGATATTTAAGGAAAGCCCACAACAAGGAACAAAACAAGACATAAATGAGGGTTTTAATAACAGGCTCCCTCAACCTGGAACAAACAATGCTCTAGAAGAGCTACATGCAAACAAGACCCAAGATCCTGATCCAAGCCTACAACCATCCCATCATTAAGATTTACCTTTGGCCCCCTTCAGAGTGAAGGTCCATATCAAAAGAAGGTGAAACCTCTTGGGATGTTTTCTTTTTATCGTAATCCAACTTTCCACCTTAGCAACCGCACCCTACCAAGCCACTGAGTCCATCACAAAAATACTAAAACCTGTGGGAAGGGTGACATATTGCACAAACCAACAAAACCAGGACCATAGACAATCCAAATGCAAAATCAGCCAAAGGGACAACGACAAAAGACTTACCAAGAGGGCCAGCAACAACCAAAGAGACAACACCATAAACATCGTTCCCAAAACTAGGGAACCGACATCTGCCAAAGGGACAACATTAACACCACAGTCAACAACAAGATTCCCAATAAAATTCTTCTAAGAAGCAACCAGATCCGAACTGGTAGTCGTAATCGAAGTCAAAACAGTAGTAGGAGACATAAGGTGGTCTAGAGTGACTACCTGTGAGAAGAATTGCTGGGAAGAAACCTTCTCTATCGTATAATGTTGCACAGAAGAACCCTTCCACCAAGAGGCAAGGCTTTTAAAGTTTTGAAGTTCACATTGATCTGCTTTGTGACCAGTTTTAAAGCACCTCTTACTCATGAAGGGAATGCCTTCATAGTCTAACTATTGAATCTAGCAACCCTTAGGAGAATTGAGTTTAATCTTTGCAGGCAGACCTTTAGAAATGTCAGCATTCACCAAGATACGAGCAAATGTGGAATGAAACATGTCAAAAGAGTCCTCATCCACAAATAAAATATCCCTAATAGCATTACCCACAATCTCCATAAAAGGCTCAACCTAAAAATGAAAGGGAATGTTGGGAAGTCTGACCCAAATGGGCATCTTGTTAAATGTTTCGGAAAACGGGGTGAAGATAGGATGGTATGGCTTCATCAACATGGAGCGATCATCCCAGCTTAAAAAAAAATGATTACACAAAATTGTATTTCTATCCAGAACATTCTCAAATTTAGCAACAAAGAAACCTTTAGTCATAGGTAAGATACAAACTGCACCAGTAATGATGGGTTCCCAATGCTGAGAGATCCAAGAATGTAGTTCTGACAAACTAGGCCAAAACCCCCTAAAAATATGCAAATCAAACCACATATGGAGAACACATAAGCAACACCATCAATATTTGTTAGCATCTCCTCATCCAAGTCAATAATAACATGATTGTTGATAGGAACATGGCCAGACATAGAATCCAAAGAGCCCTTAACCCTACCACAATGCCAAGTATTAGGGACAGAATGATCAAAATCTTTTAAGCTTGGGCAACAGCACCCAAACTTTCCACCACAGGAGCAACTGTGGACGAGGGTGAAGTCAAAGGAAGACCGGCCGCTGATAGAGAAAGGGCTCCAGACAGTGCACCAACAACAGCGGAAGGCAAAGACTTAGAGGCCCTTGATGGAGGTAAACTGCCAATAGGACCCAAACCACATGCAGAAAAAAATCCAACACCGCCATTCACCTTTGCCAAGAAGCAGGGAGCAGACAGGAGCAAAGCCTTGGAAACAGTCGAGGATTTCATAATTGTTAAACAAGTGGGAGTGGGAGCCATCTTTAAAATAATAACAGCTTTCTTCCTTTATAATTGCATAATTTTATATTATTTATGTTCATTCAACTTTTGAATATTTTGAAAGAGACATGCAATTAGTCTTCTGACTGCTAGTTCATTCTGACCTGGACACACAAATCTGTGCCCACATGCCATAGTAAATATGAAACTAATATTGATGGCTCGCCTCAGAGCCAAGGATATCAATAAAATTTCATGACATCAAAGCATTTAACATTTTGTCCATATCTCCAGTTCAAAAAATGTTGATCTCTTTTATGAAGTATCTGGTTAGTATGTATCATGGATGAGGGCCATTCAAGATAACTTCAAAAAATGCCGGTCTCTTTTACAGTTTTGCCTAGATTGAATCCAGACAGTTAACACCGATACTGTTCTCAATTACAAATTATCTTTCTTGTAGCTTAGTTTGGATCACTTCTGGCTAAGTTATGTCACAGTGGTCAAAATTTTGACAGAAGGAATTACTTTAGGTTTCAATTTCAATTTTATTACTCCTCCATTGTCAACAAAATCTATTATTTTTTCTAAAGCATGCTCAGATGTTGAGAACAGAGGTATAGCCTTCTAAAACTTTATTATGGATGAGTATCCTCAAACATGTTTTGTCATATATGTTGTGGCTTCTAGGGAACAGGAAGCTCAGTCTTGATTTGCTTTTTCGAGTGCTCAGTTTCATGGGGAACACCGAAGACCCAGTCAAGGACATTCAAGTATTTCGAGCGGAACACATCCCTTTCTTGCGCGTAGCAATGCATGATAACAGCAGTAGATAAACTAAATATGATAACATCAACCCTTTTCAATTTCTTGGCATGAGGTAACAAGCCTGCGTCTGCAACAGTGGTGAAAAAGCTCTCAAGAGCACGGGCAAAGCAGTATAAAGCTATTTCCATTCGGCGGCTCTTCTTCTCTATCAATAATGCAAGTCCAGTTGGAAACTGTAAATAACAATACATAGTTCAGGAAACTATTAAAACCAAATTATCAAAGGAGGTGTATGGCATTATTACAACTAGTACAAATGAAAATAACTTACCGTTCCAGCAGCAACTGCAGGAAGGTTGCAAGTTTTGATTATATTGAATACTAAGCATGTACATGCCCTGTCAAAAAAATTTCATTGTTAATTAATGGACAGAACATCTAAAGAGTATGTGGTTAGATCCACAAGATCAAAAGCCAAGATTACTCAAGCCTACAATAAAAATGCACAGAGATTTAAAATCATACATATATCAACATCATCAACAAAAAAGTACACATGAAAGAAACTGATATACACTTGAATGGTGAGTTACAGCAATTTTCAGTTTGATTAGTGAAATAGTTACAATGCTAAATAAAAGATTCCCCAAATTTAGAGAACTGTTATCAATTATTTTAAACTAAGTTGTCAAAGGAATGGGAACAGGTACGCATAAATGGGTACGAATATCAATTATTTTAAACTACGTAGCCAAAGGAATGGGAAAAGGTACACATAAATGGGTACGAAATGCTGGTAAGAGTACATATGCTAAACAAAACAATTTCAAATTTCAAATTTTGAAACATATCATTCTACTTTAAATTCAGGTTTCTGTTTTAAAAACACCAAGACAGAATCTCATGATAGATAAGTTCAGAGTTCACTAACCAGCAGCCTAGATTTCAAAAATATCTAAAAGATCAAACTAGAATCACTAAACATTTTGCCATTGAAAAATAAAAATCCCAGATGTGAATCCACAGGAGAATCCTTTCAGAATCTGATTGTGATATGTTTTGTACCTGGAATCGCTGGGAAATGTCCCACAATTCAGCAACTTAGATTTTAAATGTACTTTTGCTACCGGATCCGCATACTGCAGAAACCTATATATCTCTAACTTCTTGACTACACCTTGAAATAATATGTTTGAGGATGTAAATTGTTAATTATAATCACCATAAGGTTTTTGGATAGAACTTTGTTGAAAATTTTCTCCATTTCTGTAGTTCATTAAGGACCACATCCATTCTCTTCCAACCATCTAAATAAACAACTCTTTTCATTTAGAAAGTGTTGGCACAGTTGTCACTGTTCATAGGGCGAACAGGATCAGTCCAACAGATTTTTGGTGACTCTGCTGGGGATTGAACGAGAAAGACTAATCAGTCGCTTGTAATGAAGTAAGATGGTATTGCCGCATGAGAATGTGTTTCCAGTTCTACAACCGAATCTTGGCTTCCAAGACACACAAGAAGATATTATTTCAGATTTGAACACTCTAGCCTAGAGGTGTAGACGAACTGCTCAACAATACCATCAGGTGAATCGAATTCTAGAAGAAGAAGAAGAATTCGGGGAAATCTTGCAAAGAGCTCCTATTGGTCAAAACGTTGTGGTGATCGAAAGAATAGTCCAAAAGAAATAGGCAAAATCTTGGTCACATCCAAGATCAAGTGAACAATAACTAGTAACATGGTTGATAAAAGGTACCTTCCTTTAAATGAAGGTTGGTGACTCTATTTTAAAGATTAATTATCGATGACTCTATTTGAAGGTGGCAACTTAGAATCATAATTTGGTACAAGGGAAAAAATGAAAGTGATAGTGACACTAATAGTGATGAGGAATACTTTTCATACCCAAAGAAATAGATACCTAATGAGCCTCTACAAGTTGAATTCTTGAAGAATTTCTATGGTGGCAGGGGGCTAGATCCTAGAATGGTTCATCCCTGCTTGCTGCAGATTTTTCAAAAGATTGAAGAAGACAATGGAAAAGATTATGATTTTATTTCTCATGATCAAGAATACTTTTTAGCAAAAGGTTCAACATATAAAGATAAAGAGGGCCTTGTTGAAAAATGCCTTTCATCTAAAACAGCAATAAATAACAATGGAAATGTCTCTCATCCACTTGTCTCTCAACAAAATCAGATTTTCATTGATCCTCAACAAACTAACTTCTTGAAGAGTTTCTATGGTGGGCGGAAACTAGATCCAGAAAAGATCCATCCATCTTTGCTCCAAACTTTGCAAAAGATAGATGAAGAAGATGGTAAAGATAATCATTTTTTCTCTCACAAGCCCAAATCATTTCCAAAAAAAAGTTCCACATGCTATTATAAGGAAGACCTTGATCATAAAAATGATTCCTGTGAATCAAGGATGGAAAATGGTGGTCAGAAAAGTAGTCCAATGCCTGCACCTATTGCTCATCAAAATAATACTTCCATTGATCCCAATCAGATTGAGTTTTTAAAAAGCTTCTATGGCAATGCACGCTTGGATCCTGACAAAGTTCATCCTTCTTTACTTCAAGCACTGCAAGAACTTGAGAAAGAAGACCCATGCAAGAATTATTTTCTTGGGAACAGAATGTCTCACGACCCAAATGTTAGAAAGGACTCATCTAAATCTTCATGCATGGAAGAAGACGGGGATCTACGTCTAATCAAGGAGATGGTGTCTATAGAAGAAGGGTCTAGTAAGGTATCAAGCATTATTGTAAAAATTTCAAAACCCAAGAGAATGTATTCAATCATCCCAATCCTAATGAGAAAGAAAAAGAAATATCAAATGTTTCTCAAGGAACTACACAAGATATGATCGAAGATGAGGGAAATGTGGATCAAGGTAAATTTCATACTACTTTTATTCCTACTTGGTGTCTCAATGCTTCAGACGATGACTTCCTTTGTGGAGAAGACCTTCCTATTCATTAACCCCTAATCATTAATGATGAGAACTCTATTGCTGAAGTCGATTTTTTAGAATATTTTTCACAATTTTCTAACATTACCACTGATGAAGACATAACCTCAAGTGAAATCTTGCAGACATATCTATTAACTCCTGAGATTGAAGTTTTTACTTTTGAGGATGTTGGGGAGTTTTCAGAAAATGGTATGATCATCACAAGAGTAGAAGATCATTTTCAAGAGAAAGATGATGAGTTGTCAAGAAATTCTTTTCAAGGTTACATGCAAGTGGAATATGAAGCTTTCCCATTTTGTGAACATGGTCATCAAGAAGAATCAATGAACCAAGTTTGTGAAAACATTGATGAAAATTTAATTATAGGTATGATGGAAATGGGAATTGAAGATAGGCTTCAAGTAAGAGAAGATGAGACATCAAGCTCTCACCCTTCCGCATGCATGAAACCTGAATTTGAAGCATTCAAGTTCACAAGTGGAGACTACAATGAAGAAAACATTGTGATGGCATCTCGCACTAGAGAAGTACTTGGCCTTGAAGAAATGTGTTGTGATCTAACGATTGAAAAATGTGAAGATGAAGGCATAAATGATGATTCTCTTTTAAAAAGAATTTGCCTTACATCAATATCAACTGATGATTAATTCTCCTGATCAGATAGACTCATTAGAGGATGTGCGCACTAAAATGGAAAAGATGATTGTTTCTTCTTTGAGCAATCTAATGGGAGAAGAGGAAGAAATACATCATGGGAAGATCCAATGTGACAAGGATGTGCATCCATATTGGAATAATTTCATAGAGAATACAAACACAATCATCCCCGTGGAAAAGAAAGAGTGTCTAGTGTCAAGAATAAATTCAGGAATTCATGATCACCAATCAATAGAATTTCAAGTAGAAGGCTTGTTAAGTAGAGAAAAAGATCATAACTGTATTTAGGAACTTGAGAGCCTTATACTTCCAACACTTTCAAAATGTAGTCATCAATGACATGCGACATGAGGCAGAGTTGATTCCAAAGTCAAAGATTTTTGATGAAACATGGTTATTTGGATACATACCTTTATCAAGTAATATGAAGCATGCTAGGAATCTCAGAATTGGAATTCAAAGAGCGAACTTATACTTGAGTTCATAGAAACTTGAAAGTGTCCACATGTTAGCGTGCCATGGCATTTATTTTCCCCAACTAGTAAATGGGTTTGCATGATTATACCTTGAGTCATTGGAGGTAGGGAGACCTACCTTGTACATAGTCTAGTTAAGAGTTTTTGTTGTATCCTTCTCTCCATTTTGTTTGGTTTTGTTCCCATTTTGTTGTGCTTAGTCCTCTTTCATGTATTTATCTCCTTTTGGGTGACTCTATAACCCTTGTGATAAAACACTGCTCTTTCTTAACTATGGATTCCTTCAACATCCCGCACAGTCCTTGTCCCCAGATAGAGCCAACTTTTACCTGAATATTTTTGAGAGTTAATTAAATTAGTTGCGGGGAGATAGAGAGATTATTTTCCTTCTTTCCAAAACATATTCTCTCTCCCCGTACTACCTCTCTCTACGTACTAAAACTTCTAGAGAGAAGTTCAGATTTGGGTTGCTCTCTCTCACACAAAACTTTCTCTCCATATCCTAAATATACTCTCTCACTACGTACTCTAACTTTTTACCCTAATCTTAACTTGTACCAAAACATAAACAAGAACCAAAGTGTGTACACTCAGGCAACATGAGAACGTCTTTGTATAAATGAAGGTAGTTGATGATCACAGAGGACAATGGTGGCAGAGTATGCAGAAATGAAATTTCTACAGTGCCAACTAAGTGTGAAGTTTTTGAGGAGATAAGCCAAAGCGATTGCTAGTGTAGAAATGCTTAAAACTGCACTGTTGAAGGTGACCACATATTCGGTAGATGAAGAAAGGCATTGTTTGTTGATTCATTGGTTAGGAACCCTCCAATTTGGTCTTTTACAAAGAAGATGGTTCCTCCCCACTCACCATGAAGGTATAGAATAAGACAATCAAATCATGGGAATTCCTTGACATTATGTTCTCAAGAAATTGCAGGCGGCAGATATAAAGCTGAATAACAGAGCATGTTCTCCCCAGCCAAAGCATGTAACTCCATTGCATCTTTTAGCAAGCTACGACATTTCATTAAACCAAAACAAGGCATGTGAGCTGTTTAATTCCAACCACAGGCAAGGAAAGTTTGAAGCAGAGGAAAGACAGACCTTTGTTCAATAGTCTTCGCAAAAACCAAGCATGACCATGTCAAAGGATTCAACATTAAACCCATTTGACAAATTATTAGATACAGAACCGAGGATGCCAAAGGGGAGATTGTAACAACCCGTACCAGTACTTAAATAAATCCAACCAGCACTATACTGTCCTGAACCTGACCTTTCTGTTCCCTTTTAAATGAAACACTTAGAATACGGATGCACTTAACAAAAAACCAGCAAAATGAATAACAAATGATATTCAAATAGATATTTGCTCAACTTATTCTCAAATAACAGATTCAAACATACATCTGTATGCAGATGAAAAATATGAGCAACAAGTAAAATCCTGAGCTTTCCAATAAATCTTTCTTTTCAAGCTGACATTAAAGACTCAAGCATTTGAACAAAGCAGTACAAATTAAAACACCAAACCACCATCCTTTCAACAATCCAGAAGCATGTTGTTATCTTATACATCAACAAATATGATAACCAACAACTTCCAAATAACTTTAAATGTTATTGTATTATACAACAGCAATACAATAACCCTCCAACCACAAAATCCAATCTTATACACAGATATTACAGTCAGATTGGAAAACAAGATAAGAACCTAAAAGCTCAATGAGACACCTGTAATGATATCTCCACGGGCAATGGGTTTGCGTCCACTGCTTGCCTGCACGAGGGGCTACGTCCTCACATGGGCTGAAAGCTGAAGCTTTTTGAAGCTCTCTAAGAGAGAAACCTGGACTGAATAGTAGAATCAAGCATACCAAAAGAAAGGGTCTCTTCTCCTTTTATTCTCGCAATTGTGTCTCTTCGACTTCCTTTCTAGCTTTTTATCTTATCTTTCTTTGTCATCTATTGCCAACTTGGAATATTAAATTGACCTCTAAAATAAAGTCTTAGCTCTCATAGTCAATTTTAATATTATAAAGATGTCCCCTTTAATATTTCTAATGTCCCCAAAAAGGGATATTACAAATCTCCCCTCCTTGAGATTGCTTGCCCTCAAGCAATTAGGACCAGGATCCCATATGAATCTGCAATTTACCCTGAAGCCAAAACTGAAAACAATCCCGGCCGAACTGTGAAGCAAGGTGCCACTCTACAAACCACCCATCAACCGGATTCCTGGATCCCATATTACTCTATGAAGAAACGTTGCACCTGTAAACTGTACAACTCTGATCATCATCACATCCAACCTCAAACTGAGAACTACTGTAAAATCCTCGTTTAACCATAGATACATATTGCCAACACCTAGATCCCAAATCACCCCATACATCGTGTCAAACCTGTCACCGCTTGGATCCCAAAACAATCAAACCCCACATCCATTCGCCATATAGAGATAAAAATACCTGGTAGCGTCTATAACACATCTCTTTACAGCTCCTGCTAAACTCCCATGGATGTGATAACTAACCAAACAATCATGCCAACTAACACCATAGTCGTCCTGTAACCATGTACCCATAAGAGAACTTTGTGACATAGAAGTAGCCAACCATGTTGGATATATATCAGCATGATGTATAACCGACAACTTTCCCTGCAAGTAATCCCCCACAAACAACTGAGTTGGATGCTTGCATCCGCTAATCCCACCTTCCGAAGATGGTGAATACCCATCCCACAAAGGATGATATAATTCTGAAACCAACCCACACCAATGCATCATCAAGTCCTTCGTGTGTGGGTCAAAAGAAAAATGATGAGCACTCCTCACTGTGTATTCGCGGTAAAATGCTCCAACCTCAGTCAATGGCTCATCACTAAAAACACTTGAATCAAGCAGTTGATCCCTCTAACTTTGAAAATCAACAAGTCGGCATCCAAAATCAGCTGTATGGAATGAAGTGACAAATTTGCTTCCAAGGGATGGAAACAAATCAACATGAGAGCTATACTTCCAACCGGATGACACTTTGCGAATGCCCTGTGTGGATGACGGAGTAGTGTCGTGTACTACCACACAACTCTTAGGAGAATCCACCATTGTGACACAAGAGCTACCAGTAAATTGTCCTGCATCAACTGTCATGATACTAACCTCAGGAGAACTCAATACAACTAGTGGTTCTCTACTGTTCTCAACCAAGGTACTCATCCCAGCTGAAACCTTTGTACCTATATCTGTGATAGATGTAACCACATCCCCACTACAACCCGTGGATATAAGATCCTCATCAACTGCCTCTATATGTAACTGTACTATATCTGTAGCTGGTGGAGGCTGTGCCAAACTCAACTCCTCTGTAAGCTTCTCAATTTGTAATTGTGACTCTTGTAGGGCCAATTGGGCGCTCTGCAACGAGTCCAATGCCACATCAAGCTCATCAGTGAGCTTATCAATCTTCTCCTCATTTTCCTGCAATGCAACATAACAAATGCGATCCTATTCGAGTAGAAAATCTCTATCTGCAAGTAGTTGTAGGTAATTTTGTTTCATCATTCCAATCGCTTCTCGGAGTGCATGTATCTCTACAAGGGAAAAAACACTATCACCATGCGCATTTGTCAAAGGAGTACTCCAACCATAGGTGGCCAACATTTGACGAGCAACATCAAAATGCTTAATGGTTGTGGCAACCATCCTGTCATTAACCTTCAATTGGCTTGCTAAATGATGATCCCCTTGTGACGGAACATATCCTCACAAATCTTCCCATTTGTCATCCGCGCTGTGATATGAGGTTGAATCAAAGTCACTCTCCATATGATCAGCAGCATCATGTATGCTATCATCTAGGCACACCTCAATATCTAGGGTTTTGTTGCTATGCACCTCATAGGATGGCTCAACTGGCAAGGTAGAAGTTGCTGATATAACAGTATCTTAACGCACTTCCATTTCCAAGGTGACTGCGTGTCCATCCACATCATTATCTTGGGATTCATTGTCATCAAATGAATTTTTTGATTCGTTTTCCAAGATCTGATTTTTGCTCTCTATAAGGTCAGCTATATGATGGTCACTAACTGTTGGGAATTCATCATAGAGGCTTCCAGATACTATAGAGACCTCTTGTTCCTCTTTCTCTTCATTCTGTGATGTAGTCCTCTTAAAAATAGAAACCATACATCGTGCTACTTTGTCTAGTTTTGCAGGGTCTGAAAACAAATCATTCATCCTTTTCTGATTTTTATCCAACCGTTTCAAACTTTGTTTAAGCTTCTCCATATTCTTGTCCCACTACCTCTGGGTACTTGAAGTAAACATGATTAACCAACTGATGCAAATGCTGAGGATTACGTGACCACTGATTTTGTGTCTCCAACTTGTAATAACAGTCCGCCAACTCAAAACCCCGTGGAAGGTATACAACTTTCTAGAACCACTAGTTTCAACTACTTGCGAAACTTAAATCTAAGCATGTCTCTTCGCTGACTACCCACTGTAATATTCTCTGCAAGTTCTGATCACAGAGTTTTGAAACTGTAACTAGTAATGTTTCACAGCTGTGCTGTTCTAAGCGCAATGTTGACTGATTATTTATTAGCCTCACTCAAAACTCAGTTTAAACTATCTCTGTTAATCAAAAATAAAATATATGTATGTCTTAAAATTTTGGGAAGACATAGACTATCCCTTCCTACCTCACACCCTTATGTAGCTGAACTAAATCTCTTCGAAGTCCATTGATGATGCTGTAATAATCTTTGCTTAAATTTTTGGAATTAAACACTCAATTGACCCTGCTGAGAGATTAGCTTTTCCTTTGTTAAAAATGGAGACAATTTATCAAACAGTTTGCAAATTAAACTCCCTGCCAACAAAACTTATATCTAAATAGGCACAGCATTCACTCTACTTTTATTCTTAGAATCTTTTGCTGTTCTCTAGCGGAGATAAGGAATGTTTGCCTGTGTGAAATTGAAGGGGATTGTAGTGATTTGCACTCAAAATTTCCTTTGAAATACTGAAGGTTTAGCCTTTGACATTAAACCAAACAGTTCATAGGCTGCCTAAATATAGTTTGATGATTTACTGCATTAATTCATAGAGTTCGATTTTCTCAACTGGGCATATATAACCGTTGTCAGGAGTTCTTATTCTCAGCAAGCAACATACATTCAGAATAAGAACACACTTACCCTCAACATTCATAGACCTGTTGCTACTGAAACTGTCCAATTCTGAAAGTGAGTTTAATAATCAAATGCTGAACTTGGATGTATATTAACCGTATGGAAATGTTGTCCAGAATAAGTATGAAGCCGGCCGAATTCCCTTCAACATAACCTTGCTGGAAGTCGTTTTAAACCCATTCACTGTCCATGTGTTTCCTGTGTATAAGTCTGGACGAATCTCTTTCCTGTTATTCAGCCAGTATACTGGACGTTGCAAGTAGTGGAGGCTTGGTCATACTCCAAACACCTTTATCCTGCCAGACGCGATTAAGGAAAATCCCTGCGCTAAGTTTGCCTTTGTCACTATGCCGTGTGCCCAGTTGGATGTCTAACTCTTCGCTAGCACTGGTCTAACCTTCCCAGCACATGAATGATGAAACCCATCCCAATGGAAAGAATACAAACACAACCCGTATGGTATATTGCAAGACATTTTTCTGGTTATCAACTATCTCGGCCGTATGAAAACTTCCTTGCTGCTAGTTTATCCACCTAGACACCCTCAGTTTTAGAAAGAACTCAATACTCAGCCTTTGTATTTATGTCTGACGTGTATGCCCATACTCTATCGATTCCTATAACTCTGCGACTCCCACTTGGATGCAAAAATGACACAACGATTCTATCCAAGCAGCCTTCCACTTGGTGTCTTACCTTCATTGGATTCTTACCCTTCCAATTACAATCGCGACTGCCATTGGTCCCTTGCAAATGCGTTATGTCTGCCAAGGACGTTATATTATACAAGACTCGACAGGTGCTAATGAATAGGAAACTTCTTCCACATTCTATCGTCGGTTTTAAATCTGTTGTCGTTTTTTCCTTTCACCCGCCAACCAACTCGCGCATGATCTCCGCGTGTTCTTGTAACGTTACATTAAGAACTCAAAAACTGTCCATAGTGCAGTTGTCATCTTCTTGTAGCTTTTGCAAAAATTCTTCTTTGAAAGCTGTCGTTACTAACTTTCTAAACAACATGGCTCTTTCCAAATATTTACTTCAATAATAATCTTCCTCTCACTTAACTCTCTGCTAGGATCGTTACGCAATTGTTTGTCTTTTTCATCCAAAGGAATAATCGCACGATTCAAACACAACTCTCAAATAGAAGGAGAAGCTATGGTTTATTTAAACTCCTCCGCTAATTCGAATCGGCTTTCAATACTGCTTTATTGTGTCATCATACAACACTGAGTAAATGCTATTTACGTTCCAAGAATTATAGAGAAGATGTTCTTTGTTCTTGTTCGAAGAAACTTCCCTATCTTGCATATCTTGCACAAACTCGCACCTAAGACAGATGGATGAATATACAGACAGCTTGTAATCAGCCTCAACTCGACTCTGAAAGGCCCGGTATTTGTTTCTTTCCTTCCACGAATAATAAAATCACTGTAATCTGCGGTAACAACTTCACCCAGAAAGCCAACGTCCAGAGGAAATGGCTGCAATTGTAAGTTTTTCTCGTTTGAATGCTACATTGAAAAATGAGGACTCTGTGCAAACTCACAGCCAATACAAAGTTCTTAGCCAAATAGCATTCAGCAAAAGCTTTTGGTTTCTTACTATTTCCTTATTCACCTCTCAACATTTATCATGTTCGCAGAATAGAGAGAATAGTTGGCCAAATAGATTTGGGCATGCAATATTTTGACACTTCAAGAATTAACAAATTAAAATATTTTCTGCAACTGGTAATGATAAGTCCACGATATTCTATCTTCGTAATCAATATGAAATTTGCAAGAACTTGCACAACGATATAATAACAAGCTCCTTCTATGAAGATTTGGCCCCGAAGGTTCACAAAAAGTTAATCTTTATTCTAATTGTCTGATAAAAACTCCACACTATGTAATCTTCTACAATGTCATTTCACATCAGGGAATAAGCTCCTAGGATAAATAATTTCTGACTTTGGAAATGATTAACCCTTTTTGAAAATATGTCCCATAGGCTAGCAAGATGCATGGCTTTGATACCACTGTAACGACCCATACCAATACTGAAATAAATCCAACCAGCACTATACTGTCCTGAACCTGACCTTTCCGTTCCCTTTTAAATGAAACACTTAGAATACGGATGCACTTAACAAAAAACCGGCAAAATGAATAACAGATGATATTCAAATAGATATTTGCTCAACTTATTCTCAAATAACACATTCAGACATACATCTGTATGCAGATGAAAAATATGAGCAACAAGTAAAATCCTGAGCTTTCCAATAAATTTTTCTTTTCAAGCTGACATTAAAGACTCAAGCATTTGAACAAAGCAGTACAAATTAAAACACCAAACCACCATCCTTTCAACAATCCAGAAGCATGTTGTTATCTTATACATCAACAAATATGATAACCAACAACTTCCAAATAACTTTAAACGTTATTGTATTATAAAACAGCAATACAATAACCCTCCAACCACAAAATCCAATCTTATACACAGATATTACAGTCAGATTGGAAAACAAGATAAGAACCTATAAGCTCAATGAGACACCTGTGATGATATCTCCACGAGCAATGGGTTTGCGTCCACTGCTTGCCTACACGAGGGGCTACATCCTCACACGGGTTGAAAGCTGAAGCTTTTTGAAACTCACTAAGAGAGAAAACTAGACTGAATAGTAGAATCAAGCATACCAAAAGAAAGGGTCTCTTCTCCTTTTATTCTCGCAATTGTGTCTCTTCGACTTCCTTTCTAGCTTTTCGTCTTTTCTTTGTCATCTGTTGCCAACTTGGAATATTAAATTGATGTAATGTCCCCGTTTTGGTTGACATCGTTTTGCGTGCCGGATCAGTCTATCACGGACTCTCATAGACTGGTGGTTGTGATGAGAGAGTCATTTTGGCGTTTATTTGAGGATTGGATGGCTTATTATGCTCTTGGAGATATTATTTTATCATTATTTTTTATATGCGGCCTACATGTTATAATTTTAAGTTGAGATTGCACTTTTTATTTTATAAAGTTATTTTATTATAAAAGTGCATTATAATGAGATTTTATAATGGATGTTTCTAGAAGTTCTTAGTAACTTCTTAGAAAAGGATGCTTCTAGAAGTCCTTAGTAACTTCTTAGAAAAGTAAATAAATAGAGGGCTTGGCCTCTCATTTGGAGATGGGGAATTGATGATTCTATTATCATTCTCTTTGAGCATTTGTGGCACCATCCATGTCTGCAAATATTTAGCATAATCCTTGAGAACGATACCTCTCAAGAGATTGCATAACTGAGGAAGTGAAAGACCTTCTGAAGGGTTGCACTTTGGAAGTGGTATTCAACCATTTCGAGTTGAGCTTAATTTGAATACTCAGACTACCTGAGGGTTTGAGTTTTTGAAAGTAGTTCAAAAAAGCAGATCCGAAAAAGCAAAGCGAAAAAAAAAATCTGATAAAAGCAAGTGAAAAAGTAGAACAGAAAAAAAGCAAAGTAGAAAGATAGCATTGGAGAAAATTATTACAGCTATCTACAACCAGGTTCCTTTGTTAGCATTGCATTTTAGGTGTTACAAGTTTCAGCTGTAGGTGTGCATTATACCAACATTATCATTTTTGTAATCCATGTAAATGCCAAGAGTCTTGGCCATATTTCATGAGCATTGTATTAGAAATTTCATTGCAATTAAAGAGATAATAGTTGCTGGTGTCATTTGAGCAATTCAATATCGTTATTTATTAGCTAGTTAGTTTGCATATCAACTGTTTGTAAAAATGTCAGTTGGCTGTAGGTGTTCATTTCTCATGCTTCAATCATATATATGCATTGAATATTGCCAAAATTAGTTGCACATTCATGTTAGGTCATTGTTTAGTCAATTCAGAGTCTACTTGCAAGCATTTTTATTGATGCTAACTGAAGGAAAGAGCCATAAAAACAAACTGAAATTTTATATCAGTCATATGACCTTGTATTCAAAGTGTTTTCTTGAACCTTTATCAGCATTTTGGGATCAGATTTGAGCAGGGTCATTACAATTGACCTCTAATAAATAAAGTCTTAACTCTCATAGTCAATTTTAATATTATAAAGATGTCCCCTTTAATATTTCTAATGTCCCCAAAAAGTGACATTCAGAGATATAAAAGGCAATGAACTGTTTGATATAATGCTTGAAAGTTGACCTACAGTGCCTTGCTACTAGACACGTGAGCAGAGTGCCAAAGTGTTTGAGGTTTTTCCTAAAATATTGGGCTGTGATTTCCAGCAAGAAACCCATGTTGATGTAAAGAGCCCCAATCTCCACCAAGGAAAAGAGTAGGCCATGATGATGTTGAAATGAAGAAAGGGGATTGGCTTTGTCTAAAGTATGATTTCTTGAACTTCTCAAAGAATAATGTTTGCCTACAAAGTGAGGTGGAGCATCCCAGAAGGCTATTAAATATTGGGGAATGGGAATGCCCAGGGTGCAACTTTCTAAATTACAGAAGAAACATGACTTGTTATAATTGTGACTGAAAGCGCCCTGAGGATGAGTACACCAAAAATGTTGGAAAAGTTAGAGATGATAACAATTTTCAGGGATCTAGATATCCAAATGCGAGGTTGGAACGAACTCTTAATATGACCAGCTCTATGAAATCTTGGAATGATGACTTTGATGGTGATGGGTCGGATGGAGCAGAAGTTGCTGCCTTTGAACATGGAGATAGTTTGAAAAGCAAGGAGGGCCCTCTTATGAATGTGAATAGTGAGAGTTTGAAAAGATTGAGTGACCGCTTAAATCATTATTTTACAAATCAACATGCCACAAAACATGTCGTTCCAGCTCAAGCACTCATGATGATGACTGTGGTGATAGCAATTATATTAAATTGTTCATGGGCATAGGGATTCTCATTTTAATTCATCTCTATATAGTTGAAAAGGCTTTTAGAAAAACTTTCACGTAAAATAGAGGTGGGGTGGGGTTCCTTCAGTTCCTCCCATTTCTTATTCCATTAGTTATAGTTAGGCATCAAAAGTTGGAGTTATAAAAGTTGAAGTTAGTTATGAACCATCTTTAGTCTAGTCAAAACTCTTAACTTGGCACAATTGTCACTATTCATAGGGCGAACAGGGTCAGTTTCAGAAGTAACTATCAGAGTGACAAATCTGTTTACCAACAAAAGGTAAGATAGATCATGATGAGTACTTGCCAGATTGCTAGTAGGAAATTAGCTCGGCAATGTAGTCACTGTAAGCTGGATTTCAATAGGAAAAAATAATCAAGTAAACAAAGAACAATCTCGTTTCAAGTACGATTGGAAGAATGTTGAGGTTATGTTATAAGTTAGCTGTAAGTAGCACATGGGCTTGCTTTTTTATTAATCTAGGTCTGACTTCATGAGATTGCATACACTATGATTAGTGGTTGGTGGAGTTTGCTTCTTTATCTTCCTAAAATAGTTTTTTTTCCCTCCTTTGTGGGCCTGAAATAAAGAAAGAATATTAATGCCTACGAACAACAAGTGCTCAAAAGAACAGAAAGCTACAATAGAAAATAGGAATGATAGTAGAAATCCATGAGCTGAAAAGTAACAAGTGCTCAAATTTTAAAAGAACACAAAGCTACAATGGAAAATAGGAATAATGGTAGAAATCCATGAGCTGAAAGTAACAAACGCTAAAATATTGAAAAACCATAGCTAGGGGTGGTGAAACCAAAACAAGGAACAGCAGCAGGAAAAGAAAATTATAAAGGAAAGCTCCTTGATGAACACAAAAAGGAATCCAGAAGAGACCAAAGCCGGTGATAAAGACTAGAAATCGAGGCTAGTGCTGATGTATGTTTAGTATGAAGCAAAATGTAGTTAAGATCTGATGTCATAGGAGAGTGATCGGGGATGATGATCTAATTGGACGATTGTAGGGTGTAGCAGGTAATTGCCTTGGAAGCTTTTCTAATATCCACAAGCCAAGAGACCTCAATAGATAAACAAGCAGTTAAGTGAATGTGTCTCAATAGCCCAGACTGTGATTATCGGTGTCAGAGACCAGCTGATTTTCCATTCTTGACATAAGAATAGGTGGACTAAGGAGCACTTGTTGCAGCGACCACAATGTAGGGGCATCATTTCACTTAAACTATATGTGAAACTGCAGTATGTAAATAGGAATTGAACATCTAAAAAAATGAAATAGGCTGAAAGGAGGAAGACATCAATCTAACAGACATGGTTGAACGGAGGGAGAGGAATGATATCTAACCTTGAGCTAGACTAGTAATGGGAATGGGTTATGAACTTCTGGGTCTACCATTCATGGTTAGAGGAAATGGGTGGTTCTTGTGAGCCAGTACTCATTGTACACGGGTTACGAAGATTTGACTCAATGTCAAAACTATGCCGATAAATAATCACATTCTCTTCTCCTGCACTTGCAAGCTAGTGTTATAGGAAAAGCAATACTTTATTTCTTTTATGCTACTCTGCTGTGTGACTTGTGTCACTACTTTTGTTTAAACAAAAGACTTGAACAGAGTCTATGGTGCTTTAGCCTATTTTCAAAGAAGATAGATAATCAAATATAGATGTAACATAGAGTGATGGTTAGCAACTCGGGTGCATAAATCTTGACTGAGAGGTTTTGCACTAGTTTATTGCAATAGGGTGTTTTTGTTAAGGCTTTATATGTCTGATAAAAAAATTATTTTTTGTGTATCTATAGGAAAAAACTAAAAGAATTGAGGCAAAAGTTCAGGTTTATTACCAAATATAGAACTGATTCCTCACACATGGATAGGAGTTATTCTACATAATTTAGGAGAATAGAGAGGAACAACACTCTTCTTCTGAAGTATATTCAGCTATGTGCCATAGACAGATACATTACAGTCACATAAAAATGGGGTTTGTTGACTTTTCTGACTAATTTTTTTACCACAACTAACCCAGTGACTGCCACTTAACTGATTAAACTGTTGATTATAAAAATAGACAGGTTAGCATCAATAAGAAGGTACACTTGTACTTTTTCCTAGTAAATCTGACTCTCACAAATGGCAATTGACAAAAACTTGTCATCACACTCGGTGTTTTAAATTTTGAAAAAAATTGAATGACCGAGCATTTCAGGGGTGCAGGGCGATTTTGCATCATCCAAAAATATTTATATTTTGGTGAATAAAATAAAATAAAATGCAACTATATATTTCCATGCATCAGGAGGACATAGGAGGTTGATATTATTTAATATTTGTAGCCTACGTTTAAAAGCAGTTGCAATTTTCAAGAATGGACACATTTTCCTATTATTCATAATGCAAAATCAAGAAAACATCCATCTTGGCTTCCCCATTAGGGGAAGAGCCATGCTTGACATGTATTGAGTGATTACAAAGAAAATGGGAAAAAACGCCTCTTTAGGGGCACTCTGTTTAGAAAACTGAATAAAGCACCTCTTTAGGCACCCTCTTGGTAAGTTGAAAAGTCACCTATTGGCTGTGTTGTTTTTCTTCTAAGTTGCCAATCCTGGTTCAGGTTCGAGATTCTTTCAAGTTTTTCTTTGGGTGGGTTTGAGTTAGTCCGTACTAAAAAATAAAAATACATACATACTTCAATATATGCACCAGCAAACAAGTTCATACACCACTATGCTAATAGTAAAGCAACATAGCAAAATACACCACCATATCAATGTTTCAGTCTAGAAATAATAGTGTGAATATTAACAATCAGCCATCACTAATCATATATCATCAAAAGTCACCAAACATATCATCTTCCTCCTGCTGTGGAAAACTCCAAGCACAAACAGTGCCACTTGCATCAATGCTAGCATTCTCAACCTCAGAAGCAGCCTCATTATCAATAAGTAGCTCATGATCATCATCATCAATTGCAAGTGCATCAAGGTGGGTAATTAAATCATCCAAATTCACACACTCTGGTTTAACATCCCAATGCTTCGCCCGCCCTTTTTTTATGCATTGTTTGTGTTAGGAGCCTCTAGTTTGAATGCACATAGACTAAGTCTTCCGCCTTCTTAAAAAGTACTCTATTGCATTTTGAATGGATAGAGGAGTATATTTACAAATGAGGCATGTTTTAACTTTTTGGCATTTTTAGTGGTCAATTTTAGGGTCAAAAGGTCAAATCATAACTACAAGACCCAAATGAAACACATAGGAAATTCAAATATTGTAAGGGTTTAAAACTTGCGTCGTGCACCATTTAATTAATTAACCTTAAAGACATAATAATCTTAACAAATAGACATACATATGTTTACATCAATCAACATAAGTAAAAATACAAATTCTAGGGTTTAGCTGAAGGCATAAGGTTGAACTAATTTAGAGATAGAAAGTGACAAATGTCTACATTATTCATGGAATATGAAATCCATTGAATCGAAAGTGAAAAACAATATCAAAATTAAAGCTAGAGCCTACAAGACTAAGGCTTAGAGGAGCATATTAATGTGACCACTTGACTCCACAACCCTCCTATGTGTATGCATAGGATAGGTCCTGGGTGATTCTGCAACCATGATATATGTCTGTGTCTCAAGCTCAGGCTCAGCCTCAGTGAGATCCACATCCTCCATTACCTCATCCAGGACCATATGTATGAGCTTGGTTTAGATGTAATTTGAAGACTTCTTAAGGCAAAAATTTGATCTACTTTAGGCACTAATATTAGTTTCTTTTAGGTTATGTTGAGGCATTCCTTTTATTATCTTAATTTTGGGCAAATGGCATAATGTCAAAAGTATTTGTTAATGATAAAAGGCAAACTAAAAAAAAAGTGATTTGTTCTGATTTAGAGCACGAAGTTTAAGGATTATATATGACTTTGAGTCTTTCCATCTTTTGCACTAATTTCTTTTCCAGAAAAACCAAAAACATTGATATGATCTTAAATAGCTGTAGAATTCTGATTACACATAACCCAAAAGAAACTAATATATTACTGCCTAAATATAATTAATTCTCTGCCTAAAACAGTCTTCAAATCTGCATCTAAACTGAACTCACATATATGACCAGTTGAGGCAAATATAAACATAAGATGGACAAGTCAAAATAACTGAAAAATAATATTTCTTTGCCTTTATTTACTTGTAGCTGTGGAAAAGTCTTAGGTGTAAATGAATAGGATCTCAGATAGAGTGACTGAGATAGAATCATATTGTTTCTTTTGACTAGATTTCTGCTATTCAGTATGATTGTTTAAACACTTGGAACTTGTATTCAACTTATCTATTAACCTTTAAGTAATACTGATATACTATTGATGAAGTGCAAGGCAGGAGAATCCCCAAAGATGTCCTAGCCCCCAACAAATAACCACACAGTGAAAACACAATACAACATATAAGACCTGATACCAAACACAACTCTTTATTCATAAAATAACTGATTACATGCAATGTGCTGGGCTGTGGCCTTCCCGGGTACAGTCAAATACAATAGCAATTACAATAACAGTTCTGCAAGATCCAACCCCAAACCCTAGCTAGTCTAGAACCACACTTTGGTAGAAACCTCTAAGGAAGATCTAAACTTGTGCTCACAAGCCCATCGAGCAATGTTCTTGTCTCCCAAGCCTCAACTACTAGCTCTTCTCTAACTTTACCCAAGATCTAGGTGTAAACTACCTCACATTAGACGCTCTGCCCACACACTTAGGAAAACTTCACTCACTCAACTACTCCATCTTCTCTATACTGGACCCCACACTCCATAACGACTCAAGACTCCACAAGACCCCCTACTTATTCCCAACTAAGCCACAGGTTGACCTAGTATGTTACAAATTAAATAAACCCTTGCATTAAATGCACATTTAAGCCACAAGTTGGCTTATAACAGAAATTAAATACATACAACCAAATTAAATGCCAAGGTCGGCTTACTCTTGCAATCGAATACAGACAACTCGGGAAAAGCTAGAACTAAGACATGATCGAGCATCAAAAAACCACCTTCAAGTATTAGCAACTACCAGGTTCACTCAGCAAATGAAGGAACACTCGGTTAACACGATAGGTTAATACTCGGTTAACACTGAAACTCGGTGAAAACTGTCAAAATCTTTAGGAACATTAGATGCCCTTGCATCAGACTCCCAGGGTACAAAGAAAAGTAAGTCCCACACTTTGTTCCTTCATGAGAATCAGATATCCACTTCATCGTCACCCAGGGCTTGCCAATTCATATAGACAAAAGAAAAAATCCGCAAATCACCCACAACTACAACATCCATCGAAACACCAAAATCTTTTGAATCTCAACAACCCAATTAGCATGCTCACTCCCAGGAACAAACTAAACATAATGCCTCACAGGTAAATCCTCATCCATGTCAACCATCAGTAAATCAAGAACATATAGATCTGTAGTATCATGTAGATCATCAACCACATCAACAAAATCCAACTCCACATCCACAAAAACATGATTATCCACATCCAAGTGCTCTACAATTTCCATGTCAGTCTCAACCAACTGATCATGAAAACAAATCTTCATCCCAGTATCAACAAGATTAGGAACCTCTTCAGCAACAACCAAAAGTTGCTCTACAAGTTTCGCATTAAACTCCACAAACTGATCAACAAAACCAACCTCTTCCTCGACCTTGCCATGTTGTCTTTGTTCTCGAACAAGTCTTCTAACCAACTAGACAACTCTCTTCCTGATCGGTAGACTCTACCTCCACAAATCTCTACGAAACTCAACCATCCCTTCCTTAAATCGATCAGTCAATCTAGCTTCAAACCAAGCAAACATCTCCGAAAACCTCTTCTCCACCACATCACGGAGATTCACAATCATCCCAGGGTCTAATCTTCTCTGAGACATCTTCCAAGATCTTCGCAAACCCTCTACAACAAATCCTTCCCATGGACCTTGTGCAAAACCCAAATCGTTTGCAAGTCAGATCACAACCTGCCACCTCACACGAACAGTCAGGGACAAATCACAAGTCCAGTAACACAGATTTGCAATACACATCACACAAACTCTTTGCGATCATGCTCCATCAAGATCAACCTTCCCTCTTTGCAACCATCAATCCGTCTGCAAGTCCTCTGCAATTGCAAGTCAAAACCACGATCTTCCACTTCACAACCAAGTTATCGAGGACTCCAGAAAGAACAATCCACCACAATATCAAGATCTTCTCAGATCAACTTCTCCAACACAAGGTCTTGGCACAAACTACCTCAACTTCGTTGATTTGTCTACATGCTCAGGAACAACTGTGCTCTAATACCATCTGATGCAGTGCAAGGCAGGAGAATCCCCAAAGGAGATGTCCTATCCCCCAACAAATAACCACACAACGGAAATACAATACAAGATACAAGATCTTATACCAAACATAACTCTCTATTCATAAAATAACTGATTACATGCAATGTGCCGGGTTGTAAGGCCTTCCTGGTTATGGCCAAATACAATAGCAATTACAATAACAATTTTGCAAGATCCCTCAAGATCCAACCCCAAACCGTAGTCCAAAACCACACTCTAATAGAAGCCTCCAAGGAAGATCTAAACTTGTGTTCGTAAGCCCACCAAGCAATCTCCTTGTTTCCCAAGCCTCAACTACTAGCTCTTCTCAAACTTTACCCAAGATCTAGGTGTAAACTACCTCACATTTGGCGCTCTATCCACACACTTAGGAAAACTTTGCTCACTCAACTATTCCATCTTCTCCATGCTGGATCCCATACTCCATTATGACTCAAGACTCCACAAGACCCCCTACTTATACCCAATTAAGCCACAGGTTAGCCTAGTATGTTACAAATTAAATAAACTCTTGCATTAAATGCACATTTAGCTACAAGTCAGCTTACAACAGAAATTAAATACATACAACTAAATTAAATGCCAAGGTCGGCTCACACTAGAAATAGAACACAGAAAACTCAGGCAAAGCATGATCGAGCATCAGAAAATCAGTTCTGAGTATCATCAACTATTAGTTGTACTCGGCAAATGAAGGTACACTCGGTTAACACTGCCACTTAACACTGAAACTCGGTGAAAACTGCCAAACTCTTCAGGAACCTTAGGTATCCCTGCATCAACTCTAGTATCTATATATAATCTTGAATGTATATTCTACATTGACTGTAGAGAATGTATGTATGAGTCGCTGAAGATACTAAGCACTGCTATTGTTATTGTGTTGTTCTCAACAGTGGACTTCATACAATATTTATAAGGGAATGAGAAGTCATGTCCACGTAAGGACATGACCCTACGTGGTACTTGTACCACATAGGGCCATGTCCCTACGTGGACTTTAGAATAGTCAACTTACTTTTTGCCAACCATGCATTAGTTATTGCTATTGTTTGATGGTAAATGCTTTGTTATAAAGCCTGATGGTGGTTTCGTACTTTATTATGAGAGCAGCCCAATGACACATGGGCAGAGGTATACAACATACTTTATACTGAGAAATTCATTCGATATATGAACCACATCATGTAATATTTATATATGTATATATGTGTGTGTGTGTGTGGAAATATAAGTATTGTTCCGATTACCAAATTGCTTCAATTTGACTGAAGCTACTGTAAAGTTTCTTACCAGATTTCAAATAAGGCTTGACTGATGCACGATTTGTTTTGCAGGTTTAACCATTGATGTCAATGAATTTGATTTGCTTCAGAATCTTTACATATTCTTAAGAAGTAACATAAATGCTCTTATACTAGTGATGCTTACTTCCTTTGATCTGCCAACATTAATAGATTTCAATGCTTAGAACAATCGGGCAGATGTATTATATACTCCATGAAAGGGTGTGATGGTGAATGGGCATGTCTCTAAATGGAGACATGACCATTCATGATCATACCCGATCAGTGTTAACAAATATTAATCAACAATTACATCTACACCATCAATAAAGATATCAATAACCAATAAAGTGATATCGCAACCCAATATGAAGTATTCAAAACCGTATTGCTTCAAAACAAGGATCAATCAGTATGAGATATTATTGTGATACAATTTATGATATTGGTTATCATATAGAGATCAAGAAATGCATAATTGATAAAATTAGAATATATATCTATGTGTATGTCTATCGGTATGCAATCATATTGATGTATATATCCATACATATAGATTCTGATATCGATTACAGATCTTTTCTAACCGAAGCTACAAACTTTAACAGCTACAATTTAAAATTAGGGACAGGAGTCAGCGAGTTTGCCGAGTCTAGAAGATTTGGCTCAACTCAATTGAGTACGAGCCCAAGCTGAATAGACTCTACAGAGACAACTTGGCTTGGGACTCACAGAGTCCTGTAAAACTGTATCGAATTAAGCAATATAGACATAAATGCCTTAAAAAGCGTCTGAAAATGGTCAAATTTCTCCAACGTTCTACTCCTTATGCACAAATTTGATCAAAATTCTTGTAAACTTTGCCTCGGTCCTTAACTGTGAACCCATAGCACATTCGCAAGACCTTGGGTGAATTTCGGACTGAGTGCATCTGAACTAGAGTTTTGGTCAGACTGGACCAAGACCTTGGGCTGCTAGGAAAGAATTTGGTAACATTACATTTCTTGGTTGCCATGTATTGAACTCCAAAAGGGGGGTAGTGGGATTCCCAAGAGGCACAAGAATGCTATAAAAGGTAGGCTTGGGCTAGTGGTTAAACATTCGGAGTTGAGTTCTTTTTGTCAAAGCTAAAGAGCAGTAGCCAAGGAGAGTAGAAGAGTAGCTGGTAGCTCCATCTTACAGATTGTAAAGTCTATGAGGCTAATATGTTGTAATTGATGAATTTTATTTCATATTATTGAGAAATAGAAGGTAATTTTTTTCTTGCAATTTTCTAAGTTATTCTCTTTGTTATGTAGATTGCTATGTAGGAAAAGTTTACAGAGCTTAATTCAGTGGAATATTTTTATTTGATCGAATTTTAATTTTTATGACATCTTTGGTAGGTCAAAATAAAAAATCCACCATCTTCCTCTTTCTAAGCTAGAATGATTCAGAGATGCATTAATATTAGTTTCCTTTGGGTTATGCTGAAGCTGCTGAAGCATTCCTTTTATTATCTTTATTTTGGGCAAATGGCATGACTTCACAAGCATTTTTTATGATAAAAGGCAAACTAAAAACAAGGTGATTTATTCTGGTTTCAAGCACAAAGTTTATGGGTTATATATACATGACCTTGAGGCTTTCCATCTTTTGCACTAATTTTTTTCCCAGGAAAAACAGTTTTTTATTTATTTTCAAAATAGCTGTAGAATTCTGATTATACATAACCCAAAAGAATAATAATAGCACCTAAATATAATTTAATTCTCTCCCTACAACAGTCTTCAAATCTGCATCTAAACTGAACTCATATATATGACCAGTTGAGGCAAATATAGACACAAGATGGACAAGTCAAAACAATTAATTTACTTGGAATAGTAGCTGGTAACTCTTTGCAGATTGTAAAGCCTATGCGGCTAATATTTTGTAATTGATGAATTTTATTTCATATTATTGACAAATGGAAGGCAAGTTATTTCTTGCACTTTTCTAGGTCAATCTCTTTGTTATGCAGCTTTCTATGTATGAAATGTTTACAGAACTTAATTCAGTGGAATATTTTTATTTGATCGAATTTAATTTTCAAGACATCTTTGGTAGGTCAAAGTAAAAAATCCACCATCTTCCTCTTTGCAAGTTAGATTGACTTTGGGAAGGCATTGCCCCTTGACACCTGTTTGTATGGAAAATCTATGCATTAAAACATCACTTTAATAGACACTCCTAAGCTCAAGTTTTGCAGACATACTTAGGACTTTAAGAACAAGTATAACATTTCATCAAGATTATTTTCTCCACAATACAATATAGTAAGGATATGACGGAGAATTAACATGAGAAAACAATATATGTGTTGGAAATCCAACATGTAATTTACCAATTTATTATTTTATCACTAAAGCACTAGTCATCTTAAGATCCCCAATGGGATTGAATTGAATAGTTGAACGCAGCCGAAGCACAACTCTGTCTATATATGAAAGTTCTGGGCTTGCCAACCCACTACCATCCTTTGAGGAATGTTAAAACATCATTTCCAACCATGTTAGGAAACTTTTAACCTAACATTATTAACTAGGCTACTATTATTTAGCAAAACTGCGGATGAAGACAAGAAGCACCTCGAAGTAGTAGTGAAACTACATAACAAACACAACATTAATGCTTAACTTTTGGGATGTGATTTCCTCAAGATCACGATTGATTAAATAGGAGCATGGAGGCAAAGATGTAGGAGTCGACTTAGGGAAATTATTAAAATAATTTGGGATTGGAAAACACACGCAAAGATGAAACAAATAATAAGTTTCCTAAAAATAGCAAGATTTAAGAAAATATTTGTCCATGGTTTCTCTAAGTTCACTTTACCCTTCAATAAATTAATAAGGAAAACAAGAAATTTCTTAGTGGATTGAAACAATACAAGTCTTTAGATGCACTTAATTTTTTTTTAACAAGTTCCTATCTGTTGATGTGAGTTTTATGCCATTATAACATGCAGAATAATATACTTAGTATTACGAGATGAAAAACCAAATCTTCAACGCTCTCGAATAAGAATGCTCATATGCTAACAATGTATATGGATTATGTGACCAAATGAGACAACCTCAAGGTTCCTTCTTATTAAGGACTTTCACTTAGTTGTAATGATGTGATATGCTAGGTAACAAAAAAGGACTTGCGCTAGTTCACTAGGACTTTATCAATTTGATTTTGAATGATATGGCAGTTGAGTGCAATTAACTATTATGATTTCCAGCTAAGGAAATTAAATGCAAAACGAATGTGAACATAAGGATCTAAATGTGAGGCCTCACCCTGACCCATCATAGCTCAACTGATACATTATGCTTCGATATTTTGTGACATTATTCGACTCACTAGACATTGATCTGTATTATTTATGCCATGTGATGTTACTCTAGTATGCTTTACTTATGCTGATTGATGACATTTTATATAGATGAATGCATTGTGGTGGTTTATTTTGGTAATTTAATTTGAATTGATGAATAGGTTATGGTATTCCGATTATGCAAATCAGTTATTTAATTAATGTGCAGAAATGGAAAAGATTAATGAAATGAAATTTGGAATGTTTCGAGTCAAATTTGATTATGCAAATTAAGGTTATATATATGTGATTTTCTCAAACTACTGATATTCAAATTGAGTATGCATGGAATTAACCATGGTATTAATCAGAGAACCAAGTACCAAACCTATGTGCAAACTGTGAAGCCAAGGTTAAAATCTAATGAAGAGATTTGAACCTTATTGTCATGTAATTTAATTTATAATCATAATTTGAATGTATGCATTAGGTTGAGTCATTCTGTAATTAGTGACATGTCAATTGTATTGTGTAATGTGATTTTACGGCATCACTTGACACTTTTCATGTATATGTGTAAAATGACATGTCAATTAGGGTTTGGCAATGAGACCCTTAACCTAAAACTGAACTTAATTAGGAGCCTACGCTAATCAACCTTGGTTAGAGGTATCTTGTGAAGTCTAACCAAATAGGAATTTGAATTCAAAATTTCAAGTCACTTTTAGAGGCAAAAAAATGGTCTCACGAGCTTAATTTAGTGAAATTTGAATGACCATGCGGTAGGGGTATGAGTTAGGGACCCAATTATCACCACTAGAAGGCCCACGTAACTTTAGGGACCTTCCAAACAACCCATTTTTCAAAAGTTGCGAAAATAGAGAAGTCTTGTGTCCTTGCCCTTATCCACACTCTTGCCCACACTTGCATTAATGGTAGGAGACAATTATGATGGCCAAAGGACTTAGGATCAACTCAAGAAGTTATTGCTTGTAGGTGGGTGAGATTTGGAAGCTTTTTACATGCCCTTGGATAACTTAGTGGGTGTTCACCCACTCTCTATCTTTAGAGACACTAGGGTTTGAAGATTGGAGCAACAAAGGATATGGCTCTTCTCAACTTTCCATTCCATAACACATTTGAGTAAGGTTGGTGATTCCTTTGCCATAGATGTTCTTCATTTCTTGCAATAGATTAGTATGTTGAATTTCTTGTTCATGCATTCTTGCATTCTTCGATTTGTATATATTGTTGTTTTATATTTTGTGAGAGTTGGGAAATGGTATTTTCAATCTTTCTTTTCTTGTTATTTTTCTTGCATTTTCTTGAGGGATTGTCCATGGGTGTGAAGGCATTACTGATCCTTGGAAAGGGAAGAAGTGGCCTTGTGGGGTGAAGGGGTTAGTTGTGACCTCCATGAAAGTGTAGAATCTCTTCTCATGGAGAAAAAGGAAAAAGGCAAGGTGTATAGGACCTTGTTTGCCAATGGATTTGATGTCATTTGGGGAGATAAGGAGAGTATGTCTATGGATAAAGTGTGTTATTATGAGCCTTGTGAAGGCATGATACTGTATGTTTGACATTGGCATCTCCTTCATGGTTGTTCCACCTTCACCCTTTGTCATGGGCTCATAGGTGAAACCCATTGTGAAATCTTTGGTCGGGTGTTTCTTGAGATGTTCATGCATTGTGGTTTGAGTTTGAATGTGACCTGTTTTGTATTGGTTCTCCTAGCTCAGTGGGTGACCTCCTTTAGGCTTAGGTTGGGAGGTGAGCTCTCCATGGTATTGTTCATTCTTATTTGCAGGTTTCTGTGGCTTCAGATGTTGGAGAAACTTGGAAGATTTTATCTCTTGTTGGTGTCATTGTGAAGGAGAGTTGATGTTTCATTGTGTGCATTCATCTTGTTTTAGTAGTGAAAGTATGAAGGAATGCTCCATTATGTAGTTTCATGATTATGTAATGTAAAATCAAGTTTCCCAATATAAATGAGTTAAATAGTTCATGGAATAAACAACACTCTAAATAGATAGATTGCATAGATTCAATACTATCAGATTCAATGGACTAAATGGATTAACTAATTAGTTTAATGAAATCTATAAAAAGTATTATAAATATAGCACTTAGGTGACAAAATACCTTGCTGAACTAGTAATTCAAGACACTAGCAAAATTAAAATGAATAGAAGAATAAATCCACTTGAAAGCAACAAAAAGCTTGTAAGTTTTCCTCCTATTAAAGACCTACAGGTCTCTGGAATTTGTATGGGAGGAAAAATAAAATCCTCCCATACAAAATCCACAGTCATTAAAATATGATTTACTGATGCAAAGCATCCTACAAATCAACCAATCAACGGGATACATTCTTATCCCTTCAACATCCATTAGATAAATTCCATTGTTAGAGGCAACTCATGAGGTAAAACTAAATATATTTCTACCCAAGTTAATAAATACTTCACTATTCACATGGTTTGACTTCCATTCCAGAGTATATTATACATAACTTTTGTTTCTGATATTTTCTTGCAAAACCATTTGGAGGAATTTTTAAAAACTTGGCCTATAAAAATAATCCAAATCTCAGTCCAATCCAATAAATAAATTACTAGTTATGGTCTCTGTACCAAGACCCATTCTCACTGTCTTAAACCAGAAACAAAACTTGTAATCCTGCCTAGGGCATCCAATATCCTTTTCAAGACAAATCCAAATGATTCCAAACCAATTTCATAGTAACCCTCTATGAATCTACTTTCTGCATATGTAAGTCATTAATTGTTTCAATGCATAAATCATTATGTGAGTACAAATCATTGCCTGCAACTCCATTGACGGTATTTAAAAACCAGTTTTCTCTAAAATATGTATATCTTCCACAAATCTGAATGAAAACGACTCAAACCAAAAGGGAATGAAGAACAAGTCACATATCTTTCCGATGAATCTATTTAGAGGTCCTGATTATTCCAAATGAGTCCATAACAAACCCTGCAATCTGACTATTGCCAAGGATTCTCAAATCTGCAAACAAGCACTTTCACCAAAATGCTCATAACTTCTTCAAAACTTAATAGAATTACTCCAAACCAAAAAGAGAAGGAAGATTATTGATCCTGCTATCTAAATATACAGATTATACATGGTTTTCAAGCTATACGTGTCCGTACAAGGCCAGGAAAAACTACAAAAACTAAAACACCAATCAAAATAACTATATTAGAAAAGCTCCAAAATAGATCCAAAATGTTTCCTTCTTCTCATATTGATTTGAAACAACCAATACAATGCTTTTATAGACTTTTTGGTAGCTTACAACTTCCCAACCAACTTTTGAACCAACTTATTACATGCTTTTAAACCTTTTTGCACTTTTTGCAAAGTTCTAAAGTTGCAACTTTTAAACAACTTTTACATCAATCAAAATAACTATATTAGAAAAGCTCAAAAATAGATCCAAAATGTTTCCTTCATCTCATATTGATTTGGAATGACCAAAACAATGCTTTTATAGACTTTTTGGTAGTTTACAACTTCCCAACCAACTTTCGAACCAAGCTATTACATGCTTTTAACCTTTTTTGCAAAGTTATAAAGTTGCAACTTTTAAACAACTTCTACATTTTGAACATTTTGATCTCACAATTTTGTGCCGACCTTACAAACATGTCATAATGGAATATTGACCACCATTTACAATATTTTTACCCTTCCTTGAGTTTACAAACACATTTTGACCTTATTGACCACATTAAGACCTCCTTGCACAATTTTGATAACTTATTACAAATGGCTTGTCTAGTCTTACACCTTGACATAATCGACTCAAATACGTAATAAATGACTCAAAGGAATTTAAATATCTCATACAACATATATTATCCTCTTGTATTCTTATTCTTAAGGTGCTCCTACATCATTTACCCTTAGACCACTTGCACAATTCCTTATTAAACAATAAAAGCATTCATTAAGGAAATAATTCATTCCTTTCAAAATCGGGGAAAGGAAACTTACATTCAAACCAAATAAAAAAAATGAACAAGTTGAGGGAGTGGGATGTGATCCACATGGGGTCCACACCCCACCCACCTCATTCCTCCCCAAATACACGCTGACTTGGTGCAAAGAATGGTTTGGCATTTAATTTCAACTTTGCAACTTTGTTAGGAGGATCTTTTAAATTTGGTGGGATCCAAGCTTATCGCCAACTCCTCCCACTTTCCCCTCATGAATACCATGTCCTTGGTAAGTGCTGACTTGGCCTTTATTAGGCCTGCATCACCTTTCCCTATGTTTCCCCATGCTCTGACATGGTTTGCACATTTAGGAATTCATGTCAAAAAGAAAGATTTAAAAGTAACTTATGAGATGGGACCCCTAGCTCCATGGGTCCCACTCATTTCAACCACCTCCTTCATTCCTAGTGTGACCCAAGGAAACTATCACAGCCTTGGAGACTTGGAGTGTTGCACACTCATCAATGTGGTCACCACTTGATACATGTGCTCTAAGGAAGGGGAGGGCTAGGTTATGAGGTATAGGGGGCAGGGGCTAGGTAGGTAGTAGGAGTTAGGATAGGAATTATGTTTAAAGTTTTAATTTGTTTTAGTTAGTATTTAACATGCATATTTATAGTTGTTTGAATTGTGTGGATTGTTATGTTTTAGATTATTTAGTTAGTATGGTTAGTTTTAGTTAATAGGATATGTTAGTAGTATGTAAGTAATTATTGAATGTGGTTATTTTCCTATGTTTTAATTATTAGTGTATTTAGAATAAGTGTTTTATTAGTGTAGTTAGTTTGTAAGTGTAATGTAGGGGGATTTGTTGTAAGTGTTATGGGTGATTTCTTTTGTGTCGACTATTAGTCTTCAGTAAGTTTAATGTATACAGTCTTGTGTTGATAATTACTTGCATACCATATTACTATTTTATTACTTAATGTCATAATTTAATTGAAATAATATTTGTTCTATATATATTTCCCCATTCATAACTTCATTCCGATTAGGTGCCCTAATCTTTTGTCACCGAGCCTTAATACTTCCACCTAGATACTTTTGGCGTATTAGGTTGTAGTTATTTTGCACTTTAATTACCTAAGGGGGGATCTATGTAGAATTCATGATATTCCATTAGACTTTTAATCTTTACACTAGTATATATGCAAACTTAAACAAGGGAACCTTCTTAAACCTAATTATCTTATGTTATTGTCGTAAAGACATTATGGCTTATCAAACTTGATTATGAATGTCTTCATTATCGACATATGAGTCATAGTGAAATGTTTAATTGAATTCAATAGTATGTCTAAACCTAGAAGGGAGAATGAAACCCCTTTAAATTTAATTCAACTTCATCTTCCATCTGTCCCCTAGAACGATAAGGTAAATCTGAATATTAAACCCTAAACACTTGTAACCTTATCGTGCAACCTCGAACTTGAAAACTTATCAACTTTCACTCTTCCGTTAACCTATCTACAACTATTTTAGTGCTAGCATGTAGAAAACTTGGTTATAACCTTTAAATATAAATAAATTGTTGGTGTGCTTCACCCTAATTTTTGGGCATGGCACTAAACTACTTCTACTTCTACTCTAGGATGCAAGACATTGTGGATATCCTTATGACTACCAGTTCTGGTCTTGTAACCAACTCCACCAAACTAGCACAATCTTCTAAAAACTTGAAAGATGTTCAAACCACCACCATTACATCAATACCATAAATGGATGCATACTAAAGTGCAAGTAATAATTTAAGTTGAGTTCATAACTATGCCATTCGACCACTCAAGGAAAAATTTACAATCAGTAAGCAGCTAGTTGTTTGGTCTCTAAGCGAGTTCAACAAAGAGACATATACAATAACTTTTGTCCAACTAAATTATTCAAATCAAATTCTAGAACTAAGTACTTGAAGCAAATTCTATTCTAAATGAGAAATGTAGATCGCCATGCAATACTCCAAAGGACTACAAGTATTCACCACGCACAACACAACAATGAGTATAGAGCATTTTGGCAGTATATTTCCAACAATTATCTAAAAATCTCCTTTGCAAATGAGAGGAGTGGGATTTGTATAGGAGCCCCAGTTACAATGAATGACAAGGATTAAATCAGAATCGACGATCCAAATTTACTCAGAATTCAATCCAATGGGAATGAAGCACCACAAAATGAGCCAATGAGGACTAATAAGAAAAAAGGAAGTTGCCTAGTCATCATATAGCTTATCGTCTAGAAGATAACTCCCTTTTCCCTCTCTTTCTTAGCAAACTCCATAAACTTGATAATTGCATCAAGCTCATCCATGACAATGTTAGACAAGTTTCTCTACTATAGTTCGATCACCTCTAACCTTTCCATGCAAGTATCAAGTATGTTGTCCCGATCTGAGGTATGCTTTTTGAGATCACTAATGGAGATTATTAGAGAGAGAAGACCGTTCAATTGATTCCTCTTGATGAACTCTATATCTCTGAAGTAAGCTAATTCAACTGCTTCTTTCAACTTCTCTAAATGCAACTCATTGGAAACATGAAATCAAGTCCAAGTAATTCCTTGATTACAACAAGAAACATTGAGTGTAAATCGAGGATGGGCCCTTCAACATCAAGACAATCAATTTGTGCATGCTCATGTTAGCACCCTTCAAATTCATGTCTTAATGTCTGATTTTCCTTCTGAAGCCACTCAACCAAATTTGACTCATCTTCATCTGATTTAGGTTCTGTAACCTGTTGAACAAGTTCTTTCCTCTTTTTTCTTGAAATGTCAATCCGATCTTTGAGTTTCTTGACGTAATCTTGTGCATCTCTTAGCTTCAACTTCAATCTTTCCTTTTCTATATTAGCTTTGTACAGATCTTCAAGTGTTGCATCCATCAAGATTCCCCTTTCTTATGAGGAACTAGGCTTTGATACCAATTGTTAGGAACAAACAACATTGCGGGGGTGGGGGTTGAATCAGTGTTGTAGCACTTTCAAACCAATTAAAAACTTTGCAACTTAACCATAAACATCCACATATAGCAATATAGGAAAGTAAATTATAAAACAATAAAGAATTCATCTTGTTTTCGAGGAAACCTTGGCCAAAGGAAAACCTTGGTGGGGATGGTACCCATTACAATGCAAATTTCAAAGTTTCTATTAAGAGGTTTCACCCTATTTGGAGTCATTACATAGCATTTAGTACACGAGTCCTTTTTAAAGGTCTCCACCCTATTAGGAGGCGTAATACAAAATAAAAGCTCACTACTTCATAGGGACTCATTGTCCAATTACAATGATAGTATTTATAAAACCAAAAAGACTATACTGACATTATAATGCCTGTGTAGTCTGCAATGAAACTCGCATCTAATCTGATTTAGCATCAAGGCACACACATAACAAACATATCATCATAACATCCATACTCTTGCTCGCAAACGAAATCAACCTTTCCTTTGTACTCTTCATTAATCTTTATCCAATTGACTAGCAAAAACTCTTCACAAAACGTGTGGCACAAACATTGATAGCAATATAATAGGGTGCCATCCAAGGGTTAACATCTAGGATGTTGTCCCTACAATGCCAAGTAACTGAATTGGTAACTAGGCCAAATTACTCGATCTTCAAAACTGTTCGTGGATAACTGTTATACACTACCAAGTTTACTATATATAATCAAAACATGTGCCAACCAACATATTAACACAGGGGACCATACTTGAAGCATATACACAATGTATATTACCAAAATCCAAAATTGTGGCCATATCTAAATCAATTTGCAACTCTTGATTCGATTCAAATTTGAATTCGATTCATGGCTAAAACAACTTTTTTAGGTTCTCAACTACGTGAATCTCACCACACAAGGCATATGTTGCTATTTGAGCTGCCTCCAAGTCAACTGATTTGAATACTGCATAATATTTCTAAGTCGACTCTAGCAATTCTAACTATTTTTGCATAATCTCCAACTTGGAAGTCAATAAAATTGTCAAAATAGAATATCTTGTATAACTCTGTTGTTGAGTTTCTAAGGATCACTGCAAATATAATAGCACTGTCGTCATCGGTATGTATTTTCCAAATGCATTGATCTCTTTGCATGAGGAATAAATCAAGAAGAGACATGTCCCTTCATGGAACATGAATAGAGGGACATGTCTATTTATTAAGATAATTAATATAATAGGAAACTTAAGTGTGCATATGTATGTATATATATCATTTTAATTATATTAACTTGATCTCACAGGTTTATCCTACCAAAGCTACTGTAATGTCCCCTTTTTAGCATTCATAGCATGATGTTGTCGTTAGCCTATTTCCCCACGGTCCCATAGGCTAACTAGGACATTAAAGGGGCTTAGAGGCCATTTGGCCTAGATAGTTTTAGTTGCAGGTCTTTCTGAGGGATTTTGAGGCAACTTTGGGCATACTTACTATTTATAGTAAATCATCTTGGACATGGGCGGACATCCAGTGGCAACGGTATGTCGATGGTAATTGTTTAAAATCGACAAAAAGACTTGTTCATCATTGATAAGATTTGTTATGCATTGATAAAGCTATCTTATAAAGTTAAATTTAAATATTTAACTTTATTAATGCATAGACTATAGTTTGTGGGAAATATTTAAATTAAAAGAGTCCCCTTTATTTTATAACACATTGGAGACATAAGTTACATAAAGGGAGTTATGTTTTATCCCACATTGAGAAAACGAAGGATTGAGCTCTTGTGAGAACACTATAAAAGAAAGGGAAGAGCTTCTTTTTAGTATGGTTGGAAATATCAAAGAAATTGGGGAATTTTCTGGAGGTTATGTCTCAATAGTTTGAAACTTTGAAGGACAAAATCCCTTCAAGCTGGAAATCTTCACGCCATTGAAAGATATGGTCTTGAGATTCAACATAGTAGCAATCTGAAAAAGCAGATACAAAATAGCAGTCCGAAAAAGCAGGTTGGAAAAGCGGGTACGAAAAAAGCGGTCCGAAAAAGTGGAACTGAAAAAGTAGACTGAAAAAAGCGGGTACGAAAAAGCAGTCCGGAAAAGCAAAGCCGAAAAAGCAGGCCGAAAAAGCAATTCGAAAAAAAAACAAAGCAGAAGGGGCAGCATTGAAGGAAATTATTACAGCCATCTACAACTAGATTCTTTTGTTAGTATTGCTTTTTAGGGTGTTATAAGTTTTCAGCTATAAGTGTGCATTATACCAGCATTATCATTTTGTAATCCATGTAAATGCCAAAGTCTTGGCCATATTTCATGAGCATTGTATTTTTCATTGCAGTTAAGAAGATAATAGTTGCTGGTGTCATTTAAGCAATTTAATATCATTATTTATTAGCTAGTTAGTTTGCATACCAACTGTTTGTAAAAATGCCAGTTGGCTGTAGGTGTTCATTTCTCATGCTTAGATCATATATATGCACTGAATATTGTCAAAATTAGTAGCACACTCATGTTAGGTCATTGTGTAGTCCATTGTAGTCTTCTAGCACAAGATTCTCATTGATGCAAATTGAAGAAAAAGTCATTTGAAGCTAGCTGAAATACTATATCAATCATACGTCCCTTGCATGTGAATTGTTTGATGAAATTCCTTGAGCTTTCATCAGCGTTTTCTGAGGGCAGATTTGGAGAGGGTTACTACATTGGTATCAGAGCTTGCTTGCAAAGTGTTTGACGAAATGTCAAACAACTGAAGTATAAAGATTTTTGGTGTTTGAAGAAGTTATAACCTATTGGGGTTATTACAGTGGTATCAGAGTGGTTTCCTGCCATCTTGTGGAGGTCTTATTGGGAATTTGGATTAGCCAGATAGAGAGAAAAATGTTTGACAAAATGAATGCCGGTCCAGATCAGGGAAAGGAAATATTCTTACAATTATTAGAGACCTTAGCACAGGGACAACGATCAGCAGAGCAAAGAGCACAGGAACAGAGTTAGAGATTTGAGCTTATGATGCAGATGATGGCTCGTCAAATGGGGTTGAATGCTAATGTGGTTGGAGGAAATAATCAGAATGGTAATAATCAGTATGGGGCACATAATGGAGGTGAACAAGTTGAGAACAATTTCGGTCATACACCCCAGCAAACTAGGATAGTGAGTTCGAGGCCCATGGTTCCAACATTTCCTCCTAGAGCTCCAGAGCAGCCCGTACCAGAGCCCTAGATCACTGATATACAAGACCGGCTGAGGAGAGATTGGGAAGCCGGAGGTCCAGATTTTATAGCTGCAATTACCTTTAGGGAGTATATAGATGTGCGGATGAAGCATATGCCACGTGGACATGACAAGAACCAGAGCTATGAGCTACAGAAGAAAGTAGGGAAACTTCAGTTACCATATTATGATGGCTCGAGGAAGTCTACAGCAAGAGCTTGGGTTCAAAAGCTTGACACATATTTTCAAATGAACCCTATGCCTAAGGAAGAAGCTATTAAGTATGTAGCAATTCACCTGGATGGGTTAGCACACAAGTGGTGGCATCATGGTATGGTCACTATGGGTCATGCACACATTACCTCATATGTGGAGTTTACGGAGAGACTGATTGAACGTTTTGATAGGCCTAAGGATCGTACCTTCCCTATGACAGGCAGAAACTTGTATGAGGAGTTTAACAGTCATGCTGATTCAATACAAGGAGACATTAGCACATCTTCAGGTAATGGTTTATCTGCATCATCTTCGCAGGCGGAAGGGGTTTCAGATGTTGTGCAGGTTGAGCCAGTTGCATTAGAAGGTGATATCATAGGCACACCGGATTGCGTGATTGACACAAATAGTGATTCCAGTACAGTCGGGCTGGATGAAGTTACAACAGTTGAGGATACTGTCATGTTTGAGGATAGTACAATTGATAAGAAAGTGAGCATTTAGGACTTTGCAGAAAATGAGTATCAAGCACAGTTGGATGCTTCTTCACATGAGATAGAGGCTAGTAACTCTTCACTTGGTTTGGCAAGCCAACTAAAGATAGGGGACAAGGATATTGTCGCAGCTTTATCTCATCATGAAAGGATGCATGGATTGATTGAGAATCACATTTGGATGATTCAACTGCAGGAGAGACAGAAAGGAGTCACAACAGGTTCTTGTGACGACTTACAGCAGATCAAGGAAGGCATGGAGGCAATGAAGGTAAGTTACATACACCTACTTTTAGATCGTGATCATCTCCTTAATCTTGCAGGGATCTATTTAGATGCATTGAAGAAGAAGGAGGAGGAGGTTGACTGGTTTTCTCATGAGCTGGAGGATACTCGGAATTCCTTGGTGTGTATTCAGTTGGCTCTCCAGGATTCTGAGAGACATGTGGACGAGCTTTGTCTTGAGGTGAGCTCAGTTCGAGAGTTAGCGCATATAGCAGGGACTCAATTTTCTTTTACAGTTAGGTCACATGTTGATGATTTCTCAAAGATGACAAAGTTTACAAGAGAGTCCCAAGATCTAATTATTACAGATGACACCCAGGGGGATGTTGTGGACAGTTTTGAGGACTTAGTTTCCTCAGCAGTTTCTTATGGTACGGAGGGGTTGGACAGCGATGCTACAGTTTTTGATACTAATGTTGATATGAGCTTTGGAGTTGATTCGCAAGATATGGATGGTAATACTCTAGAGACCAGTAACTTTGAGGATACTCCTTTAGACAATGCGTCAAAGGAGGTTTGTAGGAGACAGTCTAGCCAGTGCCATCATGTGTTTAGTCAGTTGAGAATTAGTGAACGAGACATTTCTATCGCTTGCCAGCATTTCGACGCTGCTCGTCAGTTGTTAGCAGTTTATGGATGGGGTTCTCCTACTAGTGATGAGCAGGGAGGTAGTTATCTTTCCTTGACAGAGATCCACTCTTTATGGGAGGCTATTTAGATTCTGAGACAAGATTATATGCAGTTGGTAGCCGACAGAGATTATCTTATGGAGTGGGGGAGTATAGCATACGATGCATTATTGGCCAAGGAAGATGAGGTGAGTGAGCTTACTCAGTAGCTCGAGGTGACTTCTGAGATTCTTGAGAGTACACAGTTGGCTTTCAAGGAGTCACAGTTTCATTTGGCTAAGGTGACCATGGAGTTAGAGCGACTGCAATCTTTACCAGATTTTGTACAGTCACAAGCTATGGTGTCTGGTGATCCGAGGATGTCCATGGTCGAGATTGTCAGAGACAGTGGAGATGGGGATGCATCCATCCTTGATACTAACATTGGCATATCGGTTCCGTTCCCACTAGAGTCAGGTTCAGTTGAGTTGGGTGCTATAGCAGATTGTTGTGGTATGCCTGACATGGTGGTGGCCTCTAGTACTGATGGCACAAAGACTAGAGATGTTGTATCAAAGATCATGTGTGATGTTGGTGATCCGGCAGTTGGCATGGTTCCTGCTAGTGATACTACTCCCTTGGCGATGTCTTCGGAGGTAGTAGTCAGTTCCAGCTTGGTTAGTGATCGATTGCAGTTAGTTTCATCTGGGTTCCAGTATGAGCCATTGACTGAGATTGGTGCATTCTATCGGCATTACACTGTGAGGTATGCTCATCAATTTACCTTTGATGACCATGTCGATGAGATGATGATACGGAGATATACTTTGATTCCTAGTGCTTGTCATCAGTTATGGGACGGTTTGACGCCACAGGATGAGAGTTGTGATGGGCATGACATGGCAATAGGTTCTGTGGTTGATAGCTTGATAATACATGACTTAGAGCAGGAGTTTGGGAGTGATGCTTCAGCGGTTGTTGTTATTGATTCTACTCCTTTGGCTATGACATCTCCTGACTTAGCTGGTGATCAGTCACAGTGGGTTGTATCACTTGTTCATGGTGAGTTGTTGACTAAGATTGGTTCTTTTTACTGGCAATATACTAAAGGATATGTTCATTGGTTTGCTTTTGATCCATGTGTTGAGGAGTTGATGGCAGACAAGTTTGGACTAGGCTCTCATCTTTGCTATCTGCCTTGTAATGACTATTCACCATTAGCAGTGCATGGGTGTTATGGTTATGAGACAGTGGCCGGTAATCTGCAGAGTTGTGTTAACTACAATAGATGTACAGTGTGCGGATTCTCGATATTTGGTGCAGTTTCATGTGGGAGTGGTCACCATTGTAGCAGAGTTGGAGTGTGCATTCCGCATAACACGATGGGTTGTGTGGATGGTGTTTATTATGTTGACAGTTTGGGTGATCTACTCTACTTGGGGTCTAATATTTTGAGGGTTTGTGCCTCGTGGGTTCTTGACTGTGGTAGTAGTGGATTTGGAGTTCAGTTGCACCGTGATTCACGATTCATTTATGGATTCCTCTTGGTTAATTTTCAAAGGTTGTTGCAGGAGCCTATGTTGACTGACGGCAGTATAGTTCATGACTACATTTGGGATCTAGGTGGATTGATTGGGTTGTTGTTCGGCCATTGCTTGGGGACAAGCAATTTTGGGAAGGGCGGACTGTAATGTCCCCTTTTTAGCATTCATAGCATGATGTTGTCGTTAGCCTATTTCCCCACGGTCCCGTAGGCTAACCAGGACATTAAAGGGGCTTAGAGGCCATTTGGCCTAGATAGTTTCAGTTGCAGGTCTTTCTGAGGGGTTTTGAGGCAACTTTGGGCATACTTACTATTTATAGTAAGTCATCTTGGACATGGGCGGACATCCAGTGGCAACGGTATGTCGATGGTAATTGTTTAAAATCGACAAGAAGACTTGTTCATCATTGATAAGATTTGTTATGCATTGATAAAGCTATTTTATAAAGTTAAATTTAAATATTTAACTTTATTAATGCATAGACTATAATTTGTGGGAAATATTTAAATTAAAAGAGTCTCCTTTATTTTATAACACATTGGAGACATAAGTTACATAAAGGGAGTTATGTTTTATCCCACATTGAGAAAACGAAGGATTGAGCTCTTGTGAGAACACTATAAAAGAAAGGGAAGAGCTTCTTTTTAGTATGGTTGGAAATATCAAAGAAATTGGAAAATTTTCTGGAGGTTATGTCTCAATAGTTTGAAGGACGAAATCCCTTCAAGCTGGAAATCTTGACGCCATTGAAAGATATGGTCTTGAGATTCAACATAGTAGCAATCCGAAAAAGCAGATACGAAAAAGTAGTCCGAAAAAGCAGAACCGAAAAAGCAGGCTGAAAAAGCAGGTACGAAAAAAGAAGTCTGAAAAAGCGGAACCGAAAAAGCAGGCTAAAAAAGCGGGTACGAAAAAATCAGTCCGAAAAAGCGAAACTGAAAAAGCAGGCTGAAAAAAGCGGGTACGAAAAAGCAGAGCCAAAAAAGCAGGCCGAAAAAGCAGTTCGAAAAAAAACAAAGCAGAAGGGGCAGCATTGAAGGAAATTATTACAGCCATCTACAACCAGGTTCTTTTGTTAGTATTGCTTTTTAGGGTGTTATAAGTTTTCAGCTATAAGTGTGCATTATACCAGCATTATCATTTTGTAATCCATGTAAATGCCAAAGTCTTGGCCATATTTCATGAGCATTGTATTTTTCATTGCAGTTAAGAAGATAATAGTTCCTGGTGTCATTTAAGCAATTTAATATCATTATTTATCAGCTAGTTCGTTTGCATACCAACTGTTTGTAAAAATGCCAGTTGGTTGTAGGTGTTCATTTCTTATGCTTAGATCATATATATGCACTGAATATTGTCAAAATTAGTAGCACACTCATGTTAGGTCATTGTGTAGTCCATTGTAGTCTTCTAGCACAAGATTCTCATTGATGCAAATTGAAAAAAAAGTCATTTGAAGCTAGCTGAAATACTATATCAGTCATACGTCCCTTGCATGTGAATTGTTTGATGAAATTCCTTGAGCTTTCATCAGCATTTTTTGAGGGCAGATTTGAAGAGGGTTACTACAGTGGTATCAGAGCTTGCTTGCAAAGTGTTTGACGAAATGTCAAACAACTGAAGTATAAAGATTTTTGGTGTTTGAAGAAGTTATAACCTATTGGGGTTATTACAGCTACCAAAACATCAACACTCCCTCTTCACTAGGGAGGATAAACATATCATGATATATTAACTCAATGTAATATATGAATAACTTTGATTAGAAGATATTCAACATTTTGATATCTCATTTGATATCATGAGTCTTGGTCTCCCAAAATATCAACGATATTCACCAAATACTCTGAGTAATGATCTACAGAGTATCAACACTTGAAACTCACCATGTACTCAATAAGGTAATGGTCTATAGGATATCAACATATGATATTCACCATTTTGATATCATATTTGAGTATTGGTCTGCAGAATATCAACATAAGATATTCACCAAATACTCTTTGAGTGGTGGTCTCCAGAATGAGATGCGAGATACTCACCAAGTACTGTGAGTAATAGCCTCCAAAATATCAAGTTGTATGATATTCACCACGTACTCTATGTAATGGCCTCTAGAACATCAAATTCGCATAACATTCACCATATACTCAAAAATGTTTATAAGGTATGTGCACATGCATTTTCATAATGCTTGCCATATAAACATCCACAATGAAAAACTATAATCTATTATGTGATCTACATAGACATCGTAAGATATCCATCATAATAGAAAAATTAAGTTACTGTAAGATCGTCATTCTTCAATAACTTTTACAAATACAAGTGATAATCATTTGAAAGTCGTCACTTCCTCATGATGTACACAGGAGGTAGGCCCATTAAAATCATAGTCACGAGGTATACTCATGAATTGCAGTCCTCGACTGCTACAATTTATTGATTACTGGAGAATTCATCTCAACGTGGTTTACTCCCTCTAAATCAATATGTTTGAGATCACCGAAGATTGACTGAGTTACATCCTCTATTTGCTCCCTCTCTTTCAAGGTTGCCTTTGGTAACATGGCAGGTTCCCTCTGAATCTCACTCTCCTTCCTACAATAGCATTCTCAGAGAAAAAAGAAACAAACAACTCTTTTGATGCTAATAAGAATATTAACATTATTTAAGATGTTACTAATTCAATGCTCTAGGTGTCCTAGAAGACTTCGTTGCTAGTTCTTCACTTGGTTTCTCAATTTTAATAGGTGGAGTTATCCCGCTAGATTTGTATCCCTCTAAGGTGCAAGTGTTACCTCAACACCTCAGCAACCACCTCTGTTGGTACACATGGTTTCTCAAGTGGTTGCACATCATTAGGTATGTCCTCAACTATGTGCTCTATACTTGGTCTACCAATTTTTGCCTTCTTTCCTTCCTCACTCTCCTTTCTAAGAGCGGTCATTTGTTCCTCAAAAATTCCTTCTTTTCAGCTATCTTGTCCACTATTTTCTCTATTTTTCTCTTCCTAAAGCCTTTGTTAAGCTCTTCCCTAGCCTGACTATACTTCTCTTCATTGGTTTCCCATTTCTCTATATTAGGATCTCTAGCCAAAGCTAGAACTGCATCAACATGATGTATCACAACATAGGGATCAACTTTATAGCCCATAGGAGGGGTCCATTGAACTCTTGGTTAACCTACCTCCATGCCTATACTATTAAACACATGAAACACATTGTCTGCATATTTCTCAATTATTTGTTTAGAAATTCCAACTCCTTGTTTCATTTCCTTCTTAAATCCCTTGAATAATCCAAACAAATCATTGTCAATCATAGGCCTATGTTGCATTCTATAACGTTATGTGATCAGCAATAGGAATGTCATCTCTCCAGGCATGTGGGTTGTGTGGAAGAATAGGTGCAATACCAAAGATAAAAATCTAAATGTTTGAGACTTGTCATGTTTGGTCCTCCTAATATTTTCTAATAGTTGTTGCCTTGAGTTCTCACAGATATCAGTTTATAAGCTATTTAAATTACTCCAGCTAAAATAGAGTTGTTTCTACTACTATAATGCATCTTATATCCTAGAATTTCAGAAATCAACCTTACATCATGTTGTCTGATATCAACAACGGTCATTACTCATTTATCTCACTTGGAATTAGTGTTCTTAAAAATCCACAACATGGATGAAGTTTAGGCTTTCTAAATGTTCAAACTTATCCTTAGGCGACCTATCATCATTATAGATATCTTTCAAGTATTCAGAAATGTCTCCTTCCCAATTACTTCATATTTGCAATGAATATAAGCCCTTATGTCTTCAACATGGCACGCTGTTGGGGGTTTGTGAAAATGCTCCCTCAAGGTCGTCGTTCATCGATTTGAATGGGTGTTTCTAAAAGTGGTATCTAGTTATTTCCTTATGATCATATATTTGAGGCTTATCCATAATCAGTCAACCAAATTCAACTTTTAATACCTTCAAACAAAGCTCACAAAACAGATAAATACTTTTTTATGACATTGAGGTATGGCTTCCACCATAGTTACAGGACTCTGCAAGTCCCAAGGTGAGGCTGCCTCCCTAATGCTGGGGGCCTCGTACCTTTGACTTGACTGAGTCCTAGGCGAGTCTCCATGAACTCGTCGAGTCTTGTTGGCTTGACTCTGTGTCAGCCAACATGTAAAAAGTGAAATATAAAAAACAAACAATTTGTTAATGATTTTTCCATTCCTCATTTGGTATTTATTGCATGTCTAAGACTTAAAAAGGTCATTCTATCACTTGCAAACACAAACAATAGACAAGGTAGGCTTGAGAGAAGAGTATTTGGGTTTTAGGAAATACGTTGACAAATCAGTTAACTTCCATATATCGGTTGTTGATTGTTTGTGTCACTTTGTAGCTTGCATCTAAGCATTGAGAGGAGTTAAAAGAAGCATTTGAAGGCTTCTACAAAAATTGAGTTGCATTTCCATTTTTTGAAGATTATGAGGATGAGTATGATGAGGAGGAGGATGATCATGATGAGCATGTCACTGAGGTTCAGCCTCAGACATAGGGAGAGAGGATGGCTCTAGAGTCTTCCATGACCTATCTTAGGCGTACTTGTTGCAGGGCATAGGCTACAATGAACCTTTATTTTGATATATGTTTTGTAACTTTTGATTCCAGGGATATTGTAGACATTTGACTGTGACATTTTATTTCTATTATGTTATTTAGTTTAAGTAATTTCCTTCGAAAAATTGCATTTATACTTATGTGATCTATGCAAAGTTGTGTAAGTGTGCAAAATAGCTTTTATTTATCTCAACTATTGTGTATTTGATGTTAATTGGCTAAATGATGCATGAAAACTTTAAATCCTTAAAAATCTTTGAATTTCATGGGTTTTTATATTGTCGAGTCCGAGCTTGAGCCCAAGCCCGATTTGGGCTTGCCGAGTCCAAGCCGATTCTAAGACTTGTAATACTAGTTTCCAAAAATTCGTCCAAAATCTCTTGCTTAAGCACTTAAATCTCCTTTTGCGCTCACTTCTCTTGCTCTGGCAACTCAAATGGTGAAGAATAACTTGCATTCATCTGTTAATTTCCTTGAATTTTTGCCTCTTTAATTACTGTATTAGGTCACATTCTCCATAAAGCAAAACCTGCACAAACTCATAATGATCTCACATAGTACCATATCAAGGTCTGCGAACATCGATATCAATTCTCTCTACCCTAATACACCTTAGTCTAAGCTCACACTGCTTAATTCTGCAAATTCAGGGGTTGGATAATTTCTGCTCAATTTCTCTCCCTAAGGCTATGGTAGCAAATTAGCTTGATAAAGAGGGTTCAATGCTTGGTACTGATTCTCCTTTATCTGATGTTACATTATGCTCTTTCTCTTTTCATACCTTCCATTTCCGCCATTTTTCTCATTCACAAATGTCTTGTTAATGTTCTCATAATTTGTCTGATTAACAATATTATTCCTTCTTTCATTATAGTTATTCCTTTTGACATTAGTCATCCTTAATTGTTCATGAATCCATTAAATCTAAAATATCTAGTTGTATGCCCTAGATGATTACATTTGTAACATGTATTAACTAAATTTCCATACCTTGGTCCATTCTGATTTACTTGCAATCTGCAATCTCTAACGTGTCCAAAGTTGTTGCATTTGAAGCAAGCAACTCCAGTTTATAGAACATTGTTGCTTCCAATAGGTCTCCTTGCATTGACATTAGATCTTTCATTTGTTCTTCCATTTGTCCTCTAAATAGATCTAGCTTTACACTCATGTGACTTATACCCATAAAGCCAACAATTTAAACAATAACCAGTAAAAGGCTTAGTAGCAATCTTCTTCATGTGTCCATACTTGTTGCATACATAACATCTTCTTTAACAGCTCTAGGATTTTTCATCCTGAATAGTTATCTGAATAGGATCTTGCATTGGTCTCTTTTCTACTTCTTTAGAACATTCACCATCATAATATCAAATTCTAGTCATGTCACCTTTATGTTTCTGTTGTTGTAATTGCTCATCAAGTTTATCATTGCTTGAGTAAAGCTTTTCAAGATGTAAGTTTGTTTCCACAAGCTAACCTTTGACAATATTTAGTATACTTCTCAAGTTCCTGAGAGTTAGATATCAAATCTTAAAGCTCTAATTTCACTGTTTCAAGTTGTGCACTCAAATCATTACATTCATTTGTCTTCCTTTTTTGATCTGTTTCAAGTTTCTCTGTTTGTGTCTTTCCATCTTCAATCTGTTTGGCCATCTGAAGTGATGTGTTCTCAAATTCATGTCGAACATGAGTCCTTGTTAGAGGTCTCAACCTTGTTAGGAGTTGTATTACAAAAAACAGAACTCACTGCTTGATAGGGACTCATTGTCTAATTACAATGGTAGTATTTATAAAATGAAAATGATTATACTGACATCACAATGCTTGATTAGTCTATAATGAAGCTTGCACCTGATCTGATCCAGCAACAAGGCACACACATAACATCATCATAGCATCAATACCCTTGCTTGCATATGAAATCAACTTTTCCTTTACACCCTTCATTAATCTTTATCCAATTGGCTAGCAAAAACTCTTCACAAAATGTGTGGCACAAACACCAATATGCAGTATAACACGGTGCTATCCAAGAAAATCTTGGATGTTGTCCCTACAATGCCAAGTAATTGAATTGGTAAAACAATTCAATTAACTATGCAAATTTGCCCAATCTTCAAAATTGTTCCTGGATAATTGCTATACACTGTTAGTTTACTTTATCTATCCAAAACAAGTGCCAATCCACATATTAACACTGACAGCCATACCTAAAGCATATTCACACTGTATATTACCAAACTAAAAAATTGTAGCCATGTCTGATATGCATTACGTGCTCGCTGACAAAAATTGTCAGACGGTAAACTAGTTTTCTACTCTGTGCTTAGGCATTTTTCATGATTGCCTTCCAACAAAACATATTATTAGATGAAGCAATCTTACCAACAGATTACGTTGCCATCAATGACAACTTGTATGCCTTCATCTACTGATCACTTGCCAATAACTCAAATGTGGATTTCCTCATAGACAAGGAACAATACCAATGACTGAAATCATATGAACTTCCTCACTCAATCACTCTTCCCTGAATCAATGTTGATATAGGAACATTCTTCAATCCCTTCAGACCAGGAATCATTTTGTCTTCAATTGGCTGAAATTCTTTCCATAGCTCTTCCAAACATTGGACCTTGTTTGTGAGTAATGTAGTTCTTTGATGAACTTGGATCATCCTAGTAAGGAAATCCTCTACCCACTTCTTGATATCATTGATCCATTCTTTTACTTCGTGATAAGCATTCATTACTTCATAAGTGTCACGGAACTCTCAAGATTTAGGGACCTATGGAACCAATGCAACATTTTCTTGCCTTGTTGGATTCATATGCCTATGTATATATTCCTTCAACTTCCTATTCTCCAATTCTAGCATTTCCTAGTCTTCCACCCTATCCATCTGTTGCTCAATGGCCTTAGCAACATCCTTCAATTCCTAGAAGTTTTGTTTTTTGGTGATAACCCCATATTGAATGATGTAATCTGATAGTCACTTGGACTGATCTCGTCTCTAGCCTTATAACCCATTGGGATAATTACATGTAGAGTGCAGGATCCTTTAATATCTCCAGTAATGCAATTGAATTCCTATGCCTATTTTGGTTCCTTAGCCTTTCCAATCCTTTTTAAGAATGTGTTGATGTCCTCAATTAGATGTACTTCCTCCACCCTCTTCCTTTTCTTGATGCTTTCCAATTACCAATTAGGAATTGTAGACAAGCTTGGGATATCCTCAAATTGATCCTCTTTGTTAAGTTCCTCTCAAAGTTGAAATAATGCCTTCATCAACCTCTTGTGTATTGGGACTAGGCTGCCTCATACCTTCTCTCAAATCCACCTCCAACTCAGTGATAGGGGATGTTGGTAGCTCCTTTGTCGCTTGTTGTACTGATTGCGATGAAAAAGACTCTCCTTGATCTTCTTGAGGCAATATCTCTGTATCACCACCTTGATCTGATTCTTGTTCCTTTTCTTGCATAGCCAGCTCTTTGACTAATGAAGAATTGGCAAAGGAAGGGGTTGTGGTATACTTGTGTCTTTTACTCCTGGATTCTCCACATTTTGGTCTACATTATTGTTCAATCTTGAAAAATTAATTGGTCCTCTCATCACCCTTAAAGGTCCTCACTTTGCATTTTTCCATATGTGGAAGTGATATCTTGCTTTTTCAACCTATTATCTGCTTGTCCGCCCATGAGCTTGATCTATCAACCACCTCCCTCATCAAGATGTGTAACTTTGCAAGTTCTTTGATTTGTGACCAATTAGCTGGCTGAATGGATTTGTTCTTCTTGTGCTTGTATTGGGGATGTATATGATTCCTATCATCTTTGACCTGATTAGAAATAGGGAAACTGCCACACTTTCTCATGAAATCTACTAACATCCAAGACCGCAACTTTCTCCTTTTACCATATTCAACTACCAAGTTGGCCCAATACTCTTCTATGTCTATCTTGTGCCTATATTTTCTATCCTTGTAGTTCAGGATTTTCCGGAATGGATTGAACTAAGTCCTTCCCTTATAGCTTCCAAGCCGATAGAACTACAACTCCATATTGATTGTCTTTGTTGCCTATGTTGTGGGATATGTCCTCAAGCATTTTTTCTAGTGTAATAGGGAAAGCCATACCTTGTTCATTTGTTATTTTGAATGCGATCAAACTCCAATAATAGCCTCACCACCTCAAGTAACAACATCTTATCCATAGGATAATTTGGAAGCTTGTAGGGATTTGAAGTGAATGCTTATGTAAGTAAAGACCAAGGACCAAATAAACTAGGATCCATATTTTTCAATCAATGTTACTGCCTTCTTGGAAAATCTCTTATGCAATCCTCCTTGCAATGAGTTTGTGATATGCATGGAAAAAGCATCATTAACTCTTCTATATCTTGTCCTTTATCATTTCTCATTGTGCCCTGCAAATTAGACCTGGTTATTGAATGTTTCTTGTCAGCAAGTAAATTATATATGAGGTCATATAGAAAGCCATCATCTTTTCTAGATTCCTCATCTAGATATCTAAGTTATCAATTATTATCCTGGCCCAATCAATCATCATTGTCCTTGCTAAAACATCCTCTATGAAGTAGACCATCCACTTCTCAAACATAGCACCTTGTAGTGCTCCCATTACCCTATTTAGCTTGAAGATCATGCCATTGTATTCATCTTTCAAATCCATACAAGTTTCTTGGGTAATTCGGAATGGTGTCTCCTTGGCTCATTGACCTAACCCTTGTTGATGATGTCCATGTAAGCTTCAAGTCCCCTCTCAAAATAGTTCCTTAGTCTTTATTTGCATTTTTCAATAACAAGGAATCCAAGAATCTCCTTCACTGCCTCTTCTCCTAGGAATGCAAATATTATTCCTTTAGATTTGATTGTCCTGGATTGTGGATCATAATAGTTTACACATTCTACCATGAGCTTGTTGTACTAAATAGTTGGTGGGAACCCAGCTACATGATGGATACCACTCTTTACAATGTTCACTGCTATTGAAGAGGGTAACAGATCCTTAGTTCTGAACACTCTTCTCCTCATGTTGATGTGCTCCATGTTGGTGTTACTTTCTTCCACTTGGAAAATATTCAGAACTCAGAATAATAATCTTCCATCAGCCTATTCATTTGTGCCTTCCTTGTTGTTGCCCCTTTGTTCTCACCCATGACCCTGTTTGAAGCTAGCTAGAAGTTAGCACGATATAAGGAAGCCAAATTTCAAAACTAACTTCAAACCTCCTAATGTCTTGAGTTCATGAAAAAAAAGAACTTTGAAAGCTACAAATGAAATTGAGAACCAAAAGTAAGGGTGTCATGTCCCCCAACTTGACAAGGGCCACACATTCAACTCCTGGCCTATTAGACATCCTGATAGGCAAATTAGGAGCTAATGGAAGGGATGACGTGGAATCCACACTATTAGGTGCATTCATTTTGATGTGAGCTCCAAATTGACTTGTTGTGGTGCTTAGTGGCGAATGATGTGGCTAGGCATTACGAGTTGGTTGGCCAGGTATTTTTGTTTATAACTCCATCCCCCGTGTTTTTCCATCTTACCTTGTTGTCTTCCTACAACATCGTGCATGTTTTACCTCATGTAACAGACACTATTCTGGAATGAAGGCATCAGTGGGGAGGAAAAATATTGGAGAGGGATACGAAGAAAACATCATTCCAGAAATACGAGATGCCAAAACAAAAGGACAAACATCCTTACTGGTTAACTTGGATGTAGCTCCGAGTTTGTGATTCTAGCTTTCGTAGTACACTTGTGAACAGGTTATTTTGATTGTTGGCACCATTCTTTAGGAGATTTTCTGATTCTGTAATCCTTGGAATAGAGGCATGCACTGTTGATTTCTTGTGCAAGGAGCTTGCATGAGGAAGGAACAATTTCTCATCTAAAACCCCAAGAAAGACACAATTGTTAATATACTTGATTTCCCAGAGGTGAGAAGAATCCATTGGAAGGTGATTGTATTATTTGAATCGCAAGTATTCCTTGTTTGTAGAGGGACATTGGACCCATGTGAATATTCTCATACAACACAAGGCGCTACGGGCATCTAGCACCGCCAATATATCACCTAACAATACAACAGGTCTAGGTTACCGATTCAGATTGGAACTAGAAGGGGATGCAGGAAATGGATGTGGGATGCGGAAATTTTTTTTGTGGGGGTATGGGGATGCGTGTATATATATATATATATATATATATATATATATATATATATATATATATAAACCAATGACTTCAAATAAGAAATTTGGGTTATGCCAATGCCCAACAAGGGCTGACTACTAACAAATCTATTTATTAACAGCAATGACACCTTGAACCAAGACGTCCAAATACTGTTCAAACAACAAATAGAACCAAGATGTATATTAATATACAACTCATGTGCATCTGGGCTGTATCATTGGATAACATGTAAACAATTGCCCATAACTATCAACTGCCATAGAAAACTAGACGCCCAACCAATGAAGGAAAGTTACAAAAGCATTAATAGTTTAGCCAGCCACAATACCATAGACAAATCAATTCATAGTCTGCCTAGACGTATTAGTATAGTATGCCATACTAGAAGATCTTCAATCCCATATTTTCCCTCTTAAGACACCAACGCCAAGTAGAAAAAACTTAAATCCTTGCTTGGACTCTGGGTGCTTGTGGTGGCATCCACAGGGCTTCCGGATGCACCAGTCATCCACACGCAGCAGATTCTGCATTTGGGGTTGCTGAGGAAGAATTTGTAACTTAGCTAGAGGTGCGATTGGTTGGGGTCTAAGGCTTAACATTCATATATTGTCACAATAGGTTCCTTATCATACCATCTATGTTGTTGGCTATACTGAACTTATACTGTGATCGTGTGAATTTAATTCTATCATCTAAATGTACTTGTTTTGGTACCAAAAACAAAAATAGAGTTCTGTTGAGTAATCGTTTCTAACGATTCTTGCAATTCAGTAAAAGGAATTGTTTCATACTATATAGATAGACATTACTAGTTATAGTTGTTGGAAGTGTAATGCAAGCTAGGTGACTAAGATTTGGGGGAGGGGGGTTGAATCAGGAACCACTTAAACTTCTTCCACTTAATCGACTTCATTAAGTTGTTTGATCTACTTGCATGCAACAAACATGAAGCAATAAAGTAACAACACCATAACAGAATACTTGGTAACCCAGAAACCCTCCAAGTAGAAGGTAAAATTGGGGTGAGGATGACACCCACAATGCTTCACTACTCCAGTAATAAAGTTGGCATGTTAAGGCTTACAAATGATCACTTCTGATCATCTTACTCGGTTAAGAGTAATAAGGACTGTTAGGTCCACCTCGTGAAAGGATTTATACAATACAGTTAAGTATGTACTTTGTTAGGAGTTTCAGCAAAAGACTGTTACGTCCACCCAGTTAAAGGATTTGGGACTGATGCACCTGTTAGGATGAATAAGTGGATTGATCTTTGAAATGCAACTCTAATTGCTGATGAAGATCCTTTTAAGTAAACTGATCACCTGACTATGATAGATGAGTCTCTTCCTTTCCTTGGAATGCTTGTAGCCTTCAAACAATTTGCTCTTCTATATTTGCTAATTTTCTTCAATTACAATTCTTACATCTTATATTTAGATAAACAAAATACCTTATATCTATCCAAATAATTCCTTCAAAGGTTGGCTACAACATAACTAATTCCAAAAACAATTACCAAGTCGACTCAGTGCTCTAACTCGGGTCCAATGGCTTACTCTAGTGATGCTAAAGATACTCAGGCAACACTGTCACCTCGTGTAATGTCCCCAAGTGGAACTTAATTATTTTACTTTAAAATTCTCAATTATGACTTTGTCCTTATATTATTACTTATATTTTTCCGTTCATCTTGTCGATTGATAATATATATAGATCTTTTAACTTCCATAAACATAATATTTCGCTCCTTGTACTTATAGACTATATATCACTTCTCTCCATTTATATGTAATGTCCCCTGTGGGATCTGTCCCATTTCTCTGAAATTTCCAATCATGGTAATAGTGTGCCCTTAGAAATGACTACTAATATTGTTCTGAATTAGGAAAAGGCTGAGTTCATCTTTAGATTTCTGTTATTGCAATCTATGAAAAGATTACCATCCTCTCTCTATATAATCTATTAAACCATAGTTTATCCAATTGCTGGTATAGCAGCATCACCTCTATAATGACTGCTAAATATCATTGCATTCACTGCTTCTATCTGCCTGTATGATTCTTTCTGATTATATGACGGTGTTGTGTGTATTCCTTTCTGCCTATCAATCATTTCTGAGCTTTAATGATTACTACTACTGCGAAGGATGATGTATGGTGGCTTGTGTTTGCTCCCCTATGATGCTTAAGATACTTTCCTGTTCAGATTCAGCAGTGATCATTGGCTGGAGTTTGTGATTGCTCAGGGAGGTGTTGACATGGTGATTCGATTGACTGGATTGATAACAATAACATTTAGTTAATGCTGTGTCTATGGATTCATCCTCTGTTTCCAATACCTATCAAGATACGAATAACATATATGTTTTTGCTTCTAATGCCGGATGTAGACTCTCTAGATATAGTAAAGGTTTGTTTCTTATGAATGGCGCTTTATATGTATATATTGCTTTAAGCATATATATCAATCTCAATACCTACCGATGATATATATATATATATTCTGTATATTGTATATTGTGTCTTGGCAAGTGATACGTAATTTCTACTATCTGTTTCTTCATAAGTTCAGGCCAGGTTAATGTATTCTTTTCTCTTTATGGGCATCATGGCTTCCTCTTGATGAAGTAATCTTGCTAACACCTACTGTATCTTCTGCAGTTGTCGATTGTACTTGTTAATCTCCTCATAGGTGGCATACCCCTCATTGGCTAGCTATGCCTCTTCTCCTTTCTCAGCATTGATGCATGATATAGTGGTCTGTCAGAATAGAAATTGAACTTCCAAAACAAATCTGAATCTTCCCTCAATTTCTCCATCATATTATATTGCCACATATTATCTTCCTCGTGACCGACAGTGTAATGGTAGCTCCATTGGTTTATGCTAATGATGTTCCATTTTCCCGTCATGGTAGCTCCATTGCTTTATACATGACTCTCATAGGGAATCGATTGTTTCAGTCTGGGATGCAGGCGTGATTCCACGGTGGTACTTGGTTCACCAAATCTCCCTGTTGTTCATTTCCGATCCCCTTCCTTTCATTCAAGAACTCGTCTATTAGTACCTTAATAATGTGACGGTCATGCCTCTTAGTTTGTCCGTGCCTTTTCATTTGAATTATTTTATATTTAATATTTGTTATTTATAATATGGATTAAAGCCCATAGTTATTTCATTTATCCTATTCATTTCGAAATTAGTTAAATATTTATTTTTCATTTAAAATGTTTATGGTTCTTTAATAAGTTTAATTCTTGAATTTAAATTTATTAATTCCTTATCCATTATATATATATATATATATATATATATCTTTCTATTATTATTTAAGTACCAATATTAAAAGAGAGTAGTATCTATCAATTCGGTATAGAATAACAATAAATATTTTATTATTATTATTGCTATTTGTTCATTTATTTATTTACTATTATCTTTAATATTATTTATTAAATTCGATCTCAGGACTAGGGTCATTACACCTTGGCTAACTCTGGCACTTGGTTGATACTGGATGCCCGGTTCATGCTGATCACTCGGTAGACACTGCTGACTCAGTTCACACTGTTCTGCCAGCTTGATTATCACCTTGGAACAAAACTGCTCTACTAACTTGGTTCACACTGGAGCACGGTAGACACTGTCAACTCGGTTGACACTACAACTTAGTGTGAACTGTCAACTCGGTTGACACAACAACTCAGTTCATACTGCTTGCTTCCTGCAAAATTAACTTTGTTTGCATGGTTCCTTTGTGAGCTTGGTTAACACTGTAGACTAGAAACTCAGTTACTATTGTCTTTCCATTATGACTAAGTGTTTTGACACTAATTGACAATATATCTTGCAATAAGATTAACAATATTTATTAGTTGGTCCTCAATCTTTCAAGTTTGCCAGAGAAGTGAATCATTGTGCAGTTCTTAATAGCCCTTCGAATAAGACTGAGGAAAAAATAATCGTGCAATTCATCAAACTTAAGGGAAACAAAATCAGTAAATTGGTTAATGTTATTACAAAGGGATTCACATTATGAGGACAAGTCTGAAAAATTAATAAACAAATACAGGGGATTCGCATTCTGAGGACTTGTCTGAAGAAAATGAATATAAGTGCATAAAACTAGCCCTTTGCTGCTATAAACTTGACAAAAATCTAGAAATTTGAACTCATGCATCTTGACAATTCTTTGAAGGCACATGTCTAAAGACAAAGTCTAAGGACTAGGCCTGCAAAAAAGGTAATCAAACTGACAAGTCATTAAAATCATGACTTCAATGACTCATTTAGACTCCCAGAGGCAACGATCACACTTGTTGAGAGGTTTTCACATCATCACTCCCTTGCAAATAGGGACTACCTCTTTTTTTGCTAGTAGGTCTAGGTGGTAGGGCAAGTTTCATTGCGATTCAGAATTTTCTAAGCCTTCCAAAAGTATTAATTGTGAAAATTGAGCAGAATTTGGCTGTCTGGAAATTGGAATAAAAGACAAAATTTGACTCTGGAAAGTGAGAAATTAAAATTAAATATTGAGCAAAAAATAATGTACAAACTTGGCTCAGTAAATTGCCACAAAAGGGAAATAAAAAGAAAATTATTGCTAAATTTAAAATAATATTTCCCTTGTGTTGACACATAGATGAGTTCCACCTCTTCAAGTGGCGTTGACACATAGAGAAGTGGATTCCACCTCTTCAAGTGGCAAGTTTTCCACCTCGTCTGGCGATTTGACACATAAAGGAGTGGACTCCACCTTCTCAAGTGGCAAGTTTGCCACATCAGGAAGTGGATTCCACCTCCCCATGTGGCAAAGGAAGGAAATTAAGCCTTATTAGATGAAGGAAGAACCTCAACTTTATGGATTTGATGCAGAAAGGAAGAAGCAGTGCAAGGGAGAGAAATGATAAATTTCAACCAATCATTAAGCCCCTTTGCTATGTAACATGTGTCTTGTTTTGGATGAATCAAGCCTAATATCGATGCAACTAAGGTCTAATCAGGCCACAATTCAATGGGATTGGGCTTAAATTGGGCCCCAATAGCTAATGATGGGCCTAATTAGGCTTTGTTGTGGTGCATGGGCCACAAAACTCCTAAATCTGGGCCCTGAACTCTAGGATATCACCCTCAATCAATGAAGAGCAGCCTTGAAGCATAATGCGTGGGCCTAGTCTGCTTAGGCCAGACCTTAATTTGACTCCCTTAAATTGGATAGATGTGGCCCTAAAATAGACAGAATAGACTGCTAGCAGTAACATGTGGGCCTAGTCTAATTAGATGAGGCCTAAATTCAAATGAAGTTGTGCTTAAACTTAGCCCCATGCCTAGCGTGTGGCCTTGGGCTTTAAAATCAGGCCCAAACACACTTAATTCAGGCCTTTAAAACAATAGATCCCTCCCAAATTCGAATGGAGATGGGCCCTATAAGCAGATGTGTGAGTCTTATAGTCTTAGCATGAACCCCAAATTGAAACGTGTGACCCATTTGGGCCTCAACTTGATGCATATCAAAGCCTTAATTACACAGAACCTTCCTTAAACCTGAGGTTAAGTCAAATGTATAGTCCTATCATGAAACATATGGGCTGAAAGTTAATAGGTCAGGCTCTATACACAATCTGTGGACTGAATGTTAATAGGCCAGGCCTAAATATTAGGTGTGTGGACCTCTATCTGGCCTTGTTCCTTCAAATTTCAAACAGCAAGGGCCTAAACACCTAATGTGCGGCCCATTTGGCCCCCAATTTCCCGGCACGTGGGCTCAAAATTTGAAGGTATGGCCCTAAATCTGTGTGCGTCGCATTCAACCCCAAGCGAGGAAGCCTTAATTGAATATCAAGAAACGCAACTCAATGAAGTTGGACTCTGATTTTAAAAAAATGTCGAAGTCTCATAAATTTTGATTTGATCGGATCCATATTCGGCCAAGTATTTAATCAAGAAAAGGATCGATTTTAAATATGGAAGAGAGGTCATTTAAATCTAATACCAATGGGAGGATATTTTACTCGAAGATGACAATAAATCTGATGTAATAAAGCATGAATCAATGACAAAAGAACCAAATCTGGTTATGGGTGAATTTGAGTTCAAATGGAGAGGAGATAAAATTAAATGCAAGGCCTTTCATTTGTAAAGTCCAGTGTGCATGAATAGGCACTTGAAATCATGTTTTAAGACAACAACTAAAAATTACTTGTATGCAGATCTAACTGGCAGACAGGTCAAGCTTCCACGCCTGGACAATATTTTATGCCTTTTCAACAGAAATTGAATTCAAGACACCAGATAATAGCAACAAGTTTGCAGACTTGTCACATATTTAAGAGTTTGGAGAACCTAATCATTGGACTCACAATTTGATAATGATATCCCCAATTACAAATAGCTTCTGGATTGTGTATTTGCCTCCGAATTTTGTCACACATCATGTAAACATTACTTTTATTTTAGAACCAATGATTGAAAATTTCCGTTTATGTGAATTTGGGATGCAACTAGATTGTGTAAAGGACTCTTAATATCATTGTGGATACGATCAGATTCTTTAGAAGGCTTCGAATTACCAGTTTGGAATTTGAAACCAACTCTACGAGGTCAAATTGTCATACCAGGCTGAAGCAATTTCTTTTGTCCATCGAGTATCAAATGAAAGATGTCTCCGTTGTGAAACTAAAAATTTGAAATATTAACAGAAAATACCTTGCAGATTTGTCAAACATCAGATAGTTGTAAAAAACTTCGCCGCTGGATTCACAGTAACAATCAGCCCGGGATTTTAAAATCAGACCATTTTTTGAAAGCAAATCATTTCCAAAGTGGAGTGCAAAGACTCAGATTTTGATTATGCTTTGAAAACTCAATATGATTTCTTATCATGGTCAATTGCTCAAAATGTCAATATGGGTGAAATCAATGGCATTCTGAAAATCAGAATTCTTAATATCTTTTGGTTGTCATCAGATTTATTCTTAAAATCCTTCAGGCTTGAAATCTAAAATTGTATAATAGAGTGGGTTCATGTAGTATGTAATTTAAAACAATGCATCAGATTTAGAGCATAAACATTAGAGGCACCTTAATTATTGGGTGATAAAGTTGATTGATTAGGAAGGTTGTCACCATGAAGTAAATTCATCATTAATCACTATATCATAATTTTGATCTGAAATATGAAGTTCTGCATGGAGTTGTATGGCAGGGTGAAGGAGGGCAGAAGCTAGTAAAGGTGAAAGTTCAGAATGAAGGACAAAAGGTGGCCAAGAACTAGTGCAAATGAGATGCTTCCGTGAAGATGAGGATTATTTGGAGAGGAGATTTCTGAAGACAAAGAAGATGAAGATAATTCATGAAGGCAAAGCAATTGAAGAATATGAGCCATCATAATTGAGGACTTAAAAATGATCTCGGATATAAATCTGGGGACAGTGTTGTGTTGGTAGCAGCAAAGGTTGATATTTATAGTAAGGTTGGGCTACTTGCACTATGCAAACAGGATGTATTTGCCTCAAAGAAAGGATTAGTGACCATGAAGATTGTTCAAGCATTTGTGATGGATATTTCCACTCATTTGCATGTGATGACAGGTGTGAGACATATCAATGTTTCTAGGCTACTAAGGATGATGGGAAAGGATATTAAATTAGCTAGTAAAGGGAGTATGCAGTGTTAAAATAGCAGAGAAAGCCGACCTGGATAGTGGAGAAGAGGTGCTAGAAGAAATTGAACACTATGTGAATGTGACAGTCACATGTAGACTTTCTTCTCGTCATCTGAGACAATGGATAGTTTGACAGCCATTATAGGAAGCCCTTGCCCTTGTCGGAATTTACCCATGTGCACAAGGTTTTTATATGGTTGTCTGTGACTCTATAGATGATAAGGTAGGATTCTCAACAAAGGTGCATTGGCTGGAATATGACATCTTTATCTCTGAAGCCCTGGTATCCAGCCTTTGACTTCTTTCTGGAGAACATCATGGTGACCACTGTTTCTTCATTTTTGGCTGCTTCTAGTGTTGGATTTTACCAAGGGCCTTCCCCTTATTTATAATGAATTTTCATTTAGCCATGCTATTGGGCCAAATCCAACTCTTTCATCATATTAATACTGTTACACCACAAATGTAACAGATCACACAGACCTTGTTGTTGGGCCAGGTCTTGTTTTTGCACCATTTTGAACAATATATTGATTATTAGAGATACATGCTTCATCTGAATTGTTAAATTAATCTAATTTCATTGAAAAAATTTCTTCCTGCAGTTACTCAAAGGGTCAAGTTCTATCATGAAAGCAATAAGAAGAACCTGAATTAGTGTGACCAAATACTGACAAGAATACCTCAATGTTAAAAAAAGCCAATATCTTTTTTTATGTAAGAAAAATTAATTTGAAAACTTGAAGCAATAACACTAGAATGATAGATGAGAAATTACAACATACCAAGCTGAAGAGCAATATGCAGAGAGAAATAAGCTCGACTTTGCAGTCCCAAACAAAGTTTTCCCCAAAATGCTACGAGGCCTACAAAGAAGTAAAGCACATCCTTAGCATTGAAGTGCTGAAATGGGTTCTATCCTACAAACAAATCATAACATGTGCTACGAAAAGGTGTATAAGAACCTTGGAAAGTAGGTGCATAAACTAGTTGTAAAATACTTAAAATGATACCTCAGTAGCGAAATGGCAATTGATATAAATCATAGCTTTTAAAAGTTAAAGGGATGAATTTACTAAATCTTAGCAAACAAAATTGTCTTAAACAATCACATTAATATGCATAAAACTACCCAATTGCAAAAACTAGATGCAGATAAATATAATATTAGAAAACATTTAAGCAAGGCTTTTACAAAATTAGTTGTAAATTACATCATTCTCTCAGTAAAGGAAAAGAAAAATATTCAATTCATATGATGATCAGATGATACAAACAAAACAAAATTGTTGCCTGTTCTGGTCAGTTTTTCATCCTTTTAAAGTAAAATATTGCCTCCATTGCCCTCCAAATCTGATTATAAGGTTAGTAGATCATAAAAAAAAAAACAAAAGATGCAGTCTCTATTTGGATGGTTTTTAATAATGCCTAAATGTAAATAAGTAAAATGACAATCAATTTAGAAAAATCCTGCTTGCAAGAGTAACACAAGAGAGAATGATTCCCCTACTTACTCCTTTAGAAGTCCTTGTCGATGAACAATGAGAGCTGGTATAAAATAAACAGGAAGGTATACTGGCAATGCTCTTAAATATGCCTGAACAAGAAATGAGATTGCATGCACAGCACATGATTGGTTGCCATGCACAATCTGCAAAAGTAAGTCGAGCAATATAATTATTACATTTTGGAAAAGAAACTGAATTGGTGATCCACACAATACCTAGTAAAAGGAATCTTCACAACAAAGAAATAAATTTTATCAATATCCACGGGGAATTCCCATGCATCAAAAAATTAGAAAACAAATCCACAGATGACCAAAACTAGGTCAATAGGACTAGGAATTACAAAAAAAATCAAGGAAGAGATGTTAGAACATAATTTGACCCCAAATAATTTTATTTGGGGTCACACCCTAATAAAAAATATATTATTTTCTAAAATAAGGCTATGAAACCTTATATATTATATGCTTTATCAGCATATCCCATTTGAATAGATTATAATCTAATAACTATTAGATTTATGAATGGGAGTTATTCAAAAGGTCTGCCTAGTGAAGCCACTATTCCTCCTATATTTAAGGAGGTTTCTCTTGTTTGAGAGAGAGTAAATTTGGAGCTTTATAGTGAGTTACATCAACTATGCACGTAAGGTATTGTGGGCCATGGGTAAGTAATGATAAGTATCCCCAAGTTCAGTCTTTTAATGATAGACTATATTTATAGGTGTTTAAACAAAATGATGCATTTATGGTGTTCTCTTTTGCCTGAAATAGCCCCATGTATATCTTGCATAATGCATACATTTATAGTTGTATGATTCTCATCTTATTTATTTCATCTTGATTATGATGAGCAGTATCCCAAGATCCTAAATTCTAACAAGAGAGAACCTTAGAATCAGAGGAAAACAATTTGACAGGAAACCAATTTTCCACAGCATATGAAATTCCTGAATTATTTATTCACTTGAATCTTCAATTATTTAATCCAGCTTCACCAACTCTCTCTTTAGCTCCCTATATTTGCAGTCTCATCGATGACCTCTTTTGTACTATTAAGAAATGCCAAAACCTTTTTTTTTTCCCCAGCTAGAAATCTCTTTTTTTATTCCTTCATTTTACTTCCAACCATCCAATATAATCTGTACAGGGAACCCTAATTTATAGCATTTTTCTCTCAATGTTCCAGAGCATAACCTTGTCTTTTTTTTTGAACTCATATCAGTTTTTTATTGATGGGAAATTAATCCACTCTCCCTCTAGTTCTTTTGTATGGTGATCATCAGGTTGGTGACAACTATGACTTCTCAGTTTTGTTGGATGATTTAGATGCATGTAGTGGGAGAAAATGATTTCCAGCAAGTTGGCACATAGACTCAAATTGAAGTTGTAATGTCCCTTCTCGCATGTAAGCAATTATTTGGGCATTAACTTAACCCCCATATTTTACTATAAGCTAATTGACATTTTAAAAAGGAAAATTTAAATTATTAAGTTGTCAAAGCTACTTTTCATAATTTTATACTACTGTTGAGCTCACAGGAATGAAAGATAACCTTTTTGCACAACAGTTCAAAATGTTTTTTAAATATTATAAAAAGTTGTGGATAGTAAAGGTGTATCAATTCCATGCTTTCTATTTGCTCTTTGTGAGACTTGAGTTTCTCTACTTTCTCAAAGGAAAAAATACTCTAGTTTTCAGTTTCAAGGACAGAACCCCTCCTAGTTGGGTAGATAAGATAAATTTCTAAACATTCAATGAATGACCACAAAAAGGGCCAAAGGTGTTAAGGAAATTTGGATCAGTGATAGAGAATATTTATAACTTTTAAGGTAGAAAATTTTATATATGAATATCAGACCTTTTACAGACTAATATGTTTTATCTCAGAATGGAGAAGACTGATTATATTATCAGTTTTGATCTGAAGTACAATAAATATAATTTAATAATTTATAGCAGACTATTAATATGTATGGCAGACTTATATATATACAGCAGACTGTTGATACTTAACTTCTTGCATGTGTGTGTGAGCGAGTGCGTGTGTGTGTGAACTGTTATATTAACCAAGACTGAATAATTATCAGTCTGAATAAGTGACTGCCGAACTGCTTGCTACATATCACAATTGCCATTGTTATTAATTGGTATGAGCAAGCATTGACTATCTTTATTTATAAGAGAATGAATGCATACCCACGTAGGCGCATGACCTTACCTGGCTACTGCCATTTAGGGTGATGACCCTACGTGGTTATGATTATGTTAACAACGATAGTCAAAGACTCTTATTAAACAATCGACCATAATAATGATAACTGTGGCTCTTGGCTATCACTGCCAAAGGTCATGACTGTTCTCAACCATACAACGTTGAATGAATGTTGGTAACATATAATAATTAAGGTGGTCAACATTCAGTTTGGTTGATGTACTATGGGTAAGGGAAAACATGAATATAACATTAGTTTTGATAAGACATTAGTGACTGAATTTATATAACTATATCACTATATATATATATATATATATATATATATATATATATATATATATATATATATATATATATATATATATATATAAGAGGTTTCTTCTCAACCACAAATGAATATATTATAATTGATCATAAATATATATTCATGATTCACATAGAATGTATATATATTCAATCACATAAGTATATGTAAATATCAAACTCCTTATGGTATATTATAATATCAATCCAAAAGAAGCTATCAACTTAATTCTCCCTCTTAGCAAAAGAGGATTGAAAGCATGATTCAATTTCTCATAGATGATTGGCTCAACAAGAATTATCATCCTAGAAAAGATAACCTTTGTCTTAAGTGTCAAGACATAAGTTACCAAGATCTCCTACACATTTCAAAGCAAGGTACTAAGGCATGAAATTTGGAGTAATCATTAATATCATGACATCCGGAATTCTTCGGAACAACTTAAGATAGACAATCATGGTATAAATGCTATCACAATTCCCAACCAATTTGGAACTGAACTTAGTGATAGCCATTTACCACATTAGTATAAAGATATATATTACTTATCATAGTCCCCAACCAATTCGGAACTGGACTTATCTTGATATGTTTGTTATCATAGTCTGCTACCAATTCAGAACTAGACTTAGTGATAACAAGTCAACCTATTGTAAGATCGTCACCTTACAATAGTAACCTCACACACATTACATGAAGGGTTGTCACCATTTCATGATATAAAAGTACTATCTTGCAATATTGATTACACACAAGAAAATATTCATGAATATAGCATCTTACAAATGTTTTGATATAAGTTCAAAATTTACAATTTAGTCATACCAAGTTTACCTCTGAAGTACTCTATTTTCAATTTCACATGAGGCTTGGTGAAAATATCAGCATTTTGTTCTTCAATGCTGATGCAAGTCAATTTGATAACATCTCTATCTAACATACCTCTTATGTAGTGGTATGGGATCTCTATGTGCTTCGACAGAGTATGGAAGACTGGATTCATAGAGAGTTTGATACAACTTTGATTGTAATAGTGAATCACAGTGGGATTCAGGGGCTTTCCAAATAGTCCAACAAGTAATTCCCTCAACCACATAGCTTCACGAGCACCCATAGCAACAGCCATATATTCTGCTTCAGTAGAGCTTAGGGCAACTGTTGATTGTTTCCTGCTGAAACAAGACACCATAGCTGATCCAAGACTAAAAAGAACATCCTATAGTGCGTTTACAATCAATAGAGCTGCTTGCCCAATCAGAAACAAAATACCCTTAAAGTTGTATCTCAACATTCTCGTACTCTAGGCCTAGTCCAATTGTACCATGTAGGTACCTAAGAATATGCTTAGCAGCCATTAGATGAATCTTCTTAGGTTCGCACATGAAGTGACTTAACACATTGGTAGCATAACATATATCATAACGAGTGTAATGTCTCCATTTTTGTTAGTCTTCGAGTTTCATGAATTAGCCTATCAATGTGATCCTCGTAGGCTAATTATTGTGGATAGAGGGTCTTTTGAAGTAGTGGCTTGACTTGGGAGGGTCTTATCTTCTCCACAATTCAGTAAGCTATAGGTTGGTCTTTGTTTGGCTCAGATTGGACTTCATTTGGGCTTAGTTTTGTGTACTTACTATTTGTGGTAAGTTGGTGTTGATCGAGATGGACCCTTTCTAGTTTAGGAAAGTGCATTTGGTCACATGAAAAAATAATAGGTATGACTCCTATTTTAGACGACATATTTAAATGATGAGTATTTGGGAGTTATTATATTTTTAGTGGCCAAATCACTATTAAATAATTAAATAGTTTATTATAAAGTTATAATTTAACTTTATAATTTCACTTAAGTTGAGGGATGAGTTATCATTGGAAAGAGTCATTTATTAATTAGTTAAGCGAAGTCAAGTGAAAGAATCTAGGGGAAGCTTCTAATTAATGTTGTGTGGTGAAGCTTCTCGAGTGAAATTACATTTTGTAACAAAAGGGAATCTGGACGTTATAAATGTAAGCCCATTTGTTGAGAAAAACATGCTTGGATAATTTATTTGATTTTGTTGCCTTTGTGGCTTTTTTTGAGTTTTTTGGATAGTGTGCCCTTGTTGAAGTATAAGGGTAATTCTAAGATTTGCATTGGCAATTGTGCTGAGGTATACAAATGGCCATTCCTCCTACTGTGATTACTATGGTTGGAGAGTTTTCATTGACTTCTGTAGATGATCATTGCATATCTACAATTGAAAAACTTCCCTACTGTTCTTTTCTGTGATTGGGAAGCAATCTATTGTTGGTGTGCAAAATTCCTAATTTTTGTCCATGATTCTTCCTTGCCATTGATTGCTGCCATACCAGTTTTGGGCATCCATTTTTGCTACTGTTGTTGAGCACATATATCTGGGGTTCGGTTCTGCAATTCTGGGCAGCGTTTGGGCTTCTAGAAAGCTTGCTACTGGAAATTGAAAGGCTGCTGGAGTCAGTCATATATCTCTGTTGTAGCTGCGTTTGGAGCTGTAGGAAAGTTTCAGATCAGTGACAAGGGCAGCGTCTCTGATTTCTAAGGCTGCGGATGCATTCTTGAGAGGCCAGCACCACTATCTAGGCCTGCAATTTATTTCAGAGCCCAACATACATTCTACAGGGCCTGTGATCTGCTATTCTAGGCATGCAATCTCATTTACAGAGGCTATGATCATAATTGCCTATAAATGTGATCCTCGTAGGCTAATTATTGTAGATAGAGGGTCTTCTGAGGTAGTGGCTGTAATGTCCCCTCTTTAGTTCGACATGACATTGATCATGGATTTTGCCTATTCCAGACTCTCGTAGGCAAATGGTGTGGAGAGAGAGTCAATTCTGCGGATCAGATGGTCATATCTTGCTCTTGAAGAAGTGTTAAGAGGTTATATTTTATTATTATGTGTTATTGGGGCCTACATGTTATAATTTTAAGTTGAGTTGCACTTTTTATTTTATAAAATTACTTTATTATAAAAAGTGCATTATAATGAGATTTTATAAAGGATGTTTCTAGAACTTCTAGAAAAAGTGCATTATAATGAGATTTTATAAAGGATGTTTCTAGAAGTTCTAGCAACTTCTTAGAAAAGTGAATAAATAGAGGGTTGGGCCTCTCATTTTGGACATGCTTGGATTTGAGATTTCTTCTACTTCTTCCATTGTGGAGCAAATTTGTAGTCTCTTGGGTCTGCAAATTATTATTTGATCTTTGGGAACGAATCACTCCCTTGGATTGGCGACTTTGAGGGTGTGAAATATCACCTGAATTGTTGCATTTGAGGAGTTGGTAATTCAGCCATCTCATTTCGACTTCATTGAGATTCAGTTATAAGGGCTTACTTTGGTTGGAATAAGGGTTTCAGTTGTGCCCTAGCATTAGTGGAATGATTAACAGGGTTTGAAGACACAGTTGTGCATTATTTTCAGACTGCCAGTCTAGGGTTTGGACCCACGTTTTTGCTCATAACTCCTAATTGGTTTGACGGATGAATTTCATTTTTAGGGGGTTATTCAGCAACCCTAGGCGCCCAGATTTATTGCTTTTGGAGTGACAAAAATGCTGCAATATTTTTATCTAGCAGCCGTACCAGGCCGTACCTGTACGGCCCTGTCAGTTGGGCAACAGCAGCAATTTTGTGAATCGGTTTGGGGCAGATTGTGAGGTCTTCGTGTGGCATCAATTCAGCATTCATATCTGATAAAATTGGAGCTATTCCAGGTGCACAAACTGAAGTTTTGATTGCCAAAATATTGCATGTTATGGATTAGAACAGTCAGCACTGTCATTGCATAAATAGTTATTTCCACTCATTAATAACTGTTGTAAAAGTTTCGTCATTTGCATTCCAAATCTAAACTGGGTTATTGTTCATGTCATAACATTGCATTGTCAAGAGCTTGATGTATTAGAAGTGCATAGTTGTGACAGTCTCTCATTGTAATCAGTTCTATTTGCTGTCATAAAATCAGAATTGCATTGGACTTCATATTTGAGTTTCATATTGTCATCTATCTCTTAGATTGGTAGTGTTATAATCTGGAAATTGTTGTTCATACATTATTGGCATCATATATTGAGGTTTCGTTGTACAACAATTAGTAATATTGCAGCCTTATTCGGTTACATGCCAACTGTTTGACAAAATTCCTAAGTCCAGTTTGAGGGTTTCAGTGGCCTTTATAGTAAGGGTCATTACAGTGGCTTGGTAGTGGCTTGACTTGGGAGGGTCTTATCTTCTCCACAATTTCGTAAGCTACAGGTTGGTCTTCGTTTGGCTTAGATTGGACTTCATTTGGGCTTAGTTTTGTGTACTTACTATTTGTGGTAAGTTGGTGTTAATCGAGATGGACCCTTTCTATTTTTGGAAAGTGCATTTGGTCACATGAAGAAATTTTAGATACGACTCCTATTTTAGACGACATATTTAAATGATGAGTATTTTGGGAGTTATCATATTTTTAGTGTCCAAATTATTATGATATCATTTTATGGCTTATTATAAAGTTACAATTTAACTTTAAAATTTCACTTAAGTTGAGGGATGAGTTATCAAAGGAAAGAGTCATTTATTAATTAGTTAAGCCAAGTCAAGTGAAAGAATCTAGGGGAAGCTTCTAATTAATGTTGTGTGGTGAAGCTTTTTGAGTGAAAGTACATTTTGGCAACAAAATGGAATCTGGAAGTTATAAATACAAACTCATTTGTTGAGAAAAGCACGCTTGGATAATTTCTTTGCTTTTGTTGCCTCTGTGGCTTTTTCTAAGGTTTTGATTTTCAAATCCCTTGCTGAGGTATACGGGTTTGATTATGAGTTGTGCATTGATTCCACAGCTGAGATATTATGGATCAAGTTCTAAGTACTTTACCAATTCTCCTTACTGTGCTCACTGTATCTAAGGAGAGATTCATTTTGTGGTGTGATTTGAAGGAAGATTATTTGCTGGAGTTTGCATTGGATCTGCTGTGAGAAGTTTATGAGAATTGCCTTGAAGGATAGCTTGCAAATTGCTGCTGCTGTAAAGTAATTTGCCAATTATGCTCACTGTGTCTAAGGTGGAATGTGTTCTCACTGGTAGTTGATTGAATTGGAAGTAATTCATTGGCTGAGAATATGGTGGTTTACTGGAAGAATTTAAGGCCTTGTTAAAGCTCTTGGGTATTGGAAAACACTGTAGCAGGCAGCGTGAGAAATTTAGCAGTGTGGAGATGTGGAACAGTCATCACAGTCTGCACATTCTGGGCATATAACCACTGCCATTACTGGGTGACTTTCTTGCTAGTCTGTAAGTGCAACTTTGGACATCCATATCTCTGTTGTTAATAAATTGCAGACCAAATTCTGTCAGCGGGTTCTTTACAAAGTTAACAATATCATTTCAGTATTAGCTGTTAGAGAATATTTTCAGTTTTGAATTTTGCATGCAAATCCATGAGGAAGGGTTTATATCAGTTGTGTAGCATTCATCAATGCCAAAGTCTGGAAAGTCTGACTCATCTGGTGAATTATGAGTAATCTAGTACATTTCCTAGTGCTGTAATAAAGTTTAAACACATACTTTGATAACTGAATTGCTAGCCAACTGTTTGACAAAATGTCAAACTTCTAAGGTAATTGATGTGTTAAGGTTTACTGAACTATAATCAGCTAGGGGTTTTTACAACGAGTGTTCATCAAATACATAAAAGATCCAATAATTTGTTTGTAGTATGTAGGATCGGTAGGTTTTGAATCCATTGCTTCGTTTTTAAGTTTGTGAAGATTGGTTCCATCGGAGTAGATAGAGGTTTACAATCCATCATCCCAAATCTGGTCAAAATATCATTAGTATATTTTCCTTGTTTTTAGAAAAATGCAATTATCCTTTTGCCATACTTCTAGACCCAAGAAATAGTGCAGAAGACCTAGGTCCATCTCAAATTCAGCCACAAGATCTTGTTCACATTTGGAATGGGATGATCTTCACCTGTAATGAATAAGTTATCTACATAGAGAACTAGTATTATCATGTCACCATTCAATGTTTTGAAGTATCCTAGTTTAGATAGATGACTGATCCATTCATACCAAGCCCTTAGAGCTTGCTTAAGGCTGTAGAGAGCTTTCTTCAATTTGCATACATAGAGATTTTTGTCATGTGTAGAAAAACCTTTAGGTTGTTCTATATATACTTCTAGAAAAACCTTTAGGTTGTTCAATATATACTTCTTCCTCAATAACACCATTCAAGAATGTGGTCTTTACATCCATTTGATGTATCTTCCACCATTTACATGCAACAAGGGCAATAATTGTTCTTACTAAAGTTTATCGGGAGACTGGAGTGAATGTCTCTTCATAATCAACGCCAGCCCTTTGAAAGAAACCTTGGGCAACGAATTCGGCCTTGTGTTTTTCAATACTACCATCAGGTGCATACTTAATTTTGAATAACCATTTTGATGAGACAACTGATTTGTCTTTAGGTTTAGGTACTACATCCCATACATCACCTTTTAGGATAGATTGGTATTCTTCAATCATAGCATCTTTCCAAGATTGACATAATAGGGCTTCTTCAACATTTAATGGTTCAATTTTTGTAAGTTCGGTCATTAGAGCAACATAGCATGACTGATTTCTTGTTTTCTTACTTTCTCTAAATATTTGATCAGGTTCAACATTGTTTTCTTCAATCATATTTCTTGTCCATAATGACCTTTTCTTGTTATTGGTGATTTCAGCATTCTTAGAATTTAAAGATGGGGATTAATGATTTTCTATTGTATTCTCCCTCTAATTCTCAATTTCTTTGATTTCTTCTAATTCAGTAATAGGTTTGCCTTCAATGCTTAGGGATATTTTGAAGGCGACATCTTCTTCAAATTTGACATCTCTACTGATTTCAATAGATCTTTGTCCGGGTACATAGACTCTGTATCCTTTAGTATTTTAACTATAGCCAACCAAAATGCCTTTCTTCCCTGATGGTTCTAGTTTGGTCCTCTTTTCTTTTGGTATATGTAAATACACAAGACAACAAAAAATTCTAAGATGACTTAGGTCTGATTTGGTTCCTATAAAGGCTTCTTCAAGTGTTACGTTTTCTAGTATTGAGTGAGGGCATCTGTTTTGAATATACACAATTGTATTTGCGGCTTTTGTCCAGAATGAAATGTGAAGATTTTGATCATGCATCATAGCTTTAGCAACTTCAATAATGGTTCTATTTTTCCTTTCTGCCACTCCATTGTGTTGAGGATTATAAAATACTGTATACTCCCTCTTAATCCCAACAGAACTGCAGAACTCTTTAAAGTTTTTAGAAATGTGTTCACCCCCATTATCTAATCTTAGAGTTTTTATTTTCTTCCCAGATTGATTTTCTACTAGGGCCTTGAATTCTTTGAACTTTAGTAATACTTTGTTTGATTCTTTAAGTTTTAGAAAGAATATCCAAGTTCTTCTGGACTAGTCATCAAATGAAAATTACATAATACAGGAATCCTCCTAAGGAGGGTGTTGACATTGGTCCACACAAATCAATGTGAACAAGATCTAATACAACTTTTGATTTATGTTCACTTGAGGGAAAAAATCCTTTAGAGTTTTTACCTAGAATACATCCTTTGCAAATACCAATATGATTATATTTTAGATGAGGTGTTCCAATAGTGATCTTTTCTATATAAGGTAGAGAACTAAACCCAAGGTGTCCTAATCTTCTATGCCAGATTTCATTAGAGATTGATATTTCATGACTTAGTGCATAATTATGAGTGTTGCATAGTTTGTACAAACTGCCATCTCGAGATCCTATAACAATAGCATTCTTTATGTTAGAATTTTTAGACCAATACAACACTTTGTCTTCATTAAAGGTGACGTAATAGTCTTGATCAACTAGGCCTGAAATGGAGACCAGGTTTCTTTTAATGCCCGGTACATACAAAATATATTTCAATTGAAGAGTAACTCCGGTTCTTAATTCGATGGAGTCCCAATTCGTTTCATTGGGTGGGTGGAATTATCTCCAATTGTGACTTTTTCAATGGAATGCTCTTCAAGTGTTTCAAACTGATCTCTAAAACCAATTATGTGATGTACTGCTTTGTTGTTGATTATACAAACATTCTTGTTAGAATTTATCTCACTTGATAGAGCTAAGAAAAATAGAGTATTTTCTACATCTTTAACTTCAGCTATGGCGGCTTGAATTTTCTTCCTTTCTGGACAGAACTTATGAGCATGTCCAAACTTGTCACATTTATAACATTGGACTTTGGAGAAATCTCTTTTCTTGTAATGTTTGTTATTGTTTCCTTTTTCTGGTTCATTATTTCCTTCTTTTCGTTTAAACTTCCTTTTCTTCCCTTTGTTGCTAGAGTTTGCATTTAGTGCTTGTATGTCTCCCTCTTTATTTGGACCTATTCCTCTTGAAATTAATCAAGAATCTTCTTGTATGTAATCATTCTTGAGTTGGTCAAATTGGGGTATTGAGGTTAACTGACACTTTGAATAAATGATTCCCAAGAGATTGGAAGTCCTCTAAGTGCTATCATAGAGAGTTCCAAGTCATCTACGTAATTCCCAATGGTAGAGAGTTGATCTTTTAGTTCAGAGATTCTCAAGAAGTAGAATGAAAAAGATTCCCCCTTATTTATTTTGGTGTTCATAAGTTGTTGCTTTAAGGTAAGCATTCTACTTGCATTGTTGATTTCAGATGTATCTTGAATAGTTTTGAACACTTCGTATGCTGTTTTTAGCTTCAATGTGGATGGAAGAATGTGATCTTTGACTGGGTCAATGATGATTTTCTTAGCTTTATTGTTGCGCCTTTTATGGACTAACATGTTTTATCTCAGAATGGAGAAGACTGATTATATTATCAGTTTTGATCTTAAGTACAATAAATATAATTTAATAATTTATAGAACTGTTAATATGTATGGCAGACTGTTATATATACAGCAGACTATCGATACTTAAATTCTTGCAGATATATATATATATATATATATATATATGTCAACTGTTAAATGAACTAAGATTGAATAATTATCGATCTGAATAAGTGACTGTCGAACTGCTTGCTTCATATAACAATTGCCGTTGTTATTAATTGGTATGAGCAAGAATCGACTATCTTTATTTATAAGAGAATGAATGCATACCCACGCAGGGGGATGACCTTACATGGCTACTGCCACGTAGGGTCATGACCCTTTGTAGTTATGATTATATTAACAACGCTAGTGAAAGGCTCTTATAAAACAATTGACCATAATAATGATGACTGCAGCTCTTGGGTATCACTGCCAACGGTCGTGAGTGTTCTCAACCATACAACATTGAATGAACGTTGGTAACACATAATAATTAAGGTGGTCAACATGTTTGGTTGACATGTTTGGTGGCCAAGGGAAAACATGAACATAACATAAGTTTTGATAACACATTATTCTTCTCAACCATAAATGAATATATTATAACTGATCATAAATATATATTCATGATTCTCATAGAATGTATATATATTCAATCACATAAGTACTATGTAAATATCAAACTCCTTATGGTATATTATAATATCAATTCAAAAGAAGCTATCAACTTAACAAAAGGGACTGCAAAGAACAAAACAGCAGACTAGCCCACAACAACGGCACTAAATGGTGCCTAAGGAAACAAAGCATAAGTGGCAAGAAACAAAAAAACTAACCCAAGCAAACAAACCAAAGAAAACTAGAGTTGGGTGGGGTTCAACAGCGAAACCCCACCACCCCTAAGAAGGTGAAGCACCAGCAAAGAACCCAAGAACCAAGGGATAAGGAAAAGAATTAGGAGGGGTCTTAAGCCGCCTTTGAGACATCTTAGAAGAGGATGAACACTACTAGAAGGTCTTGAAGGAGGTAGGTCACTATCAAAAAGAGCCCTTGTAGGGTTTAATGGTTTTGGAGGTACTAGAGGAGAGACCAAGCCGACATTTGGTATCTCGAACCAAGGGGAGCCTAGTGAAGGAGGTAAGAAGCTGACAAGACTGCGAGTGCGTAGGAACCTAGTGGTAAAGCAAGTGGTTCCAAAGCCTTGCTGCTTTCTAGATGTAAAGAGTAAGACACCTCTAGTCTATAAACCTAAAGAAAGTAGGGAGATCCTGGGATTCCTTGAAGAGACAGTAGAGCCTCCCCTTGATATCATAATATATAGTACACGAAATATGAAGTGCTCTTCTCTAATGTTGCAGAGATGGAAAACCTTGTTCTCTCTATCAAATTGATAATCAGTCTAGATGTGAAGTTGATATGAGTCCACAACCAAGAGGGATCCAACAAGAATGGGAGCAATGGAGGGATAGGTATGGACGACGAATAATAATCTTGTCTTGAACCTCAAGGAAGCATGTTGTATAGTATACCATCTTTGGGAGCAAACCCCTATGGGGATTGACCCAAGTAGTGTAAATGAACTATTTGTAGATGTCGATTCAGATATACATGTTCAACTCTTGTCTTGGGGGAAGGAGATGAAAAGGTGCCCCAAGAAAACATGGGTAAGGGGGGAGATGATCTATCTCAATGCCTACAAAACTAGGAAGGGCAAATGCCTCAACAAACCAACCAAGGGGCCCTCTTGGAGGAGGTAGAAGCGGCAATAGTCTTTGAGGGAGAGTAGGCAAGGTAGGGATACTTATGGCACCCCTCATACGAATACACAAAAACCCGAAGGCAATGCAAAAACCAAATTAAAGATGGCCACAAGCCTTAAGGGACAAGCCCCAAACTCTGCGAGAATGATATAATGTGGAATGGACTACTTGCCCTTGATAAAATGTCGAAGAAAAAGAATTTGAACTTGCTTCATAGAAGCCCAAATTGACTCCAAAAGCCAAGGTCCCCAAATAGTAGGACCATAAAGGACGGTAGGTCTAATAATAGTGTCCATGAGGGTCATCTTGGACACAGTGTCTTGAAAGTGATGTTGAAACATTTTCACTTAAGAAAGGCTGAAAAACCATAATCCTTGTCGATATGTAGCTGAAGGATGAGTCTTGTGCTAGATTGAAATCTAGAGAACTTGACCACTGTGTATATATAGGACAAAGCAATCTCCACCTCAATATCCATGAAGTAAAAGTGGAGGTGAGAAGTCTTGAGATCATTGAAGACAATAAACTTGTCTTCCCCAGATTGATTGGAGATGTTGCTAGTTGCTAAAAGAAGCAAGACCATCCAATTGTATTTGGAGAAGGGATCAAAAGGGCCACATCATCCGCATAGAGAAGAATAGAAATTGAAACCTAGTGGACAGGGCAACCATCATCCATTGAGGAGTGCTCTTGGAGAAAAGCCTCCACCTCATCAATATGAATCCCGAACAAGGTGGGGTATAGGGGGCAACCTTGCTTGACCCTGTCAACACTCCTGATGAAGTTGGAGAGCTGACAAGAGACCTTGAGATGACCAAGAACTCTCTCATATAGTCTTGTGATTGCAATCAAAAGGATCTCCAACTATCCCCAAGTCTCGAAAGGAGGATTGACCATGGGATACAATCAAAAGCTTTGTGGAAATCTACAAAGCAACAATACACCTTCAAGAAGCAGTGGCAAACCTACTCAATAATAGCTTGAAGAGTCAAAACATGGCCCATGGTTTGTATTCTGGTTTGAAACCAGCTTGCCCCTTCGCATAAATTCCCCATTGATTCAACTCCATAAGATATGAAGAACTATGGCAGACAATTTGGAGTCTTTGAGACATGGCCCATGGTTTGTATTCCGGTTTGAAACCAGCCTGCCCATTCGCATAAATTCCCCATTGATTCAACTCCATGAGATATGAAGAACTATGGCATACAATTTGGAGAAGGTGTGGATGATCATAATAGTCTTGTAATTGTTGCGATTAGAGGCCAACCCCACCTTGAGGATTGGATGACTGATGTGATGTAACCAAGAGGGGGGAAATCTTGCGCAAACCACATAATCGAAGAGGCCTAATAAGTAAGAACCCAAAATTAGGGAGCCAAACTTGAAGACCTCAACTTGGAACCCTTTTCATTAGTCGCCCTGTTGCTATTCATGATTTTGACAACTTCCCTAATATTCGTACAAGTGAAAATATGACAAGGGGGGTGGGGTGACCTGAATGAGGGGCTAGTCAGGGATATTGTAAAGCTTGGTGGTATGGGAGATTAAAAGGTTGCGGTCCATCTCGGTGGCAAGTGAGAGTGGCAGGGAATACAGTGTGCCAAAAGGACTTGAAGAGTTCTCCTAATCTAAGAGATGGATTTTCTTTTCTTGCAATGGAGGACATGCTACTAAGAAGTTTTCAACTAGGTGTATGAAGAGTGTTGGGGAGTAAAAGTAGAACACAAGCTCTGATGGAAATCCTTACAGGCGTCATCATACCATTTGTTCATAGGATATGAGGTCCTCAATTTAGTAGGTGTAAACAAAGGGGTAGTGAGGTGAGGGATAGATATCAAGAAAACTTCCTAGAGGGAGGCAAAAAGGTGACAAACTTGGAGGTGACACACTCTAAGAAGGAGCAGTGAGGGTCGGGGGGAAGAAGTCATTTGAGGTGGAGGGTGAAGAGATCTGAGTCAACACTAAGTAAAACAAGAAGCACGAGGAAAGAAAAAGCAAGGAAGGTGGGGAAGGAAGCAATGGACTGTACACAGAGGCTGAGGAGAGTGTCATTGATAAGAGGAATGGGGCTGACCGAAAGTGGCAAATGGAAGGGAAGAACAATTGACTAGAGAGGACAGTTAACCATAGTCGTCCCACCACCATGGGGTCTACAAGTGAATAGATGGAAGCTTGGGAAGCAGCCAAACCTATTCAGGATCAATAGATTGGAACACTCACAAAGCTAGAGGTATCACCCATACTTTGTAAGAGGTCAAGCAACATCATTGAAAGATCTTTGAAGCCCCAAGGTAGGATTAGTGTCCTCGATACACGTGGTGTCGGCAACTGAGTTGAGGAGAGGAGTTTGAGTTTCCTGAGTTCGAGCATTGAAGTCCCCAAGAATGAGAATATCACCAAAAAAAGAGGACTGAGATATGCTATCATATAAGTCAAAATAGGGGTCATTATCAGGACCATTGTGGATTGCCTTCAGAGAAGCAACCAGAGGGAAGTAACACACCGCAATGGAAAGGTGTCTGAGGCGACAGACCATGGGACAAACCCGGACCCACAAAAAATTGGTGAATGAGTTAGAGTAGACAACAAAAGTTAGAACCCAAAGACCCCAAAGATTGTTATTGACAAGACAAGCAATGACACTGGCACTGTGGTTGGATCATTTAGAATTTATTTAATATGACATTAAGTTTAAAACACCTACTAGAAAATTCAATCTCACACCTAAAAGAAAAAATTCACTAAAATACCATGATATCGAGAAGAGAATGTGTAGGACTCTTGTGATTCTCCATGAGAAACAAGGGATCAAAAGAATCAAGAGTGTTGTGAAGTAGGCCAAGAGATGACCAAAAAGTCTTGCTATTGTTCCAACAATCGATTGTAGTATTGTATTGTTCTGAATCGTAGCAAGTCGTGAACATCATTAGTTGTACTATTGGAAGAATGATATTCCCACCCAGGGGAAAAGAATCTCTAATAATCGCTTTCAAATTCTAAATAACTACCCACTTCCCTTCTCGTCTTACAACAACAAGTTCTCAAGTGTTTTAGTTCACCCACTTCAGATTTTGTGAGGTCTTCATAAATAAATATCTCTGAGGGCAGAGATAACAACTTCCTTCTAGAATTGAGAGTTTGAAGCCTATCCAGTGGGAAAGAAAATGGAGGAACAAAATCTAGTCATAGCCGACCTAGGCTCTGTCTAAAAGGTGATGTCACTAAGTCCAAGTTGGTCACTGAGAAATGTGTATCCTACAGACAATGGATCAATGGTGCTAGATGGGAGACCACATACATTGAGATTCAGTTCTTGCATTCTCCGAGTTCGCTCTTCAATGCGATTTGATTGAACAAGTTTTTCCACGCCAACAAGGAGTGAAGCGTTGCTCTTGTTGCAAACTGAGGCCCAAGTTTTGATTTGTTTCTTTCTCTCACACTTGAGAGAAATCCTGCAAGCCAACCAATTCAAACTACTTATTCTTCAATACAAGAATGCCATCCTTAACTATGGATTGCTTGATATTGCCCTGAAGAAGCCTTTTGAAGTTCCAATTTTCATCCACCATTAAAGAAATCCTGTCAAAACTTCCCTACAAGGAAATTTTCACAGAGTTGTTTTGAGATTTGAGTCTCTCGACCCTATCAATCAAGTCCAAAATGGAGGCATTGTCTGGTTTATGCTAGTAAGTGTGCAAGGTTGTGGCCGTGGACGTAGGGTCATCAGAAGTATCCATACTGATCACACTTCACAGAGAACCAAAAAACAATTGGAAACACACCGAAAAACTGATTGTTGCTGAATGGAGACCACCACAGTCTAGCCACAACGATAGAGCAGAAGACAAAAATGCACAGACAAGGCCCCAAAAGGAAAGAAATAGGGTGAAGAAAGACAAAGAAAACCCATTGAGGATATAATCGACCTGGTTGAGGGGTAGAGAAAGAGCCACAAACTATGCAGAAAAAACGAGGACTGTGGAGAGAAAGAGCACCGTTAAAGAGAAGAACACAAGGAAAAGATCAAACGAGACGGAAACCTGCAACAAAGCAATGTGAGATAAAAGCACAAATGCAAGGCTATAAGTGACCCATGACGCAGGCAATGACGCTACGTGCAGGTAGCAAGACAACATTCAGCCATGGCTGCTCTAAGCAATGTCCGTAGAGGTGGTTGTTGTGGTGATTTCACCCCGAAATAACTAGTGAGTTGAAGCTGAAAGTTAAGTTATTCGAATTTGGTGTTGAAGATGCAAATCTTGCGTTTTGATTTGTATTTGGTTTGCTAACATTTTAGAGTTAACTGTTGAATTTTTTTAGCTGTTTTTGTGGGTTGGTATTTGCAAACAGGTTGTAACATTACATTGTAGTTGGTTATGCCATCCAATGTTAGCCATATTACTGTTAAGCTTTGTTTGAGAAGTTTAATCTGTTGAATGTGTTTCTGCCAACCAATATTAATAGGCCTTAAAAGTTGGAAACTGATAGAGTAAGTTTTAATGGTGCCATACCATATGCTGGGCCAAACCAAATGGAATAAGGGTGTAAGAGTCAGGAGGTGAAGAGCTTCCTTTTTTGAGCCAATCTTTGGTGGTTTGGAGGCGCCTAGGGAGTAGCATTTGATGCCAAGTCTTAGTCAGGTGGACTTCAATGAACATCGTGAGTTTTCTCAGACTGTGTATCTGCTGTAGTAGCAGCCATTATCCTGTGTCAAACCTGCAGCAGTATAATATACCTAATGAATCTGATCTACATAAATTATAAGGAGTAACAGGTATGTGTTCAGTAGTGTTTCAGTTCTAGTTAGAATTGTGTGTATCTGAGTGGAGCCTACAGCTATTTGGGTGTGTGTACCAATCTGATTTACCAGCGTGACAGCAATATCAGACTGTTCTCAGACTTGCATCAGCAGCTTGCCTCATTTATAAGAGATAAACTTGAGTTGGCTATGTGTTCAGCTACTGTTATTCTATGCTTATCATGCATCTTTCAGGCCAAGTCATGTTGTTACAAGTCTGCTTTTATAATCAGAATATGATATCAACTTGTTTCAACAGTGTACTTGTTGATTTGCTATATTGTAATGCATCTCATGTATATCTTGTACACCCTGGATGGTATACTACCAGAGGATCATACTTTTAATGCATTTCATGATGTAAGATGGATGGTTAATTGCCAATCACTATAGCATGTCAATCAGCTCAATTTGGCATTGAATAAGCTGATATTATTGACCATTTTGGTTTGAGTCAAGCATAGACGTTTTGTCAGTGGCTTGCATTGCATTCAATCCACTAAAAAGGTTTAGATAAGGCTAGCACTGATGTCCTCAAGTCATTCTATGCAGTCCACTGACGAGGTGTTCATTACGTTGATTTGGCCACCTACTGCTCTGGTTGGCTTGCCGCAGTATCATTTTGTAGTGGCAATCATTTAGAATAGCCATTTGGCTGGATGCACCCTGTGCTCTCACCTTGCCCACTTCAGGATGTGGATGATCAAAAAGTGTTGAAAAAACTGCACTTACTTTTTATATTTTTTTATATGCAAAAAATGGAAAAATATTGGGTTGTTACAAGGGTGGATTGCTTGATGGTAAAAAGCTATGTCACAGAGTTATCAAACTTCTTTGTAAAAATTCAAAATTTAGTGCAGCTGAATGAAAGAGTTAATAGAAAAAAGCCTGACAAATTTTGTACTTAATGATTTTCATAACAAAGTGTTAGAATCTGTGCTCCACGGACACACGTCCCTTGCCTTGGCAACCTTTGTGAAATGCACCCTTCCCGTCTCTCTACTTTCAAAAAATTTGGAAATGGCAAGATATGGCACATGGGATATGGTGGGGCAGCCATACCCAAGATGACCAAGGAACATTCAAACATTTCCCATCTATGCTGTGGAGGGCTAGCTGTCCCCCATCATGCTCAAGCACAATTGTGTAAATTTTTTAAAAAATGCTTACAGCCTTTCAATGCTTGTTTGCTTTATGACATGCCCATTAGGATTACAAAAGAAAATGAAGATGGTACTTGCCATGAAGGTTTGTATGCTTTTGGGTGTTTATTTGTGCTTGGTGGTAAAGGTTGTGCCATTTTATCACAACCTATATCTCATCAAGGAGTGCACGAAAGATGCTTCCCCTCTAACCTTCTTGGAGCAGCTACAAGGAACGTTGCCCTTGGATCCCGTTGAGGGTGTTTCCTCCAAAACCCGCATCACACTAAGTCTAACCAAGTATTAGACCAATGATGAATCATGATCACAAACTATGCAAAATATATGAAAAATATTCCGTCTTCCAAATCTCTACATCTTCATAGTCAGACACAATTAAGGATTATCTTGTTGCATACGGTGGACTTGTTTAACATACAAGGACCATAGACAAAGTTGGCACGCTATATTCAATGCTCATTATGCTAGTGAGTAGTTAGCCATAGCAAGAAATACTAATTTCATAATGCAAAAATACCCATGATTTCTATTAAATTACTCATACTCACAAAACTTCTACAATGCCTATGATGAATGCTTTATCAATGATAAGACGTGAATTATTCAAAATTTCTTTATATTTTTAAACAGTTGTTCCCTGTTGTCCCCTAAAGAATGGCCCAAAAGTACTCCCCCATAAATTTTGTGTTTTAGTGAAAAATGTAGAAATGCACACCTACTAAATTGTCTGCTAGAAGTTTTGATTTTAGTTGAAGCCACGACAGCTATGACTCTTGGAATTGAGATTCATTGTTGTTATCTCTTAGCTGCTTGCATGTAACCTTTCGGCTCTTGCCTCCATGTTAACTGCAGGTGTATTTCTGTGGGTCTGTCCATTTGTGCCAAAGAAGATAAGAATTCTTCTATGTTTGCAGTCATTGCCTCAGCTCTGTTTTGCCTCTGTTTCAAAGATTTCGACATGAGTTTTTCTGCTTTGTTTGTTCTCGGAGCTCGAGGACATTAATTGCAATTTGCCATTCAGTTGTTGTGACATTGCTTAAGCCTCTTTATTTCATCTAGCTTTAGGTTTTCATCCACTTCTATTACATAATTCAAATTATCAATAGCTGCTGGCAATACAAGACCTTTTATTCAGTTGGACATTTTTTTTCTATTTTATTTTGAAGTCTTATGTTTTCTTTTATATTTTTTTTTTAAAAAAAAATTTTCATAGTTTTTTTATAATTTGATTTTATATATAAAAAATTAAGATATTTTGTTACGTTCTAAATTTTTTATTATTTTATATACAATAAATTCAATCATGAGCTTCTCTAAACTCTATTCATTGAGAAACTTGTTTGGATTAGTTCCCCCACCCAACTTGAACATGCACATGAACCTTGCAACTTGATAGACGGCAACAATAGGATATGTCTTTAGTCTTGGAAGATTTGAGAATCTTGGGTGAACAAGAAACAACAGATTGTTGTTTCATCTTTAACATACAAGGCTGTTCTTTGGCTGAGGAGGATCCTGGCTAGTTTGTGATAACATCCAGTGAGGCCCAAAAGTATATTTTCTCTTAATTAGGGTGTGTTCTGCAGAATTAAAAAATCTAATTTCCCATATATAATGTCCCCATTTTTGTGCCTTCCTTAGTGCCACTGTTTTGCACAGGGTTGGCCTATTAAATGGTTCCCATAGGCCAGCAAATTGCGTAGAGCACCCATTCAAGAGTTTGTTGTGAATGTAGAAAATATGGTATGGAGATGAATTGAAGCTAAAATAATAAAATCAAATTAGTCTGTGCTTCTGCACTTTTCATTAAAGATAGATTACATATATATAGGATTTACTAAGGCTGTTTTATAGGGAACAACCTCTGAAATATCCCGAATCGGATATTTACTAGATTTCTCTTTTTGCAATATATTCAGAAGTTAAACTAAACATTGCAGATGTATAACAAAATACCATAAAACCAGCAAAATCTCCAATAGATACTAAGTTGTTTTTTCTCAAAATAACATTCGAAATGCCAGCATATGAAAGTGCATTACACACGAATAGAATTAAACTAGTAAACTCACATTACATTCCTTCAAACACATTATTGCATTATACAACAGCAATACAATAACCACATCCAATCCTAAATACAACTTAATAGTCAGATTGGAAAACTTAAGAAAAAAACTTGTAAGCATAGGTGAGACACCTGATGTGACATCTCTAAGGACAATGGGTTTATGTCCACTGTCTGCTAGCACGAGGGGCTATGTCTGTTTACCGTATGGATTAATTAAGCAACGCACACAGGAAATAGACACGAACATTGAACAGCAAATAGCAGAACTCTTATTATTATTCGCATATACCAACAGTACATTATGCTTCGATGATAAGATCTGATTACAATGCTTTCCGAAGGGGTTATAAATACTTTCCGAAGAACTTTCCCGAAGGAGTCCGTCGGCCAGATACATTATGCCCGCTACAAACTGTTTACCCGTCGGCTACATAACAAGACTTTTACCGAAGGGACCCGTTGGCCGATACACAATTTCCTTCCCGAAGGGACCCGTCGACTGATACACAATTTCTTCCAACGACATCATCCCCCCCAAAAAGAAAAGTCGTCTCCTAACGACAACAAAACAAAACTCAAACAACAAATACAACAATATTGATTTGCCACATCACTTTCACATTCATCTCGTTGCATCTATAGCCTTTGCTAACACAATACTGACTCCTCAAGCTGACCTTGATAGCCACCTATGCTGCTTTCTCTGCTTCCAACTCCTCGGTACCCTGAGCCAAGTGTTGTTGCACTGCCTCCAACTGGATGATCAGCTCCTCTTGAGCTCTCTATGCATCCACCAAGACAGCCTCACAGCCAACACTTGCTCCCACTGCCTCTGGTAGATAGACACTCTATGCCTGCAGCAACTTCAACTCTTCTCAATTGGTCAGACTCCCACAACTGATATCCGCAACGACTGGGGGTCCAGGGGGCAACGCCCCCGCAGGTCCAAGACCAAATTAGCACTCTGAAACCCACACAAAACTGCACGGAACACACCATTTCTGTCATTTTCTGTTGATTCTACACTCTTTCTGGCAATCACTGATGCTTCCCCTTCCCTGTGGCATCATCTGATACTCATTCTGAGCAACTTGATTCTGTCGCCGTTTTTTTTTTTTTAAGAAAACCTCCTGTCACCCTTCTGTGATGAAATTCGTACGGCTTCAATCTTGACACTGTCTGCTGATTGCATATGGATGCCTCCTTCCTGGAGCTACCAAGCACACGGGTTTTGATGAAACAATTCTGAAGGCGTCTTCACTATTTCAATCTTTTGGAAAAGCCGTACTTGCCTTAAAAACGTACTTCAAATTTGAAACCCGTACCTTGTCTTTAAAAAACCATACTGCGAAATCCGTACTAGAAAACCGTACTACAAAAACCGTACGGTGGTGCTCCTTCCTGCATATACTAAATACCGTACGGTAACCTGCCTTAAAAACCGTACGCAACTTTATTTTTTAAAACCGTACACCATTTTACATCTTCAGAGAGATTCGTACGGTGGATGTGTGAAATCTGTACGACGTACGGTGTTCCTTCATTGTGAAATCCGTACCTTAGCAATGAAAACCGTACGATACTATGAAATCCGTACCTTGCTTATGAAAAACCGTACGGCACTATGAAATCCGTACCTTGCTCATGGAAAACCGTACGGCACTATGAAATCCGTAACTTGCTTATGGAAAATTGTACGGTACTATGAAATCCGTACCTTGCTTATGAAAAACCGTACGACACTATGAAATCCGTACCTTGCTTGTGGAAAACCATACGGTGCTATGAAATCCGTACTTTACTAATGGAAAACCGTACGGTGCTTTTTGTCCTCTCTTTTTTTTTTTTTTTTTTTTATAAAACAGTCAATTTTCCCTTCGACCGTCGTCACCGTCGGTCTACAGTGACGGAGGGGTCTCCCGAAGGCCATTTCCTAATACAGAAGTTTTTCGCTCGTGATATATCTTCAACTTCGACCCATTCACCGCCTGAGGCATTTCGTGTCCATCCAAAGTCCATAATTTGATTGCTCCATTGTCCCCTACTTCCCGAATCTGATACAGCCTGACCCACTTAACCTTGAACTTGCCTAGGTTGATCTCATTCTGATCGTCGTACTTCAACACCCACTGTCTGAGTTGAAACCTACTACGCCTGTTCTGTGTCATCTCCATACCACCCAGTTTGTTCCCGAAGCTCCGTAGCATGGACTCTATCAGTTGCCCCTTCTGGCCACCAATACTCCGTACTGCTGCAACTTTTATTAGACCCTTCCGCTTTGTTTCCTGTGCAGACCGTATCGTGTGCCTTCCTTGCTGCCAATACCTTTCTGCTATATTTGTGGTTCGACATAATACTTTCTTCCTGCGTAGTCGTACAGTAGAATCTTTCCTTCTTTTGGGTTCGTACTGTATGTTATGTCCTTCTGCTTCAATCATGCCCGCGTTTCCTTCTTCGGCTTCTCTATGTTGCTTCGAACATTCATTTCCTCCTTCGGCTTCTCCATGTTCCTTCAGACATTCATTTCCTCCGTCGACTTCTCTGTGTTCCTCTGGAAATTCATTTCCTCCTTCGGTTTCTCTGTGTTCCTTCGGACATTCATTTCCTCCTTCGGCTTCTCTGTGTTCCTTCGGACATTCATATCCTTCTTCTTTCTTACCTTCGTCGATCCTTAGCATATTACAACTTGGAAATAGCTCGTAGTCCTCTATCTGCCAATGGTAAAGACCATTTACTGAATCCAAATCGTCATCTCCTTCCAGTTGTAAAACTCCCTCCTGATCCGGTTCCATAATTTGCCCCTTTTCATCCTCTTCTCCCTCAGAGAGGGCTTCATCCCCGACCATCTGAGTGTGCAGATCAATGACATACTTCCGGCCTTTGCTTTCGAGTGATAAGTATTTTTCTTCCAATCGTGCTTTGCTTTTGCTTGTATCAGCCACCCCCGACCCAAAATAGCATCGTACCCCTTTCGCCTGAGAGGAATCACAACGAAGTCCAACAGGAATGGTTGTGTTCCAATTGTCACTGGTTGCGCTGTGAGTATTCCCAACGGCTTGATTCCATGTTGATCGGCCGTTAGCAGCTGGAAGGTAGGTGGCCATAATGTCGGCCGGTCCAACTTCTTCCAAGTATCCTCTGGTAGCACATTGACACCGGATCCTCCGTCGACGATTGTGTCCGTTAGTACAGTCCCGAGAATGCCCATTTCAACAACCGCCGGATAGCGTCCAGATGAAAGAGCTAACAGCATCGGATCTTCTGCACTTGCGCCACTTTCCTTCTCCTTTTTGTCCGCTGCACTTGCTCCACTTTCCTGCTTCCATGTTCTCCTGGTAGTTGAGCAGCAAGAACGATGTTTGTGAGTGTCGATCGGAGCTGAGGCATAGTGAGCAACAGATCACTTATCCTGACGGGTATCTCAGCTTGCAATATTTGCCGTACAATGTTCTGTTCTGCACAGTTTCAGACGGAGGTACTTGGCGGGTCCTTCAGGTGTGTTGTTTCTGCCTGTGTTACTTTCTGGATCTCTGCCCTTGCTTCCTCCAGTCTCTTCTTTTCTTCCATTGGGTCAGGGTATAACTTTGCCTGCTTCCGAGTGATTGCCAGAACTTCTTCCTCGTCTGTCCCTACGGTAATCAAGTTTACGCCGGACTTCGGGCACTTAGTATCATCATGATCTCCAGGTCCACACCAACGGCATAGCAGCTTCGATGTGTTCGTCGTTGTGCACTCCCGGGCGAAGTGACCCCACAGATTGCATGCGCGGCATTGAACAATTGGCCGACCATTCGCATCGTACTGAATTCGACTCCTTCCTCCATTGTTGTTGTTGCCACCATTGTTGTTATTGCTGTTGTTGTTTTGACCGCGCCGGTTGTTTCTGTATCCACCTGATGTGGCACCTTCCATATTGGTATTCCCGTTCCCTCCTGACAGGGATGCCTCCTGTGATAGGAACACTTGCTATGGTGTCCTTTTTTTTAAATTGAAAGGGCATTCCTTTACTGAGTGTCCCAGGATCTGACAGATTTCATAAAATCGATCTTTGGGGCAGGATCCCTTCGTATGGCCTTCTTTCTTACATTTCGTGCACCATAGGTCATTGCCCTTAGCTTCCTTGTTCATGTTTTTGAATTCCTTCATCATCCGCATCATGTCCTTCTAGAGGGCACAGACCTTCTTGTTGCTTCCTTCGTCGTCGCTGCTATCATCTCCTGAGGATGCATCGTCATCTGAATCAGACGAGCTGGTCTTCTTCTTCTTCTTTGTCTTCTGGTCACTTTCGAGGTTCATTGCCCGATTGTACGCTTCATTGTATGTGGATGGTTGCAGGATCTTCATCTTTTTTTGCAGCTTCGGGTGAAGGCCTTCAATGAACCATCTTTTCTGGAGCCCATCTGCCAGTTTATTCTCCATTTTACTGATTAACTCCTTCAACCTCCTAGCAAAGACCCGTACAGTTTCATTCTTCTTTTGCTTGGTATTGAATATTTCTGCGACAATTTCATTATCATCACGCAAAAGTTGAAATTTTGCGATAAACTCCTTAATGTTATCCCAACTATTTAATTTCTGTGGATCGGCATCAGTAAACCAATCAATGGCAACACCCAGTAGGCTTGCGGGAAATTGTCGGATCCATTCGTTTGTATCTGTTATGCCATTCACCCTCCAGTTCGTTTCACATGTTTTACAATGTCGAATGGGATCAGCTACCTCATCACCATCAAATTTAGGCAATTTTTCCTTCGGACCTGCCATTATCACTGTATGTTGAGGGTTTTGTTGTGTACCTGCGCTGTTTTGCACTCCCGCGCTGGTTTTAGCACCCGCGCTGTTCTGAACACCCGCACTATTTTGCACACCCGCGCTGTTCTGCACACCCGCGCTGTTTTCTGCTTCCGCGCTATTTTCAACACCCGCGTTGTTTGGTGAAGAAGAGGGTTCGTCAACCGAAGCTGTCCGTTCCGAAAGTATATCTTGGACGAAGAGGTCACTCCACGCTCGTGCTCCTTCGGCACTCTGAGCCGTGCGAGTCGATCTCCTTTCGTCAGGATTCTCTTCCCGTGGCGTATGCAGGTTCAAAAACTCCCTCGCTTCTTCCACCAAATCAAGTCGTGGTCGAGTCTCCTTCAACAATCCTTCCGCACTCTTGTTTCCGTCGGAAATCTTCTAAAACCTCCTTCGCCGTTCTATCTGCTGAGCCAAAATTAAATTTTCTTGCGCAACGCGTATGTCATCTTTTTCCTTCAGCTTACTCTTATCTTTGTTCAACTGATTCGGCATTTAATTCATATCCGCCTGCTTGCGTACCAGGTCCATCAGGCAACGGCGCCAAATGTTTACCGTATGGATTAATTAAGCAACGCACACAGGAAATAGACACGAACACCGAACAGCAAATAGCAGAACTCTTATTATTATTCGCATATACCAACAGTACATTATGCTTCGATGATAAGATATGATGATAAGATCTGATTACAATGCTTTCCGAAGGGGTTATAAATACTTTTCGAAGAACTTTCCCGAAGGAGTCCGTCGGCCAGATATATTATGCCCGCTACAAACTGTTTACCCGTTGGCTACATAACAAGACTTTTATCAAAGGGACCCGTCGGCCGATATACAATTTCCTTCCCGAAGGGTCCCGTCGGCTGATACACAATTTCTTCCGACGACAATGATACATCTACTAAAAATGCAGCCCCAAAATGGAGATCAACAATGCCAAGCAATGAAGTATTCAAGGCGCAAGAACATTTGGCAATCCGAAGGAATTATTTGGTCCCACCTTTTATTGGTGAAGGAATATTGGAAATATTATTGCCGACAATTTCCCAAACTGGAAGAAATATCTGATCTTAATTATCCCTCTATATTATACAGACCATCTGTCAAATATTTTGTCACAAACTTTCAATGATGAGCGACTAAAATAGCTTTCAACTACATAACTGCTCCCGTCAATAATATTTATTCTCTCCAATAATTTCATTGTGCCCTTTTTCCTTTTGAGTAGCACATCCACTTTACCATTTGGAGTAACGCATCATAATTCAGAACGGCAACACAAGTTGTGGTTGTTACCTCGTGGGTCAGTTATATGACAGTCTCACTGCTTCAAACCCAAACCAACACTCTACTAAATACGACAATCAATCAAACCAGGAGGCTCACAAACCCAAACTCTACTCGAAAATGAAAAATCCATTCACGGGTCTTCCTTCTGTGAACTCTCAAAATGGAGCTCAATTCCTTCCAAGTTCAACAGCATACTCAAACTGACAATTAACTTCCGACACCCCTCTAGTTATTGTTCAAAGCTTTCCAAGGTAAAATTGCAACGTATGAGAATTGGAAACTCGTGCTAGTGTGTACACTAGAAACGCTTTCCGACAACACACACAATTGATTTGTTTGTAATGCTACTAGCACTTGGTTGGACTCTTCAGATACGACAACCTACCTCTGAAATCGTATTACTCGCAGCTTCCAATGCGTAATTTTCGTAGACCTGACTTTTGGTTTCTTTGGAATGCACATTTCCTTTATAAACATACACATATGGTAAATTGATGTTGTCCCGAATGATTAATCTCAATGTTACTGCTCAATTTAACTATTTATTATCAGTTCCAACTGCTCCTGATGGAAATGTGCCCCGTAGGAAATACTTCTACGTATGCTTTGACTTAGCATTCAACCCATAGCTTCCCCAATGTTTTTTTTTACTGCAACCCGAGCTTGGTTCTGGCACCCGTATTTCATCAGCTTCTGAATTTTCTGCTCAACATTCCTGATATGGGCCCTTTCTCAAAATGCTCTGGCATCCCTTTTAACGATGGGTGTTACAATGAACCGATTCTGCCTACAGAGTTTGCCGATACTTCCTATTGTGGCCTTCGATGGCATTACCAACTCTTGTAGCTTTCAAATCAAGGATAGTTCTCTATTCCAAAAGTCAAATCATCCCCGTGAGAACTTGGCCTTGCTCAAGACATCGTCTGTCGACCAAAATTCTGGAGGAATGTTTGCTAGCGATAATGGCTTCCTTCATGTTGTTCTCAAAAACTTTCACTCCAACAGAATCACTAAGGTCAAGAAAATTGCTTCTCTCACTACTGTGTGGTTGTGCGCTAGTGAAACAACTCCCATCAATTATAATAGCTCCCGTGGGAATTTAATTTCCAAATCTTTTTGTCGCCAAAGATTAATAGTGTCCAACAACAGAACCTTGATTCCTGATCATCTCCATTTCCGAGTTGTATGCGATGACTCCCAAGAACTTTGTTTCCACAGATTGTGATTTCTAATGAGGCTTCCGATCCTAGAAAATATTTTCTCCCTCTGCTAACTACCCATTATATTGTGTGTGAAAGTGTTGAATCCAAAACTTATCGAAGTCCAGAACTGTTTCATACAACATTCAACTAGTTATTCCCAACCACCACTCACGATTTCCTTTGATTTTCATATGTGTGTATGTCTCTGTCCAGTGCAGCTTTACCCAAACTATTCACTCCTTAATAATTCACCTATTAATCTTCGTAAGTTCAACTCTGTCGTTGGAAACTCTTAGTTTATGCAAATCTTCCCTTTTTTGTTAACGTGCCACTTTAGAAATATTTAGATCTCAACATAAAATGTCGTGGAAAGAAGATTTCTTTGTTCAGAAACATGAGCTACTATCCTGTAATGACCAAGTGTATATGTAGAGGTATATAAACTTCACAATATTTTTAGTTCCTGCAGGTAATGATAATCTCATTGTACTAATCTTCTAGAATTCAGAAAAAAAAAAATATTATTGTTTCAATGTAACCCTTTAGGCTAGCAGGAAGACCAACTCTGATACCACTAAAATATCCCAAATTGGATATTTACTAGATTTCTCTTTTTGCAATATATTCAGAACTAACATTGCAGATGTATTACAAAATACCATAAAACCAATAAAATCTCCAATAGATACTAAGTCATTCTTTCTCAAAATAACATTAAAAATGCCAGCATATGAAAGTGCATTACATACGAATAGAATTAAACCAGTAAACTCACATTACATTCCTTCAAACACATTGCATTATACAACAGAAATACAATAACCACATCCAATCCTAAATACAGCTTAACAGTTAGATTGGAAAACTTAAGAAAAGAACTTGTAAGCACAAGCGAGACACCTGATGTGACATCTCCAAGGACAATGGGTTTGCATCCACTGTCTACTGGCATGAGGGGCTACGTCCTCATTCTAGCTGAGAGTTTAAGCTTTCTAAAAAAACTCTCACAAGAGAGAAAACTGAACTGAATCATAACTCAAGCATGCCTAGGAATGAGCTTCTTTCCCTTTTTAATATACAAACTGAGACTCTTCGACTCCCCTCGGCTTTCATCTTATTCCCTATGACTCTTCAACTTCCCTTTGGCATTTCGTCTTATCTTTCCTTGTCCTCTTTAGCCCATGTTGAATCTTATATTGACCTTTTATAATAAAAGTCCATGCTTTCATAGTCAATTTTAATATCAAATAGATGTGTCCTTTAATATTTCTAATGTCCCAAAAAGGGGACATTACAACCTCCCTATTTAGTTGTGAGTGTTAGTCATCTAACAATACACAACTCACACCATATGAGTTGTTGAAAACTTGAAACCATAGTTCAAATATCTCAGATATATTTGTGATAAGCCTACTTATCGTGATATTTTTTGGCTCGCGAGAACTAACATCAACTTATATCGAATAAGTTACTGCAGAGAAAATTCAAAATATCGTAGAGAATTTGGTAAAATATTGGTGATGTTTCTCCATGTTATCACGATAAATAACATATTTATTGCCCGCAGGCCTGTTATAGGTAGGAATGGCCCTGAAATTTTTATTTATTTATTAGAAAAACAGATCTAGAGAGAAGAGGAAGGGCAAAGAGGAGAAAGAAGGTTCCATCATGATTGGAAAAATAATTTTTTGTCTAGAAAAGTACATCACAAGTTCCCGATATTTTCTCGAGAATTTTCCAACTTATATCTGATATTTCCCAATATCTTTTTGTTTGCCCTCAGCAACAAGTTGTTGATAACAATATTTTGATTTATGGTTATAACAACTCAAACCATAATATATATTTTTGTTAATATAACAATAATATTACACTATAATAACATTTATATAATAGTAATTATTCACATAATTATTTCGCCACATTCATGAAGCACTAACTTAAATTTCCTAACATTCCCCCCCTTAGTGCAAACATGGTCGGGAAACATTCACTCTCTTTTGCAGTATGCTCACACTTGTGGCATGTCCAACTATGTGACCGATGACCTTGATCCAAAACAAAACATATCAAGCTGCACACTAGAAAATAACATGCCATCAAAGCTGATGAGCGACCTTGTCATTGGTGACTGATGAAAGGACACTAATTGTCCTCCAACCTTTTATGCCTCCATCCTCCAATGTAAGTTATCTAAGGCACATATTCTTCATCACTAGGACATGATAGCTTTTCATCGTTTCAATGGTTCTCCAATCAGTTTCTTCAGCTGAGGAAGGATGATGATCAGTTTATCATCTAATAGATCTTGTGCCTTCTGCTTGCAATCAAGACGTCTCATTTCATTACAATAGAGACATTAAATTTTTTCTTTGGAAGGAATAGTCTGAAATTTTTACTTTACTTTTCTTGCTTTATTTTGGATAAATAAATCCTCTTCAAATTTGAGTCTTCATTATGATCAAGTCGAGAAGATATTACTCTTTAAAGACTAATACTTACCTGGCTTAATGTGAAAACCAATTCCAGACATATGTGCAAGAAATCTATTCAGAAGTATCGCTTTAGCATCATCATCTTTTACTCTCATTAATCCCATATAATGGGCACCCAAGAAATGCCAAAAAACTAAACCAACTGCTGATAGGAATTTAGTCAAATAATTTGCATCCAATTATTTATTTGTCCATTAAATGTTTAAACCCGTTTATAGCTCTGGAAGTAAAATGTTTGTTTGTTTTTATGTTTTTGCATAGATTTGAAATCACATAACATGAACAAGAAGGAATTTATAATAATATGCAAACTGAAAATTGAACTACTGCTGAAATAATATTATTTTTCAACTAATAAAATCAAATACATGGCAAACTTTTCAACACACTAATTACTCCAGCATTATAACACAATGTTCCAATAATGACTTTCCATCATGCTACTACAGTGACATGAATAGTGTCGTGCTACAGTGCTGCTACAATAAAATCTATCTTCAATCAGTCCAAGATCCTCATAAAATCATCCCTTTAGAATGACGTAAGTACCAAACAAGAAGCGAGAATGATATGAGCAAACACCCAATCTACCTGTTAATGAAGCTAATAGTAATGAATTCCAAAGGCCAAACCCCAAGGGAATGACGTCTAGAATGTCACAAGAAAGGATAGATGTCCTCTAATGCCAAGAACGGATCTCCAACTCACACATCAATTTTCTTCTCATATTCAACCTACCGAATGAAGCCACTAATGCTCCCTTTTATTCTTTCTCCAAGGGTCAATTCCACTCTCATGACCAATGTGGGATAAAAATGTGCAATATAAAACATATTAAAATAATCACTTATGTCTCCCTTAGGTGCCTCTTTTGATTTGCACACATTCCCATAAAAAATTAATATTAAAATAACACTTTAATATTTTTCAACTAAATTAAATGTTACTTTAATAATACGTTAGGCATAAAAATATATTAGCTATCGGACTCCAAATAGTACGAATGATAGATCATTGGAAAGCTCTCACCGAGAAGTTTCAAATCCAATAACCAAACTAGCCTCCCCTATGTCCTATTGACTTACTAAAAATAGTATGTCTTAGACTGAGTAAATCAACTCCATTTTGGCCCAAACTGGAGATGACTAGGCCAAAACACTCTAAGATCCTTTTAAACCCCTCATTGGCCCTCGGGAGCATACACAACTAGATTAACGCACACACACTTGGTCAACTGCTAAAGTGGGGACATTACAATCCGCCCCCCTTGAAATTGCTCGTCCTCAAGCAATCTCAATCTAGCCTACTTAATTACTTGCTCACTCTCCCACGTAGCATCCTCCTCCGACAGGTCTTTCCATCTAACCAAATACTCTTTCACTATCCTGGTTCTAAGTTTCCTCTCTCGAGTGTCTAGAATAGCCTCAGGTACTAACATGAGCTTCCCCTCCTCATCCAAAGGGGGTAAATCTGTAGAAGGAACGACACTTTAACAAATGGCTTTCTTAAGCCTTGAGACATGAAATACATTGTGCACCCGACTACCCTCTGGAAGCTCAAGCTTATAGGCGACTTCCTCCACTCTGGGAATCACCCTTTAGGGACCATAAAATCTAGGCTTCAGCTTCTCTACTCCACTCCTCTTGAGCGATGACTACCTATATGGCTGTAGCCTCAAATACACCATATCCCCTACCTTGAAACTGCGCTCTAACCTATGCTGATTAGCATACAACTTTTTCTGATTTTGAACCTGTTATGTTCTACTTGAGCACCCTCAGGATATCTTGACTATCCTACAACAGGTCTTTGGCTTTGGGCACTCAGTTGTTCCCCAAAACTAAATCCATGAAGCTGGGTGCTTCATACCCATACAATGCCATAAATGGAGTCATCCTAATGGTCATGTGATATGTGGTATTGTAACAATACTCCCCCATATATAACCACTTGACCCACCCTCTTTGTTGCATAGTCACATAGTTCCGCAAATAGCCCTCCACCCATTTATTTACTATCTTTGTTTGCCCATCTGTCTGAGGGTGATAACTTGTACTAGGTGTAAGATCTGTACCGCACAGCCTAAACAACTTCTGCCAAAAGGTGCTCATGAACTTGCTATACCTATCACTAACAATAAATCTCGGTATCCCATGCAACCTGGAAACCTCTCTAAAGAATAAATCTGCCACCTGAGCTGTTGTAGAAGTAGAATGAATAGCAAAGAAGTGAGCAAACTTTGTCAATCTGTCTACCACCACATAAATACAATCTCTTCCCTGAACTCATGGTAAACCAATGATGAAGTCCATAGAAATACTTTCCCATTTCCTGTCTGGAATGGGCAAGGGTTGTAGTAAACCTATGGGAAACGTGTTCTCTCCCTTATTCTGCTAACAAACTGCACACTCCCTAACATACTTCTGAACATCATCCTTGAGCCCTCTCCATGAGAACCGCTCTCAAATCTACTTGTAGGTCTTGAAGACCCCTAGATGCTTGACCACAAATGCATCATGAAATGCCCTCAGGATCTCCTGTCAAAACTGTGATGTAGGGATCAAAGAAACCCTGTCCTGAATCTAATCAACCCATCCAACACTGCATACCTGTCATCTTGAATGGTGCCTACAACTATCCTAGAAGCTCAATCATCTCCTGCATACTCCGTTGCAATCCGATCTCTCCAATCTCCTAAAACCTTTGTCATAGCACATAAGTGAGGTCTCCAAGATAAAGCATCAGCCACCACATTTTTCTTACCTTTGACAAACTCTATATCAAAGTCATAAGCCTGCAATTTAGTAACCCATTTCTGTTGCCAGTCATTAAGATCACGCTAGCTCGTGAAGTATTTAATACTATTGTGATCAGTCTTGATCACAAAATGTCCACCTACCAAATATGATCGGAATTTGGCCAATGCATGCATTATGGCCAACATTTCCCTATCATAGATAGAATAGCTCCTCTCAACTCCTTGGAGCTTCCTACTCTCGAATGCAATAGGGTGTTTCTCCTGCATTAATATTGCTCCTATCCCATCTCCTGAAGCATCACATTGAAGTTTAAATGGCTTTGTGAAAACAAGTAGAGCTAGAACCAAACAAGATGACATCACCTGTATGAAGTGGTCAAAACATCTCTGCACTGCCTCTCTCCATTTGAAGGCTCCTTCCCTGGTGAGATATGTTAAAGGTATAGCAATCTGTGAGAATCCCCTAACAAAACTCTTGTAAAAACCACATGAACTAAAGAACCCCTTAAGTTGTGTGAGGTTTGTGGGAGTGGGCCAATCCACAATAGCTCTAATCTTTTCAAGATCAACACAAACACCATCGGCACTAATGATATGCCCAAGGTAAAGGAGCTTGGTCATGCCAAACTCGCATTTTGATTCCTTGGCATATAATGACTCTCTATCTAGAATAGATAACACCTCCAGATGCTGCAAGTGTTCCTCCCAGGTCTTACTGAAGACCAAGATGTCATCAAAAAAGATCAAGACGAATCTCCTCAACTACCCCCTGAACACCTGGTTCATACAACTCTGCAATGCGGCGGGTGCATTGGTTAACCTAAATGGCATAATCATAATCTCGAAGTGGCCATAGTGACATCGGAAGGCTGTCTTCTCGATGTCCTCTGCTCTCATCCTGATCTGGTGGTATCTGGATCGTAAATCAATTTTGGTGAAGAAGTGTGCACCATGCAACTCATCAATCAGCTCATAAATCCTAGGAATGGGACACCTGTTTTTAATTGTTTTTTTATTCAATGCCCTGTAATCGATGCACGTGCGCATCGTCCCATCCTTCTTCACTAGTACTACTCCTGAAACAAAAGGGCTTTTGCTAGACCTAATGTGCCCCATTTCCAATAGCTCCTTAATTGTCTTCTCTATCTCATACTTATATTTCTTAGGATGACGATAGGGGGTAATCGTGACAATATTGGCTAGGGGGTAATCATGATGATATTGCCTATTAATGAAGTTGATAGCAATGAATTCCAAAGGCCAAACCCCAAGGGAATAATGTCTAGAATGTCACAAGAGAGGATAGACATCCTCTAATGCCAAGAACGAATCTACAACTCGCACATGAATTTTCTTCTCATATTCAACCTGCCGAATGAAACCACTAACGCTCCTTTTTATTCTTTCTCCAAGTGTCGATTCCACTCTCATGAGCAATGTGGGATAAAAGATGTGCAATATAAAACATATTAAAATAATCACTTATGTCTCCCTTAGACGCCCCTTTTGATTTGTACACATTCCCATAAATATTTAACATTAAAGTAAAACTTTAATATTTTACAACTATATTAGATGTTACTTTAATAATACTTCAAGCATAAAAATATATTAGATATTGGACTCCGAATAGCACGAGTGATAGCTCATCGGAAAACTCTCGCCGAGGAGTATCATGTCATGTCCCCATTTTGGCTGACATCGTTTAGCGTACCAGATCAGTCTATCACAGGCTCTCGTAGACTGATGGTGATGTGGAGAGAGTCGACCAGCGACTATTTGGCAGTATTTTGTCCTTACAATTGATTAGTGATTTGGGCCTACATTTGTTATAAAGTAAAGTTACTTTATTCGGGCCCAATTTTATAATTTGATGTAGAGATGCACTTTTTATTATAAAGTAATATTTTATAAAAGTGCACTTTATTTCATAAGAATATTTGGATGCTTCTAGAATGTTTAAGTGACTTCTAGAGGAAGCTACTGAAAAGTGAATAAATAGACCCTATGGGTCTTGCATTTGATCCTCTAGTTTGTATTTTCTCCCTTGACATCAGATTGTGATTCAGTCACATAGTCTGTTATGGAGCCAAGTGATTTCAGATAGTCACTAGGTCTTTAGGAACAGAGTCTCCTACGGAGTCGCCGAGGTTGCAAGCTTTGGGTTTAACTGTGGAGAAAACTCTGTAGTTAAGCGCGCTCAGGCTGGAGTAGTACTGGGATGGGTGACCTCCCGGGAAGTCCCGGTGCTTCACCCCTGTGAGCATCACCTAGATCCAATGAGTGCTAAGTGTTCCATTTATTCTCATGAGAGATGGATTCATGTTGAATCACTACTCATGAAACATGGGTCATCGAGTTTGACTCAAAATCACACAGTTAAATCCTGATATTCACATCACAATTTGACTAGCTGTGGAAATCATGTCCTACTTATCAATTATCTATTATTGCCAACCTAGGGTTTGATGATCATATTATTGGCTGAAATATGTATGGCATTGTTGCAAATTGTTCATATATGAATGTACTATGGTTTTGAGCAATTTCCTATGTTCAGCATTTACTTTTAGTAGTAGTCTTCAGTTGCATGCCAAGTGTTTGACAAAATTTCTCAGTTCAACATTAGAGGTTTTTAGTGGCCTATTGGTAGGGGTCATTACAGCGGTATCAGAGCGATTTTCTTGCCATCCTGTTGGGTAAGAGCCGTCTTGTATGAGTGATCAACACTCTACTTTATCCAGAATGGACAGGTATAGTACAGAGTCTCAGAGGACACCATCTTGGACAGTTGATAGACAAAGTAGGAAGATCCAAAATCGGAACAGTGGAAAGGATGGTTATTTAGACATTCGAGATGAACTTAGGAAAATAAGCCATGACAGGTCTGAACAGTTGGTTAAGCACCACCGTATGATGAATGACATGCTGTCTGAGCCAACTAATGTGGATAAGTTGACTGGATTTCTATTTGGTAGATCTTCTCACAGGGCAGATGACACAATTACCAAGAACTTGCATGAGGAGTTTGAAAAACTAGCTTACAGCCAAGCAGAGGTCTCAGATTCTACTCTGCCACAAGAGGTAGTGGTAAAGGATATTACGCAGATTGATAGTAATGGTCAACTTGATACTCAAGTTGAGACAGTTGTATATAGGTCGCCAGAGGGTGATGTCACAGGTACTCGGGATGGTTTAGTTACGACAGGCAGTGACTATAACGTAGAGGGTTCAGATGATGATTTTAAGGATGTTGTGGTGCACGATGGTGAGATACCTAGTAGAGATGAGAAGACATTAAGTGTTCATGACTTTGCTGAGAGGGAGTACCAGGCACATTTGGATGCTTCGTCACATGAGGTTGAAGCTGGTAGTACTTTGCATGATTTGTCCAGCCAGCTAAAGGTGAGTGAAGACAGTATTGTGACTTCATTATCTCTTCATGACAGGATGCGGGATATGATAGAGGATCACATCTGGATGATTCAGTTACAGGGCAGACATAAGGGAGTTCAGGCAGAGTCTTCTTGTGTTGACTTACAGGTGGTTAGGGAAGGAATGGGAACGATGAAGTTGAGTTATTTACATCTTCTATCAGATCGTGACCATCTTCTTAGCCTTGCCGGTGACTATTTAGATGCCTTGAGGAGGAAGGAGAAGGAAGTTGACAGGCTTTCTCGCGAGCTTGAGGACACTCGAGCTTCCTTGGTGAATACTCCATCGACATTACAGGACTTGGAAAGACATGGGAATGAGCATGGCGTGGAGTTGAGTTTAGTACCATCTTGCACACCTGATACTCAGCTTCCTGCGGCAGGCGGATCAAATATGGTTGTTGATAATGTTGTGAGTTCATCTTGCATTCACATCCAAGATACAGGGATAGTGTCAAAAAGGTATGTGGAGTTAGTTGGTATTAGTCATATTACTCAGCTGAGGAGTTTGCTTGAGTTACCAGTTGATTCTAGTTTATGGATATGGACTCGAGATTGTTATATTGGCGTTTGGGATTCACTTGACTGGAGATCTTTATCACTTTTTGGTAGCAGTGATTGTTTGGGTGCTATCATGGATTTGATTAGCAGATTGCACGGTGTTGTCCTTTCTTGTGCCAGCAACTTGTCCAATGTTGGTATTAGTTTTTATACATCGGTGTTGGGCTTTGTTAATATATTTAGTCGACCATTCTTGCTGAAATGTGTTGATGATCTTTCATATTTGGCAGTGTTTACAGATGAGTCCTAGGATCATATTGGCATTGATAACATCCAGGAGGATGCAGTGGGTAGTTTTGAGGACTTAGTTTCCTTGACAGTTTCTTTTGGTACAGAGGAATTGGGTAGCGGTGCTACAGTTTTTGATACTCTATATGTTGATATGAGCTTTGGAGTTGATTCGCAAGATGTGGATGGTAATACTCTAGAGACCAGTAACTTTGAGGATACTCCTTTGGACAGTGCATCAGAGGAGGTTTGTAGGAGACAATCTAGCCAGCGCATCATGTATCTAGTCAACTGAGAGTTAGTGAGTGAGACATTGCTATCGCTTGCCAACATTTTGATGTTGCTCGTCAATTGTTAGCAGTTTATGGATGGGGTTCTCCTACTAGTGATGAGCAGGGAGGCAATTATCTTTCCTTGACAGAGATCCACTCTTTATGGGAGGCTATCTGGATTCTGAGATAGAATTATATACAGTTGGTAGCCGACAGAGATTATCTTATGGAGTGGGGGAGTATAGCATACGATGCATTATTGGCCAAGGAAGATGACGTGAGTGAGCTTACTCAGCAGCTCAAGGTGACTTCTGAGATTCTTGAGAGTACACAGTTGGCTTTTGAGGAGTCATAGCTTCATTTGGTTGAGGTGACCATGGAGTTAGAGCGACTGTAGTCTTTACCAGATTCTATATAGTAACAGGCTGTGGTGTTTGGTGATCCGAGGATGTCCATGGTCAAGATTGTCAGAGACAATGGAGATGGGGATGCATCCATCCTTGATATTGGCATTGGCATATCGGGTTCGTTTCCACTAAAGTCAAGTTCATTTGAGTTGGGTGCTACAGCAGATTGTTGTGGTATGCCTGACATGGTGATGGCCTCTACTACTGATGGCACAAAGACTAGGGATGTTGTGTCAGAGATCATGTGTGATGTTGGTGAGCCGACAATTGGCATGGTTCCTACTAGTGATACTACTCCCTTGGCAATGTCTACGGAGGTAGTAGTCAGTTCCAGCTTGGTTAGTGATCAGTTGTAGTTAGTTTCCTCTGGATTGCAGTCTGAGCCACTAACTGAGATTGGCGCATTCTATCGACATTACACTATGAGGTATGCTCATCAATTTACCTTTGATGACCATGTTGATGAGATGATGATACTGAGATGTACTTTGGTTCCTAGTGCTTGTCATTAGTTATGGGACGGTTTGATGCCACGGGATGAGAGTTGTGATGGGCATGACATGGCGATAGGTTCTAAGGTTGATAGCTTGATAGTACATGACTTAGAGTAGGAGTTTGGGAGTGATGCTTTAGTAGTTGTTATTGATTCTACTCCTTTGGCTATGTCATCTCCTAACTTAGCTGGTGATCAGTTGCAGTGGGTTGTATCACCTGTGCATGGCGAGCTATCGACTAAGGTTGGTTGTTTTGATCAGCATTATACTGCGGGGTATGTTCATCAGTTTGCATTTGATTCATGTGTTGAGGAGTTGATGGCAGGCAAACTTGGTTTGGGTTCTATTTCTTGTTGTTTATCTTGTGATGTCTACTCACCATCAGCAATGCATGGGAGTTATGGTTATGAGACAATGGCCGGTGATTTGCAGAGTTGTGTTCATTGCAGTAGGTGTACAGTGTGTGGATTCTTCGTACTTGGTACAATTTCATTCGGGAGTGTCCACCATTGTGACAAAGTTGGATTGTGCATTCCGCATAGGCCAGTGGGATGTGTCGATGGTATTTACTGTGTTGGCAATTTGGGATGTCCACTCTACTTGGGTTTTGATATTTTGGGAGTTTGTGTCTCATGGGTTCCTGACTATAGCAATAGTGGATTTGAAATTCAGTTGAGCAATGATTCACGCTTCATTCATGGATTCTTTTTGGTTATATTGCAAAGGATATTGCAGGAGCATGTGTTGATTGATAGTAGTATAGTACATGACTATATTTGGGATCCAGGTGGGTTGATTGGTTTATTGTTCAATCATTGCTTGGGGACAAGCAATTTTAGGAAGGGCGAACTATCATGTCCCCATTTTGGCTGACATCGTTTAGTGTGTCGAATCAATCTATCACAGGCTCTCGTAGACTGGTGGTGATGTGGAGAGAGTCCACCAGCGACTATTTGGTAATATTTTGTCCTTACAGTTGATTAGTCATTTGGGCCTACGTTTGTTATAAAGTAAAGTTACTTTATTCGAGCCCAATTTTATAATTTGATGTTGAGATGCACTTTTTATTATAAAGTAATATTTTATAAAAGTGCACTTTATTTCATAAGAATATTTGGATGCTTCTAGAATGTTTAAGTGACTTCTAGAGGAAGCTACTGAAAAGTGAATAAATAGACCCTATGGGTCTTGCGTTTGATCATCCAGTTTGTATTTTCTCCTTTGACATCAGATTGTAATTCAGTCACATAGTCTATTATGGAGCCAAGTGGTTTCAGATAGTCTCTAGGTCTTTGGGAACGGAGTCTCCCTTGGATTTGCATAACTGAGGGGGTGAGATATCCTCTGAAGGGTTGCACATTTGGAGGTGATACTACAGTCACTTCAACTAGGGCATCGTTGGGCCTAAGGCCATTTTCAACATTTCAGCATTTCAGGAGGCATTTTTAGCAAGGCTGAAATTATAGGTCATTTTTAGCAGGTCCAAATTTATAGGAAGCCATTTTCAGAAAATCCGAAATTTTAGGAGGCTTTTTTCAGCAGACCTGAAATTATAGAAGGAGGGCATTTTCAGAGGACTATTCATTTTCAATCATGGATTGATTGCAGGACATCTTTAGAAGGCTTAATTGTGGTGGAGGAAAGATTTATAGCTGCTGGTTCGTTTTTTGCTACAGGTCTGATCCAATTTTCAGAATTTCAGGATAGGGCTTTGGAACCACATTTTTTGTTCATATCTTCCTCATTACTCAACATATCATTCTGGGTATTTTTGCATCGGATCTCTATTGTCGAGGAGATAAAGATAGGTGCATTTTGGAGTTCCAAAATGTCATTTTTAAGGAAGTTTTCAAAACTCTTGGACTTTTTTCGAAAATTTGCACGGAAGTACATTTTCAGATTTGAGGTGACTTTGGCTTGGGTGTTGGCATCTTCAGCATTGGTATAAATTATTACAGCTATCTACAATCAAGTTCTTCACTTCTCATTTGGCATTTGGCATATTTTCTGAGAAATGTTTATTTTCAACTGAGTACAAAATATAGCTTCAGCACTTTACTATTTTACATTGTACTTGACTTTGTTTTCCATTTGGCATTATTGGTATCAAAGGAAGGCTAAGATTTTGCAAGTGAAAGAGTATTTTAATTTTTACACTATCTATATTGCCAACCTAGGGTTTGATGATCATATTATTGGCTGAAATATGTATAGCATTGTTGCAAATTGTTGATACATGAATGGCATATGGTTTTGAGCAATTTCCTAAGTTCAACATTTACTTTTAGTAGTAGTCTTCAGTTGCATGCCAAGTGTTTGACAAAATTTCTCAGTTCAGCATTAGAGGTTTTTAATGGCCTATTGGTAGGGGTCACTACACATCAAATCCAATCACCAAAACTAGCCTCCCCTGCATCCTACTGACTTACTAAAAATAGTATGCCTAAAACTGAGCAAATCAACTCTGTTTTGGCCCAAACTAGAGATGACTAGGCCAAAACACTCTAAGATCCTTTTAAACCACTCATTAGCCCTCGGGACCATGTAGAACTAGGCTAACGCACACACACTCGGTCAATTGCTAGAGTGGGGACATTACATCCCAGCTGGCTGATTTAAGAGAGTGAAACTTACTGATGCAATCTGCCATTTTCGTACCTTTTTCCATCTTCAATCCATACAATCTCAGCTTTCATGTTGTCTTTGCACTTTCTACTTCAGATTTAAAGATCTTATTAAATGACTCCAAATCTCTTTTGTCAATTTTGCAAAATCTACATGGTGTATATATACTGTTGATAAGTTGAGACCAATAGTCCCCAAATCTTTTTGATCTTTGATATTCCAATTTGCTAGTTCATTTGCATCAGTTGGTGTCACTGATTTCGGTTCGACAACATCCCAAAGGTCCTTTTCTATCATGTATAGTTGCATCTGCATCTGCATCTACCATGTGAAAGTCTTTACCATAGCATTTCTCGATGACACTTAATTTGTCCATGAATACCTCTAAATAAAAGGAAATATGAAGGCATTGGGTTCTATTGATAATGTACCTTAATTGGGAGTACAACTATAAAATTCAACACTTTTGATAACATGAAAAGTATTAATTTTAGAAAATGGATTATATTCTAGAATGACACAGCTTGACTTTGAATTGACACAAAATATTTGTATTACAACAAATAAAACACAATCAAATAATTAACATATTAAATCTTAACTTTCAGATTTGCTTCAATGTCTCGATTTGATGTTGTCTCTTGGCATGATCTTGTGGAAAATGGGCACATGGAACTTTTAAAACAAGATGTAATGTCAACAAAAAACAAAAAATTGGCTGACAGAATCTACTTACAACCTTATCAACACACAGTCTCCACACATAGAAGTTGTCAATCAAAAATAGTGTATATCAAATTTGATGGGCTAATCACTACCAAATACAAGTGCTGGTATCAATGTAACATACATGTATTGAACCAAATATAATAGTGAATTTTGATGGATGTAACTGTCAGAGAGAAGGCTTGCCTCACTCAAAAATTGCTTTACTGTAACATGACTCCTCCAATGAGGAAAGTGTAGTGTGGTGCAGCGAACAACCTAATAACAATGATGAGCCAATTCCACAAGTCACAAATTGCAATGGTACAATCAAACGAATGTTTCCAAACCGCAAATGCAGCTTATCCCAAAATCAGCTTCTGTCCATTATCTAGCAGCGAGACGATAGCAATAACATAACTTCCGCCAATGTTGTTGATCAATAAATGATACCAGATCAAAAGAAAGTCCAAGAACTAAAGTCGATAGAATAGTATTGAACAAACTTAAAGTTTTTTCCTTTGACAAGGCGTGATCAAATTAAGAAGAGAAATACATGTGACTTGATTTCACAGATATTCACCATCCAATAGAGATGTGACCCCACACTCATTCTAAAAGATAAATACAGATTTTACCAATGAAGCCCAATCTCTCAAAAAGAAGTCAAAGGGATGCAAATACCCTTCAAACAAATTCTCAAAGCCACAAAACAAAGGCCTTAAAAATTGCAAAAAATAAACAACCTGCACAGATTGCACCAATCATAAAACTATTTCCAAGTGATCTATCATTACTAAAGAGATGATATAGGTTCTAGTTCGCTCTGATACCATGTAGACAATATGGGATAGAGATGAATTGAAGCTAAAATAATAAAATCAAATTAATTCATGCTTTAGCACTTTTCATTAAAGACAAATCACATATATATAGGATTTGTTGATCCTATTTTATAGGAACAACCTCCCTATTCAATTGTAATCATTACTCACATAACAATACACAACTTAAACCATATAAGTTGTTAAAATTAAATGCCTATTAGAGTGGAATTTGATATTAGAGTGGTTGATCACCCATTCTCTAGTTTTAGAGACCTTGTGGAATTGTGAGTGGGGTCAATCAAGGAAAAGGGATATCTCTTCTCAAGTTTTTCATTGCCATAGCTTTGGATCCAGGTTGGTGGATTTTGCCATGGAAGAAATCTCATGTTTATGGTTATTCTTCATTTTGTGAATATAGCAAAAAATTGTTGTGAATGCATATATGTATTGTGTAACTGTTCATGTTTTGTGGTATTGGGTATGTTTGATTTTCCTTGCTTTCTTTTCCATTTGATTTTTGGAGCATGATGGACATGGGTGTGGAATGACATCACTCACCCTTGGGAGGGAAGTAGTGGCCTTTGAGTGAAGGGGTTAGTTGGGCCTTTCCTTGTGTAAAGTTTCTTACCATATTTCAATATGAGGCTGACTGATGCACAACTTTGATTGCAGGTTTGAACACTGATGTCAATGAATTTGATTTGCTCTAGAATCTGTATATACTAGTACAGAAATAACAAAGTTAACAAAGATGTTCTTGAACTTGAGATGCTAACGATACTTTGATATGCTTGAATTAATTGATTTTGATGCCTTGCAATATAGGGCAGATTGAATATATATAAAACAAGGAGGGGTGTGAGAGTGAATGGGCATGTCTCTGAATGGAGACATGACCATTCACTGTCACACCTATTCGGTGTTTGTTATCATACCCGTCCAGGGTTGGTTAGACTTAACACAAGTCTAATCATATATTACTGATCATAATGAACTCGATTCATATGCAGCCCGATGATATTTATTCAGATTGATTATAATCTTAAATCAAAGGGATTGAATAATGTTACGATCATGACAAAAATATGATCTCATATAAAATATATATATGTTCAGTCGGTTTCAACTGCAACGATCATTTGTAGAATGACAGTTAAATAGATTATATGTATGTGTGTATGTATGTATGTATATATAACAGTATGTAAATCATACCGGTATATATATATATATATATATATATATAGATCTTGATCATAGTCATTGTCAGACCAAAGCTACATGCTTTAACACTTCCTCTTAGCTAGGGAAGACAAAGTGCATATATATAAGTTCTCCTTATTTGAAAAGTGATATCACCTAGATAGTGATATACTTAAGAAAATCAAGTCTCGTGATATTCTTTCCAATTATGGTATTTCTTTCCCTAGCTATATATATATAGATCTTGATCATAGTCATTGTCAGACCAAAGCTACATGCTTTAACACTCCCTCCTAGCTAGGGAAGACAAAGTGCATATATATAAGTTCTTATTTGAAAAGTGATATCACGTAGATAGTGATATACTTAAGAAAATCAAGTCTCATGATATTCTTTCCAGTTATGGTATGTACACAAATATCAAGTCTCATGATATCTACGATAAGAGATCATGGAATATCCATAGATATTATGTCACATAATACCCACCATGATAAAAATGAACATGTTGATCTTCTACAGATATCACATCACATGATATCTATCAACATGTCCTTTTAACTATCATGACTTGTCCATGAATACCAAGTCACATGATATTCATCATGATAGTAATCTAATAATTATAAAGTCGTCACCTTATAATGTTAGAGTCAACATTTCATCATAAAAGATTGTCACCTTTCAATAATGTACATAGGGTAGGCCCATAAGTCATAGATTCACACATGACAAAAGAGTTTACACTTTAATAATCTTTATTAAAATATTTACAAAGTTGAGACTCAATCTCAAACTTACATTTCAACCTTAGCAAGTTTCTTTCTAAAATGATCAACCTTCACTTTAGGAAGAAACTTGGTGAGAATATTACTTGTTTGATCACCTGTATTAATATATTCTAATTGAGTAGCTCTTCTTTCCACCATGTCTCTTACGCAGTGGTAAGGGATTTCTATATGCTTGGATCTATCATGAAATACCGAACTCATGGACAACTTGATACAACTTTGGTTATCACAGTGAATAGTGGTAGGTTTCAAAGGATCACAAAATAAAGTAGAAAGAAATTTTCGAAGCCACACTGCTTCTCTTGCTCCCATTGATGCTGCAATATACTCTGCCTTAGTAGAACTATGAGCAACTTAAGCTTGTTTTCTGCAGATCCACGAGATCATAGCCGATCCTAAACTGAAACATCCTGATGTGTTGTTCCAGTCTTTTACACTTCCGACCCAATCAAAATCAGTATATCCATGAAACTCCAAGTTGGTATTCTCATATTTAAATTCATACCCACTAGTGCCTTGAAGGTACCTTAATATATGCTTCAAAGCAACAAGATGTATTTCATGAGGTTCACACATGAAATGACTTAATGCATTCACAAATAGCAAGTATTAGGTCTAGTATTCACAAGATACATCAAAGACCCAATTATTTGTTTGTATAAAGTGGGATCGACTAGTCTAGATTCAACAATTGCTTTCTTTAGCTTGTATAAGTTGGTTTCCATAGGTGTTGACATAGGTCGACAATTCTACATTCCAAAAAATTTCAGAATATCGACAGTATACTTCTTTTGAAGTAGGAAGATATTCTAGACTTCTGACGAACTTTCAATCCAAGGAAGTAATGAAGAATCCCTAAGTCATGTCAAATTCAAAAGTCAATTCTTTCTTACATTGATTAATGAGATGGTCTTCTCCTGTAATTAGAAGGTCATCAACATAAAGAATTAGAATCAACATATCATCTTTAGTTACTTTAAAGTATAGATTTGGATCAACATCATTCTTGGTGAATCTAAGACTTAGAAGCTATTTTATCAATCCTTTCATACTAGGCTCGGAGAGCCTATTTGAGTCCATATAGAGCCCTTTTCAATTTACATACATAGGAGGCAGCATCATGAGTCACAAATCCTTCTGGTTGTTCCAAGTATACTTCTTCCTCAATTGTTCCATTTAGAAAAGCAATTTTTACATCCAATTGATGAATTTTCCAACCTTTAGCTGCTACAATGGCTATTACAATTCTAACTAAGGTATACTTGGCAACAAGTGCAAAAGTTTCTTCAAAGTCGATTCCTTCCTTTTCAAAGAATCCTCTAGCCACAAAACGAGCTTTATGTTTTTCAATGCTACCACCTGCAACATACTTAACTTTGAAGAGCCATTTGGATGAAACAACAGATTTTCCTTTAGGTCTAGGAACTATATCCCAAACATCATTGTTTAGTATAGACTGATACTCTTCCACCATTGCATCTTTCCAAACTTGATGTTTAAGAGCTTCAGAAGCATTAGAAGGTTCAGAGTTTGGAATCTCACACATGAATGCATTGTATGTTAATTTTTGAGGTCTTTTGCTTTCTCTAAAATGTCCCTGAAGGTACTGCATATTCATCTCCTTCGTCTATAATTTTTCTTGCCCAAAGTGGCCTTTTAGAATATTGTCAAGAATCTCTTCTTGAGACTCAAGAAGTATCTCATTTTCATTTGAAGTTTCTTCAGGGTACTCCCTCTGAATGGAGCAGGAGCCTCTTCTAGGGAACAGGATAAGTCATCAGTCTCTAGTTCATCTGAAATTTTGGCTCTTTTGAAAGCAATGTCTTCTTCAAAGATGACATCTCTGTTGAGTTCTATTTGTTTCTGTCTAGGCATGTAGATTTTGTAACCATTTACTGTTTCATTAAAACCAATAAGAATTCCTTTCCTTCCAGTAGGTTCTAACTTAGTCCTTTTCTCCTTAGGTACATGAACATACAAAGGACATCCAAATATCCTTAAATGGCTAACGTCAGGTTTCATACTTGAAAATGCTTCTTCAGGAGTTTTGTTCTCTAGATGTGAGTGAGGACATCTATTTTGAATGTAGATTGTTGTATTAGATGCTTTAGCCCAAAATGACATGCTCAAGTTTTGATCAAATATCATAGCCCTAGCAGCTTCTACAATGGTTCTACTTTTCCTTTCAGCAACTCCATTTCGTTGAGGGTTATAGGGAACTCTAAACTCCCTCTTAATCCCAACAAGTTTGCAGAATTCTTTAAATATTTCAGAAGTGTATTCTTTCCCATTATCTGTTCTTAAAATTTTAATTTTCTTTTTTGAGGAGTTTTCAGTGATAGTTTTGAATTCTTTAAATTTAGAAAGAATTTCTTCAGATTCTTTACACTTAAGTATATCCATGTCTTCCTTGAAAAATCATCAAGAAATATCACATAGTACAAGAACCCTCCTATGGATGGTGTAGACATTGGTCCACAAAGGTCCGAGTGCACTAGTTCTAACACATTTTTAGTTTTGCTCAAACTATGAGGAAATGACTTTTTTGTGTTTTTCCCCAAGGCACAACCTTTGTAGGATTCATTATGAGTTTGACTTAATTTGGGCATACTAGATACCAACATCCCCATAGATGTTAGAGCATGAAAGTTGATATGGCCTTCTATGCCAGATTTCATTTGACTCTGAAGTCTCATGAACAAGTGCAAGATTAGTCTTAGTGCAAAGCTCATATAATAGTCCTTGTCTTACTCCTAGTGTTTGAGCCTTCTTTATGGTTGAATTCTTTGCCCATGCTAGCACTTTGCCTTCCATGAAAGTAATTCTATAACCATCATCTTCAAGTGCTGATATAGATATTAAATTCCTTTTAATACCTGGTACATATAGAACTTTAGAAAGCTGAATAGATTTTCCGGATTTTAATTTGATGGTGCAAGTCCCAATTCCTTTTATGGAATGTGCAGAACATCCCCAATTGTAACTACTTCATCTATTTCTATTTGCATGCTTTCTAGGTTATCTTGATATCCAGTGATGTGTCCTGAAGATCCTCTATCAATTATCCAAGTGTAGGACTTGGTTGATCTTTGACTAGAAAAGGCTGAGTAGAAGGCATATTTCTCAGAATCTTGACCTTCGATTTATTTATCAGTTTTGGCAAATGATGCTTGAAGTCTTGATCGATCAAGACAATTTAGTGCGTAATGTCCATATTGATCACATCTGAAACATTGATTTTTAGACAAGTCTTTCTTCTGTTTTGATTGTCCCTTTCCATGAAAGTTTATTTTCCTCTTTGTGTTCTTCTTCTTACCCTTCTTATGAGAGTTGGTGTTAAGAACATGAATGTCTTCATCTAAAGTTTTATGTTTTCCTTTACTCATTAATCTCAACTCTTCTTGAAGACAATCAGATCTTTAATCGATCTAGTTTTGGAATTTTAGATCTTGCACTTATACTTTGTACAAATGACTCTCAAGAATTTGGTAGTCCTCCTAATGCTATTAGGAATAATTCTTGGTTGTCAATCTCATAACTGACAAAAGATAATTGATCTCTCAATTCTGTGATTCTCATGAAGAAGGCATTTACTGTTTCTCCTTTATTCATACTAATGTTATTCATTTGTCTTTTAAGAGCAAGTTTGCTACCAATGTTATTTACTATGAATGTATTTTCAAGAGCTCTAAACATGTGATATGTTGTTGCATGTTTTGCCACAATACGCACTATGCGATCTCAAACAACATCCACTATTATTTTCATGGCCTTCTCATTATTCTCGATCCATAAAGTTTTCTCTAGATCATCTTTAGGTTCTTCCTTTTATTCTTTTACAAAGGAATCTAATTTGTTCTCTTTTAATAGCATCATTATACAAAGTTTGCAGGATTCGAAATTGTCAGCACTTGTAAGGTGGTGTTTGAATCTTAACATGTTTGTCATCTTGAAGAATAATGAAATACTGCAAGTTAATGTGAAATCTAATCTCTTAAACTTAATGAGATCTCTCCTTAACAAGGCCTTGATACAATGTAAAGTTTCTTACCAGATTTCAATATGAGGCTAACTAATGCACAGCTTTGATTGCAGGTTTGAACACAGATGGCAATGAATTTGATTTTCTCCAGAATCTGTATATGTTAGTACATAAATAATAGAGATAACAAATATGTTCTTGAGCTTGAGATGCTAATGATCCTTTGATATGCTTGCATTAATTGATTTCCATGCCTTGCAATATCAGGCAGATTGAATATATATAAAACAAGGAGGGGTGTGAGAGTGAATGGGCATGTCTCCGAATGGAGACATGACCATTCACTGCCACACCTATTCGGTGTTTTTTATCATACCTGTTCAGGGTTAGTTAGACTTAACACAAGTCTAATCATATATTACTAATCATAATGGACTCAATTCATATGCAGCCCAATAATGATATTTATTTAGATTGATTATGATCTTAAATCAAAGGGATGTTACGATGTTACGATCATGACATAGATGTGATCTCATATAAAATATATATATGTTGAATCAGTTTCAACTGCAGCGATCATTTGCAAAATGACAAATAAATAGATTATATATATGTATGTATGTATATATAACAGTATGTAAATCATACTGGTATATATATACCAGTATGATTTACATACTGTTATATATACATACATACACACACACACACATATATATATGTAGACCTTGATCACAGTCATTGTCAGACTAAAGCTACATGCTTTAACACCTTGAGTGCAGAGTCTCTTCCCTAGAAGGAAGAGGGACAAGCATGAAGTATGGGCTTCATGTGCCAATACAATGTGATGCACTTTGGGAGAGATCAAGGAAGAATTTATGTGAGTAATGGTATTTGTTTTGTATGCCTTGTGAAGGCAATTTGTTTTCTGTATTTGGCTTCTTTTCACTGTTTAGGCACACCTTGAACATCTTATTGGTTGCTCTGGTAACCTATTGTGTAAACTCAAAATGAGAGTTCTATGTTGTATCCTGTATTGTTGTATTGTGAGCTTGTGCTTGTATAGTACCCAATTGGTCTTGGTTCTCCAAACTTGGTAGGTGGTCTCATAGAGACCGAGGTTGGGAGGTGAGCTATCCATAGTTTCATTGTTGTTTCTACAAGTTTCAAAAAAAAGTTTTGTGTTGAAGAAAAGCTTAGAAGATTGCAATCTTTGTTGGGAGTTTCAAGATGAAATATTATGAGTCTCTGTAAAGTTTTGTATTGTAAGAGATCATATGTTGATCTTCATTGATGTAATTGTGATTGGATGAAAAGATCCAAATGTAATTATAATATTATAAGTAAAATTAAATCTTGTATATGCACTTTCCCTCTCAATGATTTCTTGAAAAATGGCTTGAAAGTTATTGAAAAATTATTTCCTTGTATTCAAATGATAATTGAAAATGTTTTGAATATGTATTGTGATCTAGCAATAATCTGGAAATGATTTGGTACGAATTCTTTAAATGTTTAAGCAAAATTGATAGTATGTGTTGGGTGTGTCTTGTTCAAAATCTGGGCATGACATCTAGATCCTCTTCATTGGAACAAACAATCTCTACAACCTTCTCTTAAAACTTGCAAAATGGGTACACCAAAATGAGAGATTAGATGAGTGAAATATTTTTCATTAGGCTCCTTTTAGGGTTACATAATTTTATTTTTTTTAAACATTATTTTAAGTTGTTTTATTTCATTTTTTGGACCCTAATGCCGCAGGTTCTCCTGGGTTTGTCCAAATTCGAGCCAGCAAGGACCTGGATGGACCCACAGTCCAAAATCCGAACCCTGCCTGTACCCGCAGTGAACTCGGACACGAACCCGGACCCACGCAAACCCGGACCATAATCTGGGCTGCAAGGTGTGAATCCGCTAACAGAGTTATAAAATTAAAATTATTCACATAATTATTATTTAACCACATTCATGAAGCACTAACTTAAATTTCCTAACAGAGACATATCAGAGCTATGTGAGCTAGTTTGACCAGCTTTGGGCAGTCTCCTAGATTTTAGGAGGAATTCCTATTTTGGGGATGGGCTGGGAGTTGGCAGAGACACACCAGAAGATCTCCAGTATCAGCTTGGACACTTCTAGCACAGCTATTTTTTAGGAGTTATCCTGGACCGCCAGTTAGCTTGCAGCATCAGTTGACAGGGGGCATCAGACAGAATTAAGATCAGGATCCAGATGTGCAAGCAATGAATAATGGGAAAAATTTACTTCCTAAGGACTAATTATATTCACTTATATTATAATAATAATAAAAATAAAGGAGTCATGGGCACAACTCCCTAGAATGATCAAATTAAGTTATACCTTAGGAAATGGCCATTTTTTAATTAAAAAGGACCCCCTTCATGGATTGATCCCTAGGAAGGGACTTAAATAAAATAAAAATGTTATTTTATGAAAGTAAAAAGGGTGGGAAAACCCTAAGAAATATTCAAACCAGTTAAGGTTACAAAGAAAAAAGGAAAGAGGGACAGTCATTCTAAGCGTGAGGAAATTGTTTTTAACACAGAAAATTGGAGCTGGAGCTCTGAGCATGAAGTTTCAGCTTTACAAAATCTCTCAGGAGACAACAGACTTGCAGGTGTGAAAGACCACCCAGGGGCCATTATTGGCATTGAACAGCACAGCATCTTCATTGGCATTAGAATCCTGAAAGGGTTCATCAGATCAGACTTGGAAGAAGGCAAAAATTGGTTCACTGCAACAGAAGATCTGAGGGTCTGGGAGTTAAAACAAGAAATACCTAGGGGCAGCCGTAGATCTTCCATGCAGCTCAAGTTTCCCCCAGCACTGCGAAATCAGGGAGGAATTTAGTGGATCAGACTGTTTCTTGCATTTTTTAAACAGCAAATAGCCTCCACAGCACTGCAGGGAATTAGACTATTAGTACAGTGAGTACGAGCAGAAAAGTCAATCCCAGTCAGCCATACATCAGAAGAAATTCATATATAACCAGATGTGGGTGTTGTCTAGTGATATTGGTGACCAAGCTGCAGTCAATCCAAAATACCTAGTTCAATATCATGACCTGGGCACTGGGAAGAAATGAAATTGCTGTAGAAGTCTGAAATCTTTGCATATTCTACAAATAGACAGCCTGGTACAATTTGTAGCAGCATTGTGTTTAATGGACTAAAATCCAAGTTAGTTTTTCCTATCTGGCTTTAGAAAGTCTAAGTTGTATTAGTTTTCATTTGAAGTTATCATTGGTTCTACTTCCAAGTGTTACTTCTCTGCTGTCTGTTTTTGTATTACAGTCACCCTTTGGCAAAAACGAAAAAAATTAAAATGCTGAAGAAACCTTCAAAACGAACAAAACAATCAGAAGACATAAAAATTCAGAATTTGCATATGTTGGACAAAGTTAAGACTTGATAAAAGAAATCAGAATTGGTAAAAGCACCATCAGGTGGTAAATCATTACACCATACATGTATCAAGCAAATATAAATTCATCTTCCATTTTGTTTCGTGTTGTAGTGATGAAAGGTTCCATTGAGCTGGCATATTGTCCAATTCAGGAGCAAGAAGTGGATACATTTACAAAACCTTAGTATCAAAAAAAAAAAAAAAAAAAAACTTTTTTTCATGTTTGACCATAAAGGAGATGTGCAAGACTATAGTTAAACTTAATATAATGGCCATAAATCATAATCAATGTAATTTTATAAGGCATATGTAGCTATAAGGTTACATTGATATGCATTTACAAGACTTCTCTGTATGGAAAAGTTTATTAACTGTCGGCATAAGCTTTTTATGTTTTCATGTAAGGCTATAAATGAGATGTGTAACAATAGTTAAACTTAATATAATGGTCATAACTTATAAAAGCAACATACTCATAAAATTACGTTGATATGCATTTATGAACAGTATATTAAGTTCATTCATCCTCACACATCTCCTTTATGGTCATATGTCAAAACATTTAAACCTTATTCTGCCATTATGACCATTACATTAACTATTCTAACATGTCTGGTACATCAAACTTCTTTTTCTTGCATATGTTTGACGGTAATGAGAGAAGCAGGCAGAAAAACCAACAATATCTCTTGAATGGGATTTAATATCAGAGAAAAATACAATCAGTGGCTCAACAAAGCATAAACATAATTTTTGTACCGACTTAATAAGAGTATATAAAGCCAATGTACCATAACAGGAAAAAGCATACTCAACAAACAAAGAAAGCAGAAAGAACATACCGAACATGGAATTTTCATGTTAGGATCTAGTTTGATCTCAACACCATTAGACTCGTAATATTTCTCTATGTCTTCCAAGCTGGTCCAAGGAATGCCAAATACAAGCTCTTTTAATCCCTTCAAAATTACAATATCCTTCCCACCATGTTTATTCAGAAATGATCTGTATGTGGAAGGCAAGCTATCTTGATTCAAAACATAAGATGACCTGTCAAACAAAAAGAGATAAATCTATCCATTAAGTAGACCATGCTTAACTATAAGGCTCAATAAAAGTATTATTAAGAGACAGCTTCGAGGGAAAAAAAGGCACACAATATGATAAACTATAATACCAGAGCATCATGATACAATTGACATACACAGTTAAAAACCTTTGTAAAATGATTACAATGATATATTGTACAATGCTCACTGCACATATATCTTTTTGTATATCTAGTAATATATAATATAAATAACCATAGTTTCTCCGTCACTCTAAAGATCTGAGGTGAGGGAGGAGCATGCATGTGTCGTCCTCAATTTTGACATCACAGAATAGGGGCAACTTAATGCAATTTTCTCATAGATTTGTAGGTGTATCATCAACATTTTCGATGTATTGGATAATGCAGTGTGAAGGCAACCGGTCATCCTTAAATTGTCCTTTATTCTGCACATTTCATGCATCCTTTTCGAGGGTTTGCATCAAGTTAATCACCTTATTGCTCGTCAGGATGAGTTTTTCGTCTCTCACTGCAAGCTCTTGATTTTTGTTAACCTTTAAGTCTTTTTCTTCGTATTTCCTACTTTTGTGTTTTTTTTATTAATATTGTTTTTACCCTAGAATTGTAGCTTTTGAAATCCCGCTCATTTTGAGCTATCTTAGGCCTCAAACAAGGTTGTCTAGCTAAAGTTATTAAGGAATTAAGCGTGTTGTAGGAAAGGTTTTTCAGCTGACTGCATATCCTTGATCTTTGACTAGAAATTCTCAAAAGTGGGTTATTTTATTGATAATTGCATGTTATTAAATTGTCTATTACATGTAAAGTGGGTTTAGAACCCCATTTTAAAATTTCACATCACGCTGATTAAATTTAGACATAGTTTTCAATGAGTTTTTAATGTAATAGTGGGTTTTTCCAGTCCTTTCACATATCTCTATATTTAAACTATAGTTATATGTAAATTTAAAACAAGAGACACTTTTTTATACACAATTAAGTGAAGTTTTTATCTAATATTGCATGCATCACATATGCAAGTCATCTCTTAAATCTCCATTATCAATATTTTGGACCCAGTCATAAGGGGGGTGGGGAGAATAATGCAAATACATGTGTTAAAATGAAAGTTGTTCATATATGCAAAAAGCTTTAAAAAGCCCGTCATTATTTTTGGTGACCTTTTTTAATAAGCTTACATATATTGAGCATATGTAAAACCCAAAAAAAATATGCTTTTGACTACAAAAAGCATGTCTTAAGTTATTTGGGGCAATTTTGAATGTTCTTGCATGTGTAAATGGCTTGAAAAAGAATGTTTATATAAAAGGTGGCGATTTTGAGTTAAAATGCAAGTGTAAAGCTTCTTAAAAAGCATGTCATTATGATCTTAAGCCTTATTTTATATGAAGAACCCCATGGTGGCAATTTTTATACCATTTGCATGTGTTTGGCTTCAAAAAGCCTATCTTAAGTGACTTAAAGACTAAGTGGCGATTTTATAAGATAAGATAATGATATTAATGTCTAACAAAAAACCAACAAAAGGTCCATGGGACTAGAGGATTACAACAATGAGGCTGACAGCAGCAGGAGCACAAAAAGGTGTCCGAAAATAAATACAAATAAAAATAAATACAAACAACAACAAGAGAAAGCAAAGAAAGAACCAGAGAGGAGGCCAAGAGAGAGACTAGGAATCCTTTCTAGGCGAAAAGAAATCAGCCACTGAATGATATGCATGCCGATGGGTAAAGGCCCTGCTCTGTTTGTGGCCACTCATAGAGGGGTGTCGCTGGTGCAAGTAGCTGGTACGGGATCTGACACATTTGGAATGTCTGGTAGATCTAGTGCAGTAGAAGGCCTTTTCACACCACACAAAGGAGATAATGCTGTGAAAAAGGCAGTAATGAGTTGAGTAGATGAGTATCGATGCAAAAATAGTGACTGGATCGTGCTATCACGGACCATAGTGGCCTCTCGAAGATAAAGTGCAAGACAATGTTGATCATAATAGCTGAAAAAATCATAGAGAGAGAAGCACTCTCGAAATAGACAGAAAAATATCTCTCTAATCTCATAATAAATAGGGCAACGAAAAATGAAGTGAGTCTCAGTCTCCACCTCACCCAAAGTACAAAGCCTACAGATCCACTCTCCACTGTCAATATGATGGTCAGTCTGAACTCAAAGATGGTCAGAACCAACTTTGAAAGACCCCAAAGAGATACACAGGGCATGAAACCACCGCCGGGAAAGGTAGCTAGGACGAACAATAATCCCATCAGACATCTCCAAGAAGTGGTTCGTGTAAAAGGACATCCATGGGTGTAACCCACCAGGAGGGTTAACCCAGGTAGTGGCAATCTACTGTCTATAAATGTCAAGTCTGACATGCTCATTCAACTCCTGCTGAGAAGGGAGAAGATGAGTCGGGGCATCCAACGAGAACTGAAAGGGGAAAGGGGGGGAAGCGATCGATATCAATCCCAATAGAACCGAGCAGAGAAGAGGCCTATGCATACCAACAACATACACGAGAACCGGACTCAGCACTCATAGTAGACACAGACAAACAATAAGCTAAATAGGAGTACGGATAACAATCACCAGCATGATCCGCAAAACCACGAAGACGATGGAGGAACCAAACCAAATAAAAAATGGTCGCGAGACTAAAAGGATGAGCGTCGAACTTAGCAAGAATGACACTATGAGGAGTGACCCTATGACATCTAATGATGCGCCTCAAAAATAAAGTTTGAACCCACTCGATCGAGGCCCAATCAAAACCAAGAAGAGATGGGCCCCAAACCACAAACCCATAAAAAACAATTGGCCTCACAAGAGAGTCCAAGAGAGATAACTTGGATGAGGTATCCTTGAAATGGTGTCTGAAACATTGTTTCTCAAGCAAAGCAAGAGAACCCATACCCTTATTAACTCTGGGTTGAATAGTTGGTCTCATACTGAACCGTGGTTCGGAAAACTTTGTAATGTCCCCATTTTAGTAGTTGACCAAGTGTGTGTGCGTTAGCCTTGTTCTACATGGTCCCGAGGGCTAACGAAGGGTTTAATGGGATCCTGGAGTGTTTTGGCCTAGTCATTTCCAGTTTGGATCAAAACGAAGTTGATTTACTCAGTTTCAGACATACATACTATTTTTAGTTAGTTGGCAGGACACAGTGCAGGTCAATTTTGGTGATTGGATTTGATACTCCTCGGTGAGAGCTTTCCAATGAGCTATCACTCGCATTATTCGAAGTCCGATTGCTAATACATTTTAATGCCTGAAGTTTTATTAAAGTAACGTCTAATTTAATTGTAAAATATTAAAGTGTTACTTTAATATTTATTTTATGGGGATGTGTACCCAAGGGAGACATAAGGGGTATTTTAATATATGTTTTATATACTACACATCTTTTATCCCACATTGCCCATATGAGTTGAGCGGACCTTTGGAAATAGAATAAAAGGAAGCATTTGTGGCTTCATTAGCCAGGGTTGAAGATGAGAAGAAATTGGTGTGTGAGTTGCAGCTCCGTTCTTGGCATTTGAGGACATCTATCCTCTCTTGTAACATTCTAGACGTCATTCCCTTGGGGTTTGGCCTTTGGAATTCTTTGTTATTGGCTTCATTATTAGGCAATTTAGTTGCATTTCCAGCTACAGGCAGATTTGGTATTTTGCTCATATCTTCTTCACTACTTTTCCGACGCTTATGCCGCTTTGAGGGAATGATATTACGAAGGTAGTGGACTGATTGAAGGACAAAGCACTGTAGCAGCAAGTTCGAAAGCATGGACTAGAGTATTATGTCAGTACTGCTGAAGTAATTAGTGAGTTGACAAATCTGCCATGTATTTGGTTTTATGAATTCTGAAAATAACATTTTATTAGCAGCAATTCATTTCCACTTTGCATATTATTGTAGTTTCTTTCTTGTTTATGTTGTATGATACCAATTCCATGCACAAAACACAACAAACAAATAAACGTTTGATTTCCGGAGTTATAAGGGGTTTAAAACATTAAACGGAGAAATAAGAGGTTGAATGCAAACTGTTTGACATAATTCCTTTCAACAATTTGGTTTAGTTTTTTGGGACATTCAGGGGTGCCCATTCCAAACTTAACCCCCAGATAAGTATAGGATGTAGTGATCTCGATCTCCTAACCCTGAAAAAAGAAGTGAAGATGGGAAGTCTTTAAATAATTGAAGATCATGACCCAAGTCTTAATCAAGTTAACCGCAAGCTGTCGCTAATCACTAGAAGGAAGCCAAGCCATCAAGAAGCCTCTGTAAACTATCTGTAGAGGAAGAAAGGAGAACCACATCATCGGCAAAAAGAAGGATGGAGATCAGAACCTGGTGAAGATAGAACCTGGTGCTATTACACATGTTTCTGATGTGAAAAACCTCCCAAAAGCACGTCATTATTCACTTATAGTTGTGTTTGGCTTTGAAAGGTTAGAATTGGCGATTTCTTGAAAGATTGCATGTGTAATCCATCATAAAAAGCGTCTTTGTTACTCTTATTGCTGCATCTTGAAACACAAAGGTTGGGCGGCGATTTTGCAAGCATTTGCAAACTGTGTTTTTCTCTAAAGTTTAAACAGCCCATCAAGGGCATTTCTTGGCCAAAAACAACTCATAAAGGGAAGTGTTTTTGCTCCCAATACCTTCGTTTTGGTTCAAGGAAGGCATCTAGGGCAGAAATGGTGATTTCAGCCTGTTCTCCATCATTCGCAAGTTGCATTTGATTTGGTTATCACTACATGTGGGCATCTCTTTAATCATTTTCAGGTTTGAATTGTTCAATCTTGTTGCTAGATTGTGCATTTTATTTCTCCATTATTAAACACTTATCAAGCTACTCATCTTGACTCACATGAGCATTGATTTCAGGAGGATTGAGTCAAGATTCATGGTCTATATAAATCCATTCTTGCGATCTTTTCCTAAATCCGATAATCTCTTGGGAATCAAATTTTGCTCAAGATTTTAAGAAGACTTCTTCTCTCTTTTTTTTGCAAAAGGAGGTATGTTTTCTTGCACTTGTTTTAGGATTTTTCATGTATATATTTTTGTTCTTGTTTATAAATGCAAATCCTTCATTTCATGTTCAGATTTGCATGGATCCTTCTCTCTTCCATCTTAATATCTCCATGTTGCATATGTAAGGGCTTCACTTGCTTGCATATGCAGTCAGGATCAAAAAACCCATTCTAAGAATGAAGTATTCAAAAGAAGAAAACTATCTGTCCTATCATGTAAATGTGATCTAAAAGCCCAACTTCATCCATTTCATATACATTTTCCATTCTTCTTCCATGGAAGCCACGGGACTAAAAATTCCCGTTGGTAGTTTCAAGTTGCTTGTTGGTTGACTTATAGTGGTAATCTTAAAAAAATAGCATCTATAAGTAGACACCATACCATATGTTTATAATCCATTTTTCCTTCATTCTTTCATCTTAAAGCTTGTTGTCCTCATATGTAATACCCATAGTTATGTTGGCTTCCAATGATCGCTGCAAATGTATTTGCATTGTTTATTAAGGTATATGTTTTCCAATGACATCAGTATCACTCTTATTTATATCAAGGGAGAGACATGTCTACCCATTATTATCTAATTAATGTAATAATAAATGATTATTTAATTATATAATATATCATATATTTCATACATACATACATACATACGTACATACATACATACATACATACACACACACACACATATATATATACACACACTTTAGTGTCATAGTTTATCAAACGAAAGCTACCAAACATCAACACTCCCTCTTAGCTAGGGAGGATAAATGCATGACCGTCTATTACCTCAATGTAATATAAAGACATTGGAAGTAATGGCCTCCTGAATGTCAACTCATTTGACATTCACCAAGTACTCTTTGAGCAATGGCCTCCTAAATGTAAACTCATTAGACATTCACCAAGTACCTTGTGCAATGGCCTCCTGAACATCAATTTGCATAACATTCACCATGTACTCAAAATATTCATAGGTATGTGCACAAGCATTCTCATAATGCTTACCATATGAACATCCACCATGCAAAGTATAATCTATCATGATATGCATTGACATCATAAGATATCCATCACAGTAGAAAATTAAGTTATTGTAAGATCATCACCTTTGAATAACTTCTGCAAATACAAGTGATAATCATTTGGAAGTCATCACTTCCTCATGATGTACACAGGGGGCAGGCCCACTAAAATCATGTAGTCACACACATGGATTTTCAGACTCCCTCTGAATCTCAATGTCCCTCTTTTTCTTGCAAGAACACTCTTGGAAAAGATCAAGGCAAATAGCTCTTATAGCATGTAGAGAGAGAGAGAGACAGAGAGAGAGAGAGTACAATAATACTCAATATATGATCTTTCTAATAAAATGTAGATAATTATAACCTAACGTCATTCCTTTCTTACTTTGAGAATGATCCCCATTATATATATAATTTAAATATATACATTGAACATATATATATATTTATAACTTATATCTATTTATCTCATTAAATTTATATTAACACTAAAACATAGATTTATACCTAACTTGATTGGATTCATGCCTGGGACCTTTAACTCTCTAACATTGTAAAACCCTTGTTTTATAAACTATCAACGCCTATTCACTGGTCTGTACCTAGCGTAACAGGAGTGTGGTGGGCCATTGATCAATGTGAGATTATGTGCGGCCTTGTACGTTGCTCTCTATGTTAGATTTGTCCCTCTATTTCCTTACGTGTATTCAGAGTATGTAACAGTGGGTGATGTGTTTGATGCCCATGTACTTTTATTTCCTTTCTTTCCCTATCGCTCCTTTGTAATGCCACATCTGTAATTGATCTTTAATTTACTTGAGTATGTGGCTCTCTTTATTGCAATTGTTTGACCCTACTTAATTTGATGACTGCACCCTATTTTTTTATTGCTACAGATGATTCACGAATCATTGATTTCCAAGGACAAATTGTGGGGCCATTTCCTATGTGGCAGTTGAGCTAGGGAGTACACTCCTTTGCCTTTTTGTATTCGCTGCCTATAGGATTAGGATGGTCAATCTATTCACCCTGCTTCATTGATGCAACCCATCGTCATTCCTGCACCATCTAACAATCTGAATGCAACTCACCTTCTAGAACACTCGAACCTGTTCTGTGTGTCTAGTAATCGACAGTTCACTGAAGAGCACACAATCCTCAACTTTCATGGTTGAAGGTTCTTGAAGTGTGATTTGTGAGGAGATGCATTTGGCTTGTATGGACTAAAATTAAAGGTGACGCTTGTTTGACTTATTCGTATGCAAAAATGAAGCAAGCAATGCTTAAGAAGCCATAGCTTGCATTTGTTGCTTTCCAGTTCAATTCACTTCTGCTATTGTAAACTCCCTTCTTGATATTGTTGACATGGAGGCTTGTCGTTAGCACTGTTTAAACACACCATACATTTTCCTATAGAGGATCATCCTACGTGGCATCTTCTATTTGTATTGATTATACACCACCCCATAGCCTTTCCTATAGTCAGCACAACCTAAACTTCCATTATACCCGTGCTGCACATGTTAATAACTATCAACATACAAAAAAAAATATAGTGGTAACCCAAGGCACAGAAAACACCCAAGCCAATTCTACTTAGTAATTTCAAGACACCGTCTAGTTTGTCTACAAGTATACTAATAACGTTTGAAATGTTGAGTTGATCCTTATGTTCTATTGACTATTATATGTTTAGTAAACTCACTATTTCTTTTTCTACATTTGCAGTATGGCTCTGATACCATGTTAGTTTCCGGTGATCATTGAAAATGTATTTGCATTGCCTATTATGGTATGTGTTTTCCAATGGCAACAATATCACTCTTATTCATATTAAGGGAGAGACACAGAGAGACATGGAGAATCCATTATTATCCAATTAATATAATAACAAATGATTATTGAACTAGAGCTACTAAACATCAACAAATTACACCACCTTAGGGGATGAGGAGATGGGGGGACAAGTTTCCGGGACAGGGGGACAAAGGGGCCTCAATTTGGTAACGGTGGGGGACGGGATGGTCGGGGGTTTGGGGGCTCGTATATACTATATACCATACATGTGGTACTTAAAACACTAGTAATGAAGATATATATATATATAACAATATAAGACATAAAGATGTAAAATATTAATTTACTATAATTTAATTTAAATACTTGAGTCTTGAACATTGGATTGAACATTGAACATTGAAAAATAGATAGTAGAATCTTAAATACTCGAATGGCAAATGAAAGAGTTCTATAATAATAGTCATAGATATCAAAAGTATGAGTATCTCATCGTAGAGATGATTAAATTGAGCAACATGATATTATTTTCACTACGCCCAATAGAATATTAAAACATGTTTAATTTTTTTAAACAACTATTTTTTTTGGTTGGATAGGGTACACCCAGTCGTCCCCAGGAGGGGTTAGGGGACTTGTTCCCATCCCCCTGTCCTCACAGGGGATGCAGAGATGTCCCCCCATCCCCAGCAAGACGGCGGCCAAATGATGGTGCAACTTGGGACATGGGAATGGCATCCCCACGTCCTAAGTGTATCAAGGAAAAAGGGTAGGGGGACGCATCCCTGTGTTACTATGATAATACCCTTTGAAAAACCTCGTTTTTGGTTTTTCTGACCAAACAAAGGGCAAATTTTAATCCAAGTCCATTTGCATTTCTATTGCCCTAAAGGTTCCTAGCCATAATCCTTTTTCATATCCTTCCAAAATCCATACTTGTGCACCAAAGAAGTTTGCAGTGGATCTATCTCATGAAGACATACTCACCTTCTAGAATTTTCATGTAACAGTTACTCACATGCACCTGATTGCCATGTCAGGAGAAGCTATACCAGCCAAAGGAAAAGAGAAAAAGAAAATGAAGTTTCAATGTGATCAATACCATAACTCAATCCCCCTTCACAAGTTACCTCACATTGTGATGAGATTAGAGATATTTATATTGCTCGTATGGATATGGAAACATACATATGGTCTCTACTTTTCCTCTAGTTGTTATAGAATTAGAGTTTGTATTTGCATGTGCCAAGAATTTTGATCATTCATCTAGAATCATTAGAGACAGAGATGGAAATACCATCATAAGTCATGATCTTGAGACTATTGATAGGATATACAGAGTTCCACCCACTCTAATGGTCACAAATATCTCAAAAAAAAGGCTTTGTAAAGGTGGAATGAGGATAATGCATACTAAAACAAGTACATCAATGACAATTGGTTGATCAACAAGAGGCCTAATCTCACAAGATGGCCAAAAGACGAGTGTCGTTCTAACTTCAAAGAAGAGATCAATGATCTCATTACTCTACTCAGCTGCATCGCAGGTCTGAAAGGATTAAACACTTTTGACCTTTGGACGTATAAGTACATCTTTCTCATTGTTAGGTCTAACCAAAAAAAGATATTTTGGCAAGAAATGATTAGTGATATTTTATGCGAACAGTTGTCTTAGAACTCTTCTACTAGTACATTCTATATGAATTTATAGTTATTTTTAATTGTCGCTGCCTTGGATTCTTTTTTAGGCCTTTCTACCAAAGGAGAAAAAACACTTGTGCGCGTATGTAAGTACTATAATTAGTTGCCTTTTAAAGCCAGTTGTGTATAGGATGAAGTTTATATTATGATAATAGATAGTGTCTATTATTAGTTAATGATTATCTATTTGTAATCTATTGTAAATATTAGAATGTTTCTAATATTTAGTCAGTCTATAAATAATTGTTAGTTTTATAGTAGCTAGAATAGAACGTTTCTATTCTCTACAATCGTTTCCTAAGGAAACATCGTTCATTCTTCTTGTATATATTGACCTGTTAGTCTTTGTTAATAATAAGCAAATATTTAACAATTACTTTGTAATATGGTATCAGAGGAAGATTGAATTTTTTTGAAAATAATAATTTCTTATTAAAATTTTCGAACCTTTATTTTCCAAATTAATTTTTCCTTAATTTACTTGCTTCAAAATACCTAGGTTCGACTAGGGTTTTTTGAGACCAGTGTCTGCAAATAGTGACTGGATTTTTTTCGTTAAGGTTTTTTGACAAATTGTGACTGCAAATCTGTTTGTAACTCGTGACAGGAAAATCGCGGAATCAATCTGCAAAATCGTGACTTTTTTGGTCATTTTTTCTGCAAATCGAGATCTGGAAAATCGTGTCTCAGATTGGTCATTTTTTTCTGTTCGCTAGGGGGCTCAGCTTGGCTGAAAATCGTGGCATCCTTCTTCACATTCTCAGAAAGCACCATTTTTTATGGGTTCAGTTAGGTCACGATGGGTATTTTTGGAGTTGCAAAACGTCTAGACAACACCATTACTTTTTCCAATTCTTGTTGCGACCTCAGATCTCTGCAATTGACCATTTTTGGATCTAGATTCTACAATTCTTTTGCCTAAATCCACCATTGTTGGCCAAGTAGGGTTTTTTCCTTTAGAAACCATAATTTTTGGGCTCAATTTGTTTTTTCAGATCATAGATTCTTGGTGGGTCTTTTGAGAGCTCGATTAGGTTGTCAAATTTTCCTTGGTGCCTTGATTTTCGAGTTAGTGGATCCAGAAATAAACAACATATTCTTTTTGGATTTTTTGAGCTCTCTTTTGCATACCCCTTCAATTTTTATGGTATCCAATTTTTTGCCTAGAAGTGCATGCCTTCACAAATTTTCATGCTTTTTCATTGAAAAACATACTATGGCATCTCTAACCAATATTCTACTCAAGGGCAATTCAAAATTCAATGGTTAGAATTACAATGCATGGAAGAATTGGATTCTAGCAATCTTTGAATATCGGAATACTAATCAGATTGTTTTGGGTGTTACACAACGTCCGACTGCCCCTGGTACTGATTAGGATACATCATATATAAATAATCGTGAGGTGGTGATGCTTCTCAAATTATTCATAGCTAATGATCAGCTCCCTCGAATTACATCGCAGGATAGCTACCGAGATATGGGCACATCTCGAGAATCTTCATGAGACTTTTGACAAAAGCAATGCTTTCTTTCTCAAGAACATTGTTTTCTATTATCATGGATGACCGAACATCACTCCTGGCTGACCTGAATAGGATTCAAGAAATTTGTGATCAATTGCTTGCCATTGGTCGCAAAATGGATGAAGACGACATTGTGGTTATAACTCTCAGGAGTTTACTGAAGTCCTATGAGCATTTTATTGAAACTCTCAACATCACTTTTACTGGCATTGAACTAAAATTTACAAATCTCTGCACACTTTTGCTTCAGCAAGATCGGTGAAAACAATAGTTCAGTAACAGTTCCAACTCCACCTATATAAAGCAAGCCTTTGCTGCTAAATCCTTTCAAAAGGATAAAGGCAAGTTTCATTCTCAACAGTCTTCTTAGCAGAAGTCATCTGCTCCAGCTTCAAAAGGCTCCCAAAAGAACATTCAATGCAACTATTGCCACAAGTTTGGTCACATAAAGGTTGAATGTCGGAAACGCTTAGCTTCCCAATCTAAGCAATTAGGTTCGCAGCCCAAAGCGAACAATGCAGAGCACATTGACTATAACAAATTTAACTTTTACGCCTTCATGGCTAATAGACCTGCAAATCATGTGAAGTCGTCTACTTGGTATATTGAAGTGGAACCTGTGATGGCACAGAGAAAGTTTGTATGCAACTCAACAAATGGATTATCAGGAAAGATGTCATTCCCAACAAAGTATTAGATACTCATAGAACTGTTTAAAGATGGCAAGCACATATGTATAGAGGTTGAAGAATTCACACTGCATACATGGATTCATGTCGAGGCAAGAAATATTTGAGGAATAGTTGAAAGTACTAGTTGCACATAAATGAGCCTCAGAAAAAGACTTTAAAAGAAATATATTACAAGTCTTCAACAAGGAATGAGCAAGTTTTGACAAAGTGCATTGGAGATTGCAAATGGCAATCACTATGTTCTTCAACAATGAAGGGTCCTCACATGAAGATGTACACAGAATATTAGAACACCAAGACACAACACAGTTCAAAAATACATATGAATGTACAATACTGATGCAAATGAAGAAATATGCACAGCTCGATACAAATGAACAATACGTGACTATATATGTTGAGACCAAAGCATACGACAGTGCGATGTGTTGGTGCTATGTATCATTAGAGAAATTTTTCATTGGTATGATGACTTTTGGAAATCCCAAACCAGCGAATACAATCAATCAGCCATTCCAAGATTGACAGTCACAGACATTATAACAAACTTTTATTCGAATATGTAATGCTTTCCGTAATCAATGACATGCTAGAGAATGAAAGCCATCAAGCATGGAATATTAAACATATAAGCGTTTGAATATTTCAGAAGTCTGGCCTATTATTTTGAACGATGAACCTCTAGACTGAGTGGGTTTGAAGAAATCAATGGAAGTAAAGTCATGCTTCAGAAATATTCTGAGACTACTAATCTCTTTAGGATGATGGCGATGGCACATATGACTGCATCTTTCGAGTTCTCTCCACCTCCATTTAGAAACCTCTCCATGGTTTGACTTGAATTGGCATTTGTACTTGAATTCGTGAACTTCATTGTATTGGTGTTCCTGATCTTGAACCTAAACCTCCTTCATCCACTTTAAGGATCTCAGTCTTTTGAATTCACCTTCCCATTTGAATACCATGGGCTTTGATACTGAGTTTGATAGCAACATCCACTTAGACTCTCCAGCATCTTATTGCTTCCTTACTCCTTCCCCTTCAATTCTCCTTGCAAAAATGAAAGAAACATGGAATAAGTTTGAGATTAACATGCAAACTCAAAAATTTGTGAAATCAATTTCACCTAGATCCTACACTACCTATAGAATTTTAATCATCTAAGCATGAGGAATTAGGACCGTGGTTATTCTTAATCATCTTAAAATCTGGAAAGAAGAACAATAAATTTTAATACTTACACCCCCAGATTTTACCTTTCAACCTTCAACTTACGGATAAAAATCACTAAGAATGATCAAAATCGCTGCCTATTGCCTATAATTAACTGCCAATGATAAATAAGATTTTGCTGCTCTTCCTAAAGTAGTTTGCTGATGTATAAAGCAGAAAACTGATTTTGTTTGATGATAAAACGAACTTGTTTTACTCTCTTATATAAGCACTTGGAAAGATTAAAGGGTTCATTCCCCTAAGAGACCGACTTGGGCTTCAATTAGCCAATAGAAACCATTAATTTAAATCGTTCTTTAGGCCACCAAGACCAACCTTGGCAAGGAAACAAAACTTAATTTACAACGTCAAGCTTACTTATAGTGAATTCCTTTAATAATAGGAATCCTGCCAAGATCTTCTCTTGGTCATCCCTTTTTTTGTTTTTTAAGGTTTATAATCTTATTCTTTTCCAATTTCCCCCCTTATGAGTGATATTTGATTAGACTTGGCAAAAAGATCCATGTCGAGAGAAGACAACATTTTGAACTTCAGAGGAGTCTATGGGAGGTGGAATTCCTCTGATCTGAGGAATTCCACCAATGTTGGCATCCTCGGCCATAACAGCACAGCCCAACACTTGTTCCATTGCTATCTTCTAAGCCACTCAATAAAATTTTTCACTTCCGGCACCTTTGTCATTTAAGTTTGCATCAAAATTTTCCCTCCTTGTAGAGACAGAATTGTCAAGACTTAAGGAGCAATGATGATTGGCAGAATTCCTAAGATTAGAAGAATTCGATTATTTTCCTTTCAAGCTTGATTTTAGCTTAATTCACTTATAAATTAATTTTATTCATCAGCCTCTTTTGGATTCAAGCCATTACCATCATGGAGGAATTCAACTCTTATGGGCCTAGCATCTAAGTTTTGAGGAATTTCACGGGCAAAATTCCTCTAATTAGAGGAATTTCAATCAAACCTTATGCTTATAAACTTGTCCCAAAGTAAATGCTCCTAACTACACCCTTTAATCATTTTGATCATCAATCTTTACTTTCCTCATTAGATGTTTCAAGTTCCGTCAAACTTTAAGACTTCTTGGTGGGCGGAGTTTCTGGAAATACAGGAATTTTCTAAGGCGGACTTACTCTAATCAGAGGAATTCTGACTTGCCCTCTACGGTCTTCTCTCTCCCAACTTTGACACTTCACCACTTTGATCCTAACACTTTGCCTCTCAAACCATCTGATTTGCATCAAAATTCAAGAATTTAGGTTCGGCGGAGATTTGAAGCAGGGAGGAATTTCTTGGGCTGAATTCCATGATTCAAAGGAATTCCGCTACCAGGCCATTACCATCATGGAGGAATTCAACTCTTATGGGCCTAGCATCTAAGTTTTGAGGAATTTCACGGGCAAAATTCCTCTAATTAGAGGAATTTCAATCAAACCTTATGCTTATAAACTTGTCCCAAAGGAAATGCTCCTAACTACACCCTTTAATCATTTTGATCATCAATCTTTACTTTCCTCATTAGATGTTTCAAGTTCCGTCAAACTTTAAGACTTCTTGGTGGGCAGAGTTTTTGGAAATACAGGAATTTTCTAAGGCGGACTTACTCTAATCGGAGGAATTCTGACTTGCCCTCTACAGTTTTCTCTCTCCCAACTTTGACACTTCACCACTTTGATCCTAACACTTTGCCTCTCAAACCATCTGATTTGCATCAAAATTCAAGAATTTAGGTTCGACGGAGATTTGAAGCAAGGAGGAATTTCTTGGGCTGAATTCCATGACTCAAAGGAATTCCGCTACCTCTTGCACTATTTTCCAGACTTTGTTAATTTTTCACTTCAATAGGCAAGAGGATTTATATAAAATAAAAAATATGACATTAAGTTACATGTATTTCCTTTCTTATACTTATATAAATACTGTGAGAACTTTTGAAATAAGTTTCAACTTCATAGGAGTTATAATAAAGATTCTATACTTTGGGGGTTTTCAAAAAATTCTAGATTTATCATACCCTTAGCATTCTAACCCCCCACAACCTTACTTGACTTTTCAAGATCAAACTGAAGCTGGAACAAGGATTTTCTAATGATTCTAACTCGCTTCCTCACAAATCACTCAGTTTCAACTCCATCTTCCTGATTAGCTTATCCTAGATTTAGTGCATATCCTTGACGAACTTAACCTCCCAATAGGACAAAATTGCTCAACTCACCCTTTCAACTTAGAGACTTGAAAATTGCTACCAAGACCACCTAAGGAAACTACTACTACTAAAGAAAGAAGATGGGGTCCCCATTTCAATGGGATGATGGTGTGAAAACCTCACAACATGACTATGAGGCACTTCCTTCCTAAGGTTGGAAAGAGCATCTATATGAAATTTAAATGGCAAAGTGATTTTTAATCAGCCATTGAACAATAAGGCACTTCCTTCCGAAAGGTGTAAAATTACATTTATATAAAAGTTTATACTGAAATGATTGTTCATCAGCCTTTGGACTATGAGGCACTTCTTTTCTTTGTAAGAATCCCTACTTGAACTACAAGTTGAGAAATCAATCTCAATATCAAACGGCTAGCAAAACTGGCCAGAAGTCAGCGGCCTTATATTATCTTGTGGCCATTGCCCAAGCACTAGTGCTAGCCAAATGAGTAATTGAGAACGTGTAAAAATATAGGTAGGGGATAGGATAACAACTTTGCAATTGTCAAAGTATAATGGAAAGATAAATGAATGTTGAACAGCTTAGTGCAATGATATCAACTAAGTATACAACACATACACAACTTGTGGCTGAATTAGTTAGGGTTGCTCCCAAGATGCTTATGTCTTAAAGATCAAGACATGGAGGCTCAAAAAAGGGGAAAGCCTCACGCATACCCAAAATTCAAGTCTTTGAGGTCATTAAGTTACTGAAATTGGTCACTTCATAAAAATATATGATCAAATAGCTATTGAAGTAATAAATACAACCTTGTTAGTGAAGGTTACTGAAATGGGAGAAATAAGAAAAATCCCTAAGAAGAGAATAAGGTCAAGATGGTCATTTAATTAATAATAAGAGTGTGGGGAGGACGAAATACCATCACTGAGGGTGATATTAGAGAGAAATATTAAACCAAGAAAATGATTTCCTCTCATGGAATGTAAGAGGTTTAGGTTGCAACAGTCTGTACAGATGTTGTCAAGATGTTAATTGAAAATCTTCTTCAGAAATTACATTTCCCCAAGAGACTAAGCTAACAATTGAAGAAAGGGAGAAAATGCAAGGAATAGACCTTGGAAGGGCAAGGAACTCTTTTCCCTAGAATGAAATATGCTCCAGAACTTTCCAAAATTTTCACAAGAATTTAAACAACAATTTGCATGCAACTGATTTCTATTCACCAAACAGATTATTTTAAAAACCATATAATTTCTGGCCAAAATAAAGATATGAGTAATGCCATTATAATATATAAATCATTACAACCTCATTCCCAAACAAATATGAAATACCTCAATTACCGCAAGCATTGCCTTCAAATGAAGGCTTCACAAATGTGTCTAGCTATGAACTCTTTTGTGAATTCACCTCAAAAGATGACTTTATTAAATTTTCAAAACTCATTTTAATACCTTATTAAATAATTAAACTATATTGTCATTTAATTTGATATAATTTGACAACATAAAACGTAATTATTTAATTAACTTCTGATGTCCCAAAACAGGACATTACGGTCCTCCTTGCTCGAAATTTCTTTCCCCCAAGCAATCTACTCCATGCTGAAACCAATTTCTCGGATCCCATATCAACCTCAGGAATGTTGCTTCACCAATCCGTTACACCACTTTGATATAAACATCATATGGTGAAAACCACTCGTAAAAATCCCACTAAAGCACCAAACATGTCAGTGCATGGATCCCAAATCATCATACTATCACAATTGTCAAATATGAGGAGATAGGAATATCTCAAGGAGCCATTAATACTGAACAATTGTCCTACTACAAATGATCTCCCATGGAAGTGCATAACACCTATCATAGGAATACAATAAAATATATTAGCCCATCATGAGTTGCTAGTGCAAAAATTAAACTGCTCGAGGCTAAGGTCAACACTAACCATGTGAAGGAACTAGTGCAACAGTAATCAATCAGAAATACCACTTAATACATAGGAATCAAAGAGTAAAGGTGTCACTTAAAAACCATCTCCTCTAATCAAATCATACCTACCATCCACCCTCAACCAAGAACTTATCATCTGCTGAACTAAAGAATCCATCCATCTTATTTGTAGATCAGAATTTGTACTCATATGTAGGTTGATCAGTAAGTAAGCAGTGATATTAACTCTCAAATTTAATTTACTACTCCAAACCTACGACCAAATCTCATCACTAAGAACTGTACCAAGGTCCAAAATAATGCAATCAATTCCATTCTCATCACTAGAGTCAAGAAGAGCTCCCTCATCCAACTCAAAGAGTGGATTATCAAATGTCCAATCAGTATCCACCTCAAACAAATAATTTTCAACCAGCTGAATATTATCATTTTGTTCCAACTCATACTCAAGCTCTGGTTGATCCAAAAATGTATTGCTTGAGTTTTTGGGATAGTTATCCAAATCATAAGTTTGTTGTATATTGTGATATTGCTATCAGGATTTAACTGTGTGATTTTTTGAGTCAAACTCATTGACCCATATTTCACGAGTAGTGATTCAACATGAATCCATCTCTCATGAGAATAAATGGAACACTTAGCACTCATTGGATCTAGGTGATGCTCACGGGGGTGAAGCACTGGGACTTCCCGGGAGGTCACCCATCCTAGTACTACTCCAGCCTAAGCGCGCTTAACTACGGAGTTTCCTCCATGGTTAAATATGGGTCAATGAGTTTGACTCAAAAAATCACATAGTTAAATCATGATAGCAATATCACAATTTGACTTGCTGTGGAAATTATCTCCTACTTATCAATTGATCAGCTTAAGGGGCTTTCTAATGAATGGTTCATAAGGCACAACACTTGGTGAAGGTTTTGCAAATGGGGTTGCAAGCTTTGGGTTTAACCATGGAGGAAACTCCGTAGTTAAGCGCGCTCAGGCTGGAGTAGTACTGGGATGGGTGACCTCCCAGGAAGTCCCAGTGCTTCACCCCTATGAGCATCACCTAGATCCAATGAGTGCTAAGTGTTCCATTTATTCTCATGAGAGATGGATTCATGTTGAATCACTACTCATGAAATATGGGTCAATGAGTTTGACTCAAAAAATCACACAGTTAAATCTTGATAGCAATATCACAATTTGACTTGCTGTGGAAATTATCTCCTACTTATCAATTGTTGTATATTGTCAAGTTTCTTAATCACTTCCCTTAATAAACTCAGTCCTTCCTTAGCAACAACAATATGATTTTTGCTCCTTGAAGAGCCCTCTACATTTTTTCAATATCTCCTAGTATCATTAAGCTCCATGATGAGCTTATTACCCTCATCTTCCTTTTCTTTCAATTTGTCAACATATACTTCACCAATCTTTAAGATGTGATCCATGTCTAAAAGTAAATACAAATACTAACATTTCATCAAATCCAGAGCCTTTGATCACCAATAAATCTACAAAATAAAAATCACATTCCATGCACATTTGTCTTTTTTCAATTTTAGCCTTATTGTAGGGATCTACAATGATCTTGTGAGTATCATCATACTGTACTAAAGTTGCAACAACCATATCGTCAGTGATCTTCATTTAATCCTTCAAATTATGTAAATCAACACCATCATCTTGAAATGCATTTTCTAATCGGTCCTCCAGATCACAGCCCTTTGAGTGTCTTCTTGGCAATATTTGGAATCACAAGTCAAAACCCTTTGGTCAATAGGCAATTCACCATCTACTACAACAATTTCAGACGCTAGATAAATATTGCTCCACATCAGAATGCATGGGCACAACTATTGTTACATCATCATCATCAAATGATTCATAATTATGTGAAGATTTTTTTTCTTCCTTGAAAATATCTTGAGACTCTGATATGCTCTCTCCTTGAGTATGACCATCCTAGTCAAAATGTTTGCCAATTACAATCTCCAAATCACAAATATATATAATAACTATTGAATCCATCTCCTCACAAACATTTACATTATTTTGTTGGAGCCAAAGAGTGGAATTTTTGTCTTCTTTGCCGCTGGTCCAAACTTCTTTTTCTGACTTATCTTCGTTATAAATCCCACAATTGTGATCAGGCATCCAAGTCCCCTAACATGTGAAACAAATCTGCTCCCTTCTCATTTGGTTCTTACTTTTTATAGAAGGCCCTGCAATCTATAAGCCCATTGAGACTAATTCATCTTTAGTTACTTGTTGCTTGAACCTTTCAATCTTTTGCTTAATCAAACCCTTTGCAAGCTCATAAGCCATAGGTGAGATATTATGCTCCTTTCTCTAAGTGGCCAACAAGTTTGATAGCAATTGTTTACAAATATCATCATCCTCACCTAAAATTAAAGACCAAATAGTTTGTATACAAGCCCTCACATTGGATGGATGATGCCATTGAAATATTTGAAGAGTCAATTTATCACATTTGAGATCCAACATGATGATAAATGATTTGGTTCTTGCCATTATTTCTAAAATCTTAGCCCTCTTACCAAAAGTAGAGACTTCGACATCATGAAATCCATTAGACTCCTCACAATCAGCTGTAGAACTTTCTTCAATATGTCATCATTGCAGGGTGCTACAGAGGTTGTTATTCTTATGATCTCATTATGGCAAGAAGCAATTGCAAGTCTCACCTCTTCATAAGGATGTTCCATAAACTTGTGCTACACCAAAACGAGCATTGAAGGATGCAAAACCCAATTAGGAAGCCTTCGATTTGATTGGTCTACTTTGGACAAGTTTGATTCTAATTCCTCCAACTTAGAGAGAGTACCATCAGAAAATTTTATTGACTCCAATTGTAATCCAATTACATATAGCCAATTTGCTGGTTTTTCTTTCTTCAAGTCCCTCAACTGATCACCATTGAATGTATTATTGAATTTGTTTGAGAAGAGATCACTTTTCTGATCTTCCATTATCTTCATTTTGTTTACCCAAATGTAACCAAAGCTTTGCACTACTTCCTCTAGTTCAGCTACATAGGTATTTTAACAAACAGTTTGCAAGCATGATAACCAATTGTTTTTTTACTTTAGGTGTAATGCTGATGGATGTAGCTTTGGCTCATTCAGTCTTTATTTCATTATTAAACAAACATTGATTTTCATTTTTCAATTTGGATTTCACTCGGACTCTTTCCTTTTGCCTTTCATAATTTTGGATTTTAAACTTCATTTACTCCTCAGGTGGGAATTTGATCTCTTTGTGGTTTTGTCTTCAGTGGAATTTCACTAATGTCAAGGATTTTTTAGTAGAATTTTCCATTTGAAATGGAATTTTAAGTGGAAAATTGGGGTCGTCAAGGATCGATTGTTAAAGTTAGATCAGATTTGAATGTATGGTATTTTAAATTTTAATATTAATCTGCAATGCTTATTTGCTCTTTTCAATGTGATATCAATTCACTATAATTTGATATATATTTTGATCTTCACAATAAGTATAATCTACTTTCACAAACTATCTATCTATAATAATGATCTCTTATTCATGAAAGTTAATCACAATACTATCGATCTCTAAGAGAACAAATTTACTTTCAATTTGATCTGTTGTTTAGAATGAAGTAATTGATTCTCAATGACTATTATATATATCTATATATATATATATCAAAGTAATGAGAATCGCCCAAAAATCGCCTGAATCGGCAATTCAGCGATTAGATTCAGCGATGGCGATTTTTTTGGAGTTGGAAATCGCCATCGCCGATTTCATCAGGGGAATCGCCTGAATCGCCGATTTGGGCGATTCATCCAAAAAATCGCATAAATCGCCTAAAAAAATCGGCATGAATCGCCCGCGGCCAATAAAATATAGACTTGTAAATTTTAAAAAATTGCTTGTTTTTTTTACTTTGTTTTTGACCTATTCTCTTTGTTATAACCCTAAAGGGCCTTCTATTTGTTTAACATGAGTAGAAGAGAGAAAAAGTGAGAGAAAAGAAGAGAAAAGAAAAGCCATAGGTTTCTAACCGGCAAGAAGAAAGAGCACAAAAGAGATCAGCAATCCATTTGGGGAGGCCATCAATTGCATTGGGAGCATTAAGGAGCCAATCTCAACACTCCTCAACTCATTTGCAAGAGGTAAGTGCTCTTTTTTTTTTTTGCATGTTAGTGTATTATGCATTTTTTGTTAAATTTTTATAGTTTTCAAGATTTTTAGTTTAGATCTTGAATGTTCTTTATTTTTAGTTTTACAATTTTTACTAAGTTGCAAACTAGGGTTTGTTGTTTTGTAGGCTTTTATTAGCTTCAAACTTTGATATTTTACATATAAATTTTTATTGCAGCAACCTTTGCTTTCATTTTTCGCAAATTCGCAATGGGTAGAAAAGATGAATGTTGGAAATATAACGAAGAGTTTCCTGGAAGAACCAAATATCAAACAAAATGTATTTTTTGTAAAGAAAAAATAACTTCTGGGGGTATTTATAGATTGAAATACCACATTGCTGCTATACCTAGACATGATGTTACAATTTGCACTCACTAAACTCCTGAGGCAAAACGCACTTGCTTAATAGCATTAGAAAAAATTGAAAAAGACAAAGCCAATAGGAAAATGCAACTTGAAGGGTTAAGGGGTATTGGCTCCCATGTTCCCGCATCTGCATCCGCAGCCGCATCCACATCTGCATCTGCATCAGCTTCTGCATCTGTAAGTTGTGTTAGAGAGGGTTCTTCTAGGCCTCCTTTTTATCCTAGTTCTTCTGCTCATGCTAGTGCTAGTTGGTCACATACTGAGACAGAGTCCCACACCAACCTATTGCAGCCTAGAGTGCAGGAAAACAGAATGGATAGTTACTTTGTGCCCCGCACTACTCCTGGTTCCCAACCCACGCTTGAGGGCATAGGTTTGAACAAGGAGATTCATGATGCTGCCAGAAAGGAGATATGCAAATTTTGGTACTTTTGCAACATTCCATTTATTGCAGCCAAGTAATTGATTCTTTTTTCGTTGTTTTCTTTAAAGTTAAAATTAAAAGTAAACTTAAAACTTTAATTATATCTACTTGTTTTATAATTTGAGTCTTTGACATCTAAATTTTTATTTGTGATAGGGCTCCTTATTGGCAGAACATGATAGATGCAGTTGCTATTTGTGGTCCGCGGTTTAAAGCCACAACTGAGGCTGAGTTGAGCGGATACCTCTTGGATGAGATGGTAGAGGACATGAGGGCTGAGCTTGAGGAGAACCGGAAGGAGTGGATTGTAAAGGGTTGCACCATCATGATTGATGGTTGGACAGATAGAAGGAATAGAACACTCCTCAATTTTCTTGTATCCTATGGAGGTAATTGATCATTCTACTTTCCTACATACATAATTGTAAATTTTGATTTGTTGAATGCTAATTTGTTGATGATCCATTTAATTTTAATATTCTAATTCATTGTTTTGTTACTTGTAGGATATACCACGTTCATCAAATCCATCGATGCTTCCGCACATGTAAAAAATGTCACATACTTATGTGAGGCTATTGAGGAAGTCATAGCAGAGGTGGGAGAACAAAATGTGATCCAAGTGGTGATGGATAATGCAGCAAGTTATGTTGCTGCAGATAAACTTTTAACTTTTCAAGTTTTGAAAATAAATTTATTTGAATTTTGAAATTTGAATTTCTAATTGACTTAAAATTGTTGTAGGTAAACTTTTGATGGAGAGGCACCCCACCATATTTTGGTCCCCTTGTGCGGCACATTGCATTGACCTCATGTTGGAGGAAATTGGCAAACTTGAGTTTGTCGAGTCATGTGTGGAAAGGGCAAAAAACATATGCAAATTCATTTATAATCATTCATTTGTCCTTAGCACAATGAGGAAGTACACAAAAGGCAACGAGTTAGCTCGCCCAAGTATCACGAGGTTTGCCTCGAATTTCATCACCTTGCAGTCCTTGTTGACATCAAGGGATGAATTGAGAAGCATGTTTGTTGGGCGGGAGTGGATTTCCTCTTCCTATGCTACGACCACTGCAAGGATAGATGTGGCGGATTGCATATTTGATGAGGATGATTTTTGGAAACCCGCTAGAGAAATCCTGCAGGTAAATTTATTGCAATTTAACATTTAATATTTTACTTTTACTTTAAGTTATATTATTTTATATTTAAGTTTTGACTCAAGTTTTTTGTTTTACTTTATATTAGGTCACTGAGCCCCTTGTAGCTTTGCTACAAACTGCTGATGGGGAGAAGCCCTCTATGGGCTACATTTATGAGGGCATGGATAGGGCCAAGGAGGCCATCAAAGCCCAATATGCAGGAGCGCAGGAGAGGTATGGCCCTATTTGGGACATCATCGATAGAAGATGGCAGAATCAGCTCCATCGACCCATTCATGTAGCAGCTTACTTTCTGAATTCGACATATCGTTTCCGTCCTGAGTTCAAGGCGGATGCGGAGGTTCTCACTGGCTTATACACAGTGATTCAGAGGTTGAGTAGCGATGAAGATAGGGCTGCTGTAATTGTTGAGCTAGACCAGTTCAACAATAAAGAGGGGCCACTTTTCTCTGGCAGGATGGCCATAAATGCTCAGACAACACTACAACCAGGTAAAAATTAAATAATATATTCAATGTTCATGAATCTAGATTCTAAACTTAAAGTTGATTATGTAATTTTAGAGTTAACTTGTAATTTGTAAATGAGACTAATCGTTTCTATTTTCAATTTTTCCCTTATTGCAGATAGATCGTGGCAAACGTTTGGGGCCACAACCCCAAAACTTCAAAAAATTGCCATTCGTATTCTGAGTCAGCCAAGCAGCGCTTCTGGATGTGAGCGTAGTTGGTCCATGTTCGAGCACATCCATTCGAAGAGGAGAAACAAGTTGACAATGCAGAAGTTGAATGATATTGTCTTTGTTCATTACAACCTCTGTCTTAGGATCAGACAGATTTTGGGCACTGACTCCTCTCCGATCATTCTAGAGGAGATTGATCCAGAATCAGAGTGGCTCACAAAGGTTGTGGATCCAGTCTTCACTGAGGAAGACTGTGTGTGGGTTGACCATGTGGATATAGAGGCTGAGGCAGCTAGAGCACGTTCTTCAGGCATTGGTAGACGCACATGTGCACGCACAGGCACAGGCCCTAGCAACGTTCATGAGCCCATCTTACATGTAGGAGATATGGCTCGGTAGTCCTCTAGGACCTACATTAGACGCCTTGCTACTAGGCAGACTGGATACTCAGAGGCTGAGGCTGAGGCTGTAGCCGAGCTTCAGGATGATGTTGAGGATGATGATGATGACTATGAGTCTGAGGCTTGAGCTGGAGCTTTGTTTTTATATTTTGTTTACAGATATTGATACTGAATCATTGATAGACATATGTTTCAAACTTTCATGGATCTTCATCTTAGATTCTTACATACATTTATGATTTGATGTCTTATGGATCATCTTACATACATTCTATGATTTAAATCATTATGATCATTTGATTTCTATTTACTTCAGCTAGCCTACAATTTACATTTTAGATAACATAGTTACATATGTGATGGATTTTATGTTCCATGTTTATGTATGTTAAGTTTTAACTTCTATTTGATGATGTTATAGTGTGTTTAAGTTATATTCAATAAAGGGTGCATGAAATAAGTTTTAAATTGTTAAAATCTTTAAATTTAAAAAGTTTTTTCAAATTTGCCGATTCATCGCCGATTCATTGCTAATTCATTGCTGATTCACGATTCGATTCGGCCTTGCCGATTACGATCCGATTCCGATTCTTGTTACTTTGATATATATATATATATATATATATATAGTGCAGCTTTTATTATGGCTGTAGATGCTTGTAATCGACAATATTTTCTGTATCTCCACAAGTATCAATTCCCGCTATATATATTATATGAGGAGCCCTCCTTACGTAAAGGCATGTCCCACATAGAGACATGACTTTATGCGAGCATGTCTCTCTAAATTTTATTTTGGCCTTCAATAACTCGATTAAACAGTGGTATATGTATTAGCTAATAATACACATTGTCAATTTTATGATTTTCTTTATTATTGATACACTTTATCAATTCAATTTACTTTAAATAAATAATCTGATCGGTACTCAATATCGATTAACACACGATTAACTATGATTAATATAATTATTATTGCATGTATGCATTTAATAATATGTAAATATACATTATTAAATACGTACATATGATTAATTCATAATCATGTTTTATAGATTAATATATTAAAGCAATTAAACTTAATTAGCATATAAAACAAACAATCTAATTACATCTTGTGAAGGATAGATAACAAATGCTTAAGGCTGGATATCAAGTCTCATGATATCCACCATAATCTCTACTAAGATACTATACCAAGTTTATCCCTAAGGTGCTCAAACTTTGTCTTGGATAGAGGTTTCGTGAGAATGTCTACAATCTTTTCATCTATACTAACATACTTCAACTAAATCACATTCCTTTCAACCATGTGTCTAACATAGTGATAAATAATCTCAATGTACTTTGACCTGTCGCGAAGCACTGGATTCGCTGAAAGCTTTATACAACTTTGATTGTCACAATGGATGATAGTAGGATCCAAGGATTGACCAAACAATCCTATAAGGAGTTTTCTTAGTCATACTGCATCCCTTGCTCCCATGGAGGTTGCAATGTACTTGGCTTCTGTAGAACTTTGTTCTACTAAGGATTGTTTCCTACTAATCCATGAGAGCAAAGCTGAACCAGATGTATCTGTTGTGGTACACACATGAATTGACTAAGTGCATTTACAGAATAACAAATGTTTGGTCTAGTGTTGACCATAGACATCAAGGACCCAATTATCTGTCTGTATCAAGTGGGATCTACAAATTGTGAATCTGTTGTTGCTTCTTTTAACTTGTGCAAATTCATTATCAGCTCGTTGCCAAAATTCTAAACAAAGAAAATATTGTAAAGGACACGAAGTCTTCATATCAAACTCTGATGCAAGATCTTGTTTACATTTGGTAATTAGATGATCTTCACCTATTATCAGTAAACCCATAAGATATTTATCTATTCTTTCACACCAGGCCCGAGGAGCCTGTTTGAGCCCATATAATGCTTTCTTCAATTTGCATATATGTGAACCATTTCCATGTATGACAAACCCTACAAGTTGCTCTAAGTATACCTCTTCTTCTATTACCCCATTTAAGAAGCTTTTTTTTACATCCATCAAGTGAATCTTCCTTCCTTTAGATGTAGCAATGGCAACAACAGCTCTGATAGAAGTATATCTAGCAACTAGAGCAAATGTCACTTTATACTCAATCCCTTTTGAGAGAAAGCTTTGGCCACAAATCTTGCTTTGTATTTCTCAATACTACCATCTACAACATGCTTAATTTTCAAGATCCATTTTGAAGAAACTATTGACTTATCTTTTGACATGGGTACAATGTCTCAAACATCATTCTTAATAATGGATTGATATTCTTTTGTCATAGCATCCTTCCATACCTAAATTTTGATGGCTTCCTCAACACTGGAAGGCTCTAATTTGATGATCTCACTCATCAAGGCAACATAGCTAGAGAACCTATGAGGTCTTTTGCTTTTCCTGAAGGTCCCTTTTGGTATAGCATAGTTCTTAGCTTTTTGAATCATCTTTCTTGCCCAAAGTGGCCTCTTCTAATTCTCATTAGGGTCTCTAGGTTCACTGGCAGGATCCATGGATCCATTTTGACTTTCACTTTCATAAGTCTCCCTCTAAATCTCATGAGTATGATCCTCTTCCATATTTAGAGAAGATCTTGGTCTTCTATCTCATGAGTTCTTTTGAATTTTTTGAAAGCAATGTCTTCCTTAAATATCACATCTCTACTTAATTCAATTTGTCTTTGTCCAGGTATGTAGATCCTGTAGGCTTTAGATGTTTCACTATATCCTATAAATATGCCCTTTCTATCTGAGGGTTCTAATTTGGATCTTTTCTCTTCGGGTACACGAATATAGACTAGACAACCAAAGATTCTTAAGTGACTTATGTCAAGTTTAACTTCAAAGAATGCTTCTTCGAGGGTTTTGTTATCTCAGAGGGAGTAAGGACAAATATTTTGTATATACACAACAATAATAGAAGCTTCAACCCAAAATGAGGTAGTTTTGATTATATATCATAGCCCTAACAACTTCAACAATAGTTCTATTCTTCCTTCCTGTCACCCCATTTTGTTGAAGATTACAAGGAATTGTGTACTCCCTCTTAATCCCAACATTGATACAAAAGTTTTTAAAGTTATCTGAAGTATATTCCCCACCATTATCTATTCTTAGTATTTTAATTCTCTTGCCTGATATATTTTCTACTAGAGCCTTGAGTTCTTTAAACCTCATAAGGATTTCATCTAACTCTTTACATTTCAAAAAGTATATCCATGTCTTCCTAGAGAAATCATTTACAAAAATAACATAATACAGAAATCCTCCTATAGAGATTACAGACATGGGTCCACATAAATCAGAATGAATAATCTCTAGTACATTTTTAGATTTTCTTTCACTAGTGTAAAAAGTACCTTACATGTGTATCCCTAAGGCACATCCTTTACATGTTCCTTCATGATCTTGCTTAAACTTTAGTAGACCTATCACCATTTTTTCAATTGAAGGGAGAGCTTGAAAATCGAGAAGTCCTAATCTCCTATGCCAAATTTCACATATACTTGTTGACTCGTGTATTTGGGCTTGAGAGGGAGAGGTACAAAGTTTGTAGAGGCATCCATGTCTCACTCCAACAGTGTGAGCCTTCTTGATGGTTGAGTTCTTCAGCCATGCAAAAACCTTACCTTCCGTAAAGGTGATCTTATGCCCATTATCTTGAAGTGCTAAAATGGAGACTAGATTCCTCTTTCCCTGGAAATCTAAGACACCTGTGAGTTGAAGAGAAATGCCTGATTTAAGGTTTATAGTGCAATTTCCAATTCCTTTCACAAGATAGTTTGAGTCATCCCCAATAGTTACTTCCTCATCAAAGTTTTCTACTAGACTATCAAGATGTTCTTTGAATTTGAATCTTGTAATGTGACACAATGCCCCACTATCAATCACTCAGGTATTAAGACTAGTTGATACTTTTCTTTATAAGGTTGAGTAGAGCATCGGTTTCTCTAAATCATTCTCTAACCCTGCCTTACCAATTTCCGCAATAGTGCCTTGAGGTCTTGGCCTGTCCAAGCACTTTATGGCATAATGTCCATACTAGTCACGTCTCAAGCATTACACTTTTGTCATATCTTTCTTTGGGATGAGTCTTTTATTCTTGCATCTTTGTCCTTCCTCTTGAAGTTACCTTTCTTGCCCCGAGAATGAGAGTTTAGTACATGGATGTCTTCATTTGCAAAGCTTTAACTAACTCCCCTTATGATTAGCCTCGATTTCTATTGAATACAACTTGTCTTCAACTGATCAAATTTAGGGAGTTTTGATTGAGCACTAATCCCTTGTATAAATGCTTCCCATGAGGTTGGTAACCCATTCAACACCAAAATAGTTAGCTCGTTACTTTTAACTAGATGACCAATGGTGAAAAGTTGGTCCCTTAACTCTGTGATCCTCATAAAGTATGATGTGATTAATTCTCCTTTATTCATCTTCACTGCTATTCGGTGATCCTCATGGTCCCTTAATTCTATTTAAGTGACAGAGCCTTGCTCGTGTTGTTTATCACATACATACTTTCTAATGTTGAGAATATTTTGTATGTTGTATCCAATTTGGAGATAACTGGAACTATGTGATCTTTAACTACATCCACCAATAGCTTCATGGCCTTGTTGTTGTTCTTTATCCACTAGCATTTCTCGCTATCTTCATTTGAAATAGCCATCTCCTTTTCTACAAATGCTTCTAATTCATGCTCTCTTAAGGTGAGCATGATTCTGAATTTCTATGAGACAAAGTTGGAGGCTCCTTCAAGACAATTGTTGCACCTATAATTGTTTCCAATTTGAAGAACAAATATGTATTTCTAAAAGTCAAATGATAGTTAGATAGCCTTTTGTTTCAAATCTGATTGGATCTTCCTTAGACTAGCTCTTATACCATGTTAAAGGTAGATCAGATTTGAATCTATGGTATTTTAAATTTTAATCTTAATCTCCAACTCTTTTTTTCTATATTCATATGATATCAATTCACTATAAGTTGATTTTCACAATAAGTATAATCTGCTTTCACAAAATATCTATTTGTAATATCGATCTCTTATTCGTGAAAGTTACAATACTATCGATCTCTAAGAGAACATATTTACTTTTAATATGCTCTATTGTCTACAATGAAGCAATAGGTCTCAATGAGTATCGATTCACTAATATATATACCGCTCCTTTTATTATGTCTGTAGATGCTTGTATTGACACTCAATATTTTATATATCTCCACAAGCATCAATTACCGCTATATATATTATACGAGGAGGCATGTTTGCGTAGAGGCATGCCTCTACGTGGAGCATGTCCATGTAGAGACATGACTCTACGTGCGCATGTCTCTCTAGTTATTATTTTGGCCTTCAATAACATGCCAATTAAACAGCAGTACATGTATTAGCCATTCGATACACATTGATTTTGATTACATTATCATATGTAATTAATCGATACACACGATCAATTTTATGATTTGCTATATTATTGATAAACTTTATCAATTTTGATTTACTTTAAATACATAATCTGATCGATACTCAATATCAATTAACACATGACTAACTATAATTAATATACTTATAATAATTATGTGTATGTATTTAATTTTATGAAAATATACATTATTAAATACATAGATATGATTACTTCATAGTCATGTTTCATAGATTAATATATTAAAGCAAGTAAACTTAATTAGCATATAAAGCAAATAATCTGATTATATCTTATGGAGGATAGATATCAAATGCTTAAGGCCAATAGATCAATTAAGCATTTGATTTCATTGATTATAATAATCTGACCGAAGCTACAAAACATTATCATCGATGAGTGGAAATTTGACCTACTCAAGGATTGAAAGGTGCAAAATCAACTAGTGTATTGGAATTTTTGCACTTATTGGCAAATCACAGAGTTTCCATCATGAACTTGGAACTATAAAGGAGAAATTTGAGCTTGATGAGCATTTTGGAGGGGGAAATCAACCTAGACAAGGCTTTTTCATGGAATTTACATCCCAAATTTTTTATCTTTTAAAATAATCTTATAGCCATTGTAATGGTAAGTTAAAAACTCTTGGATATCATAATCTTGTGAAATAGAAGTTATGATTAACCAAATTGATTCATGTAAAAATGACTTGTTAGTTGATTATTGTTATTTCAACTAAAAATGAATGCTTATATTTTAAGATAAAAGTTAGTGGTGGTTAGCCATTGTGATAGTTATCAATTATTGTTTTTTCTTGATATTTCAATTTAAATGGAGGAACATGTTATTATTGTGGAAATATGCATTTTTGGTTGCAAGAGCGGATAAAGGGGGGAAGCATTGTTAAATAGGATTTAAGGAATGAGCACCAATTTAGTCCACTGTCAGACCATCAAGTATGGGTTCTAACAAATTTGATGAAAGATTTAACAGCTAGGCAAGAGAGTATACCTTGGACAATCATGAGCTACTTGATCGGTTCTTAAAAACAAAGGAAATATTAAACATTTAAATTTTAAAATCTTGAGAGAAACTATTACCTTTCTTTTTTTTTTGAGACTGTGGAATGGTCAACAATTGTAACTTTATATATATGTATATATATATATATATATATATATATATAATGAGACCATGTTATATGCTAACATCTATAAGTCGCACCTACATGCATATATATGTAGATGCATTTGTGTGCAAGCAATACAATGATAAAAAGAATTATATGTGCTCTCAAAATTACACACACACATACATATGTGTATGTGTACGTACAATTGTAGGTGGAATTCAATAGCATGGTGACAATATATATATATATATATATATATATATATATATATATGACAAACCATGAGAAAGTATAATCTTTATGTTTTAATTATGGCTTCATATCAATGAGTGTTTGCCACCTTCATATCAGCATCACTCATTCAAATTTTGAAAATTATGAGAAGTTCTTGTAACCAGTGCTTGGCCTTTAGTGGCTTCTTGTAACCGAAGAAGCCACGGGATGCCTTATTTTACTCTCCCCACTGAAGACTAAAAATAAAAATTCATTTTCTTCTCCACATGCGATTGTTTTGAGCCGAAGCTCTTCTCTTTCTCTATAATTCCTTCCAGCAGTATTTCGGGATCGTATTTCCATACCTCAACTACAGTATTGGACATGCTTGTGATAGTGATTACGTGTGGAGCTGTGATAAGATCACGTCAACAGATTCTGAGTTGCATTTCAGATCATGAAATCATTTTTGCAAGTCTTATTTCATATTTCATATGCGATGCCTTTTACAATGCATCTTTTCTTTTTCAATTCCATTACGGAATGAAGGAACTTTATGATAATGTGTAACTACGATCTTGGTTATGTATCTTGGTCGTAACTATAAATGTTTTGGATCTCTGATAGAGATCAGTAGTGATGGATCTTTAAGCAATGATAAATACTTATATATGTGACAGAACTCTGAATATAATGTACACAGGAAAATACTATTGACAACCTTGATATTATTCTGTTTCAACAGCAGATTAACTGTGACCAAATATTGATATTGCTCGTGGAGAAGGAATACCGCCGTTGTTATTGGTATCCTCTCCAGTTAGCGACTAATATTATATATTTGCTGGAGGAGTCATGTCCCTACAGGGGCATGACATATACATCTCAGCCAACAGTCATATAAACCACCAGATAGAAAACAAAGATAATCGGGGATAATCAAGGAGAATAAGAAAGGTATGAGGATAATATTATATTTATGTATGTGTGTGTGATTCTGAATTAATGTGAAACTTCAACATAAATATTAGTATAAATGAATACATATTCATATACGGTAATGATAGAATTACTGATATACCAAGTGATGTGTACTTCACTTCAACTGAAGCTACACTTTAACACTCCCTCTTAGCAAGGGAGAAGTGAGACACGAAAGTTCACATATTCTCTTGATGTGTGCACTAGTATCATCATCAATGATATACATCAGGAGAATGGATTATCTGATTTCCAATACTTTGATACAGTGATCTAGAGTAGTTCATTAGATAATTGAAATCACAATGTCATGAACTCTATCACGACAAATATTATGATTTCCGGCACTCCGGGACAATAAGTGAAATCATAATATGTTTGTTATCATTAATTTCTCGCAATCCAGAACAACATAATTTTGTTAAGATAACAGGTCTATCACTTGTAAGATCGTCACCTTACAATGGTTACCCTCTGAATATATATGTCAATGAAAGACTGTCGCCTTTCATTACATATCTGATGCAACCATAAGATAATAGCATATAACATTAAATATACATAAATAAAAGAAAAATTGAAACTTGATCTCATTTACAATTACAATTTAATCATACCAAGTTTGCCTCTGAATTTGGGTTTGGCAAGAGGTTTGGTAAATACATCTATTGTTTGTTCATTTGAAATTGTACTTATGCATTCTAGCTTGAAAACATCTCAATCTACCATATCTCTAATATAATGATAAGGTATTTCAATATGATTAGATCGACTATGAAAAACTGGATTCATTGAAAGTTTAATACAACTTTGATTATCGCAGTGTATGACTATAGGCTTCAAGGATTTTCTGAATAATCTGACTAGCAATTTTCTTAACCATACTGCTTCTTTGGCTCCCAAGGAAGAAGTTATATGTTCTGCTTCAGTAGAGCTTAAGGCGACTGATGACTGTTTTCTGCTAAACCAAGAAATCATCATTGACCCAACACTAAAACAACATCCTGTAGTACTCTTACAATCAATAGAGTTGCTTACCCAGTCAGAATCTAAATATCCATGAAGATTAATTTCAACTTGATCATATTTGAGACCCATACCAATTGAACTTCATAAGTATTGTAAAATGTGTTTGGCTACCATAAGATGTATCTTCTTTGGTTCACACATGAATTGACTTAAGGTATTAGTTGCATAACAGATATCAGGGAAAGTGTTTACCAAGAACATTAGTGACCCGATAATTTGCCTATGGTAAGTAGGATCAGTAGATTCAAATTCAAATCCGTCATTCTTCAGTTTATGTAGATTTGCTTCTATAGGAGTAGTTAAGGGTTTACAATCTATCATTCCAAACTTAGTTAGAATATCAACAACATATTTTCCTTGATTTAGGAAGATGTAGTTCTCCTTTTGCCAAACTTCTAGACCTAGGAAGTAATGAAGAAGCCCTAGATCTTTCATGTCAAATTTTTCTATTAGTTCCTGTTTGCATTTAGCTATAAGATGTTCTTCACCTGTTATTAGTAAATCATCAACACATAGTACAAAATAATCATATCATCTTCAACTATTTTGAAATATATGTTAGGATCAGCTTCATTTTTGGAATATTCTAATTTTGAGTGGTAGAGGTCTATTCTTTCGTACCATGCCCTGAGATCTTGTTTAAGACCATACAGTGTTTTCTTTAGTTTTCATACTTGTTGTCGTGGGTGATAAATCCTTCATGTTGTTCGATGTATACCTCTTCAATTTCACCATTTAGGACTGCAGTTTTGACATCCATGTGGTGTATCTTCCACCATTTGGATGTTGCAACAACTATAATGGTTCTGACATATGTGTACCAAGCGACTGGAGCAAAAATTTATTCATAATTTATTCCTTCCTTTTGTGAGAATCCATGAGCTACAAATTTGGCTTTGTATTTTTCAATGTTGTCATCTAGTGCATGCTTGATTTTGAATAGCCATTTAGAAGGACAGCTGACTTATCTTTGGGTCTAGGTACAATATCCCACACATCATTTTTTGATATGGATTGATATTCTTCAATCATTGCATCTTTCCAAGGTTGCAATGATAATTCTTCTTCAACATTTGTAGGCTCTGTTTTGATGAGTTCAGAGAGTAGTGCTACATAGCATGAATGGTTCCTTGTTCTCTTGTTTTCTCTAACTACTTCATTAGGTTCTAGAGGAATGTAGTTTTGACATCCATGTGGTGTATCTTCCACCCTTTGGATGTTGCAATAGCTATAATGGTTCTGACAGATGTGTACTAGGCGATTGGATTAAAAATTTCTTCATAATCTATTCCTTCCTTTTGTGAGAATCCGTGAGCTATAAATCTAGCTTTGTATTTTTTGAATGTTGTCATCTAGTGCATGCTTGATTTTGAATAGTCATTTAGAAGAAACAACTGATTTATCTTTGGGTCTAGGTACAACATCCCACACATCATTTTTTAATATGGATTGATATTCTTCAATCATTGCATCTTTCCAAAGTTGGCATGACAATGCTTTTTCAACATTTGTAGGCTCTGTTTTGATGAGTTCAGAGAGTAGTGCTACATAGCATGAATGGTTCCTTGTTCTCTTGTTTTCTCTAACTACTTCATCAGGTTCTATATAATTTTCTTCTATCATCTTTCATGCGCAAAGTGGTCACTTTTTATTGTTAGAATTTTCAGTATTCTTTGAATTTTGGATTAGGAGGAGCAAGATTTCGAGTATCAATCTCCCTCTAATTTTGTACTAGAAGGTTCTCATCTAGTTCAGTAGTAGGTTCTAAGTATGATTTATCAATGTTCTTGGAGAAATTAAAAGCAATGTCTTCTTCAAATTTTACATCTCTAGTGATTTCAATAGTTATTTGCTCAAGGACAAATCCTATAACCTTCGGATGATTCACTGTATCTGATGAATATGTCCTTCTTTCCTGATGGATCTAGTTTAGTTCTCTTTTCTTTAGGAATGTGAATATATACAAGACACCCAAATATTCTAGGTGACTTAAATCTAGTTTATTGCCTGTAAATACTTCTTTTGGAGTTGTATTTTCCAATATTGAGTGAGAAGATCTATTTTGGATATAAATTGCAATGTTAGAGGCTTTAGCCCAGAAGGAGGTACGAAGATTCTGATCATGTATCATACCTCTGGCTGATTCAATAATCGATCTGTTTTTCCTTTTTGTGACTCCATTCAGTTAAGGATTATATGGTACAGAAAACTCCCTCTTAATCCCAAAGAGTTGCAAAAATCTTTTAAATTTTCTGAAATGTACTCACCCCCGTTATCTGAATTTAAGGTTTTGATTTTCTGTTCAAATTGGTTTTCAACTAGTGCCTTAAATTCCTTAAATTTGGATAATACTTCGATTGATTCTTTTTGTTTAAGGAAGTAAATCCAAGTTTTTCCAAAATAGTCCTCTATAAAAATCACATAGTAGAGACATCCGCTTAGAGAAGGTACAGATATTGGACCACATAGGTCAGTATGAATGAGTTCAAGTACAAATTTAGATTTGTGTTCACTTTTGGGGAAAGAGCCTTTTGTGTTTTTACCTAGGGCACCTCCTTTACAAATACCGGAATGATCAAGTTTTAAACTAGGTAACCTTGTTACTATTTTTTCTATGGATGATAAAGCACGAAAATGAAGATGTCCTAGTCTTCTATGTCAAATCTCATTCGTGTTTGAGATTTCATGATTTAGGGCTAGATTTTGATGGTTACAAAGTTTGTACAAACTTCCATCTCTAAATCCGATGAATATAGCATTCTTAATGTTGGAATTCTTTGGCCAAGATAGTACTTTATCTTCTTGGAATGTGATACAATACCCTTGGTCTGCAAGGCCAGAGATGGAGACCAAATTTCGTTTTATACTGTCATGCCCCCTTCTCAATTTTAGTTCCAAGCGACAGAATTAATCTATCTCCACATCCGGATAGATTAATAGCGATTTATAACAAGATGCTCTCCAGTCACAATGGGGGATTTTATTTAATTTATTCCAAAACTTTATTAAAATGAGCAGAGCTAAGTCACTTTAATGTTTTAAAGTTATTTACTTTATAAATAGCTTTAAATGACTACAGGACGAAAATGACATTTAATCCCACATTCCTTGCTCTTTGTACTTTTCCCTCATTCCAAGGCTATATATTTACGAGTTTGCATTGGGATTAACACATAAGAAGAATTTATAAAAAAGAAAGTTCTTGAATTCTGGTTACTTACTGTGATTGGGTTTTGGACTAGGAGGACGAAAACCCTCTAAGTCTGGAAATCTTCTGATGAGTTGGACAATACCCCAACCTCCTTTCCTCAATATTTGTAGTGGAGCTGGGTAGAAGTTGGCAAGGTCAGGAAGATCAGTTTAAAGAATGAAGTAAGTTTTGTTGGTCTGTGCAAACGTTTTGTTATCTATTGGAGGTTGAATAGCAGGTGCAAGATTAGCAGATATTAACAGTTAGAAGTTCCCATTGGTTGGAAGAAATTTCTTAAGAAAAAATGCCTACAAAGAGTCTTACGTAGGAGATGAATACCAGGAGACCATTCTTCACGTGAAAGGATAGAAATCGGGGTGCAAGCTTTGGGTACAAGCTGGGCTGTCTTATATCTATACGCAGGAAATTCACGTGGTTTTATATCTCCCTAGCTAGCACACTGTTGCTAATTGATGGGTTGAGATACTAGTATATAGCTAGTCGCACATTCACAATGAATCATCAAATCTTAGTCAAGTCAGGTAAGGAATTATAACGCATGGGTAACAGCACCTCCTTCGATGTGAAAAGAAAGGCATATGTAAACAACTGCAGGGGTCATAAGAGTTCACACATTGTTAATATATCTCCAGTTGGGGCAGTTGGTTGTATATCTTAACGAACTTACACTCTGAGTCAGCAGCCTGGACGTCTACAATAGTCACCAACATTAAACATTTTTGGAGTCAGTCATTTTGGTATGTTAACTTGTTTCTTCTAATCATTCTTAGCTAGAGTTTCATTAGTTCGATTGCATATCGCATACAGGAACTGAGAGTGAGGGTACCGGTATATGAATCTAAACATCTAATTGCCCACTATCTCAAGTACCATTATTTGGATGTTAAATGTATATTCGACCATTGCAATCAATTTCCAGTTTCCTGGGTTCAACTTAACTTAAACATTCTAGGTTTTTGATTTAAGAAACAGTCTGCAATGAACATAGATTTCACATTGACTGTCTATGAACTGTTTGTTAAAAATCCCTCTGGGAATCATTAACATATTCTGTTTGAAATTTGAGTCCGTCAACTTCAGTGTTATAAGCTTTATTTCAAACTGTCTATGGACTGTTTGAATTAATGCTAGAAGCTAAACCTTCAGTTATTCAAGCTTAGAATTGAGTCCAGATTATTACATATACCAGGTACAAACAAAACATTCTTTAGTTGAAGAGTGATACCTAAATTTAGTTGAATTGAGCAAGATACAATACCTTTTACCGAGTATGTAGAATTATCCCCTATAGTTACTTCTTCCAAGGAGTATCCTTCAAAGCTTTTGAATTTATCACTAAAGCCTGTGATATGACAAGATGCTCCACTATCTATAATCCAAGTATTTTTATTAGAGTTTAGTTCACTTGAGAGCGCTAAGTAGAATGCAAAGTATTCTTCTTTTTCATCTTTGACTTCTGCTAGATTTACTTGTATTTTCTTTCATTCCGGACAAAAGTTATGAGTATGACCAAATTTGTCACATTTGAAGCATTGTACTTTTGACTAATCTCTTTTCTTATATGTTTTGTTGAATTCCTTTCTTCTTCGTTTGAGTTTACCTTTCTTTCCTTTATTGTTGGTATTAAGTTGAAGACTTGAATATCTCCCTCTTGATTTAAACTAATTCCTCTTGTAATTAATCTTGACTCTTCTTGAGTACATTTGTTTTTAAGTTGTTCAAATTTGGGAAATTCAGGTTATGAGCTTAGTCCTTGAATAAAAGTTTCCCAAGATAAGGGTAGTACTTTTAGTGCTATAATGTAAAGTTCTTTGTCATCCACTTGACTTTCAATACTTGCAAGTTGATATTTTAAAACTCAGATTCTTACGAAATAAAATGTAATTGATTCTCCATTGATCATTTTGATGATGTTAATAATCTACTAGTGTTATTAATTTTGAAGGTGTTCTTAATAGTAAAGAACATCTTATAAGTTGTTTTAAGACTTGATATAGATGGGAGGATGTGATCTTTAACCGAATCTATAATGATCTTCATAGCTTTATTGTTATGTATTTTCCAAGTTGTTTTGTCTGGATCATTTTCTGGCATAGATTTATCTTCCTCCATGTGTCCTTCTAATGCCAATTCTTTTAGAATAATCATTACTCGTATTTTCCACGATGCAAAGTTGGAGGCTCCTTCAAGTATGTCTTCCGGTCTTACAAATGACTCAACATCGTTTTAGATTGAAGATAAATTTAAATCTGTTATAAGAGTGACTGAATTTCTCTATTAGTGTGGCTCTGATACAATGTAAATGTTTAGGATCTCTGATAGAGATCAGTAGTGATGGATCTTTATGCAATGACAAATACTTATATATGTGACAGAACTCTGAATATAATGTAGACTGGAAAATACTATTGACAACCTTGATTTTATTCTGTTCTGACTGTTTATGAATAGCAGATTAACTATGACCAAATATTGATATCGCTGGTGGAGAAGGAATACTGCCGTTGTTATTGGTATCCTCTCCAGTCAGCTACTAGTATTATATATTTGCTGGAGGAGTCATAGGGACATGACTCTATGTGGCTAAAGGCCACATAGGGTCATGTCCCTATGGGGGTATGACATAAACATCTCAGCCGACAGTCATATAGACCACCCGATAGGAAAACAAAGATAATCGGGAATAATTAAGGAGAATAAGAAAGGTATGAGGATATATAATAATATGATTCTGAATTAATGTGAAACTTCAACATAAATATCAGTGATTATAAATGAATACATATTTATATATGGTAATGATAGAATTACTGATATACCAAGTAATGTGTACTTTACTTCAACTGAAGCTACACTTTAACAATAACCAAAGCTCAAGATGTATTAAGAATTCTGATAAGCATCAGTACTGTTCTCCTTTATATACAATAGTTCTTATAATCCATGCATATCGGGTGCTAGTACAGACCCGTAGAGTCTGATCCGAAATGGTCCCATTAAGAAGGTTGAACAAATATTGTTTAATGCATAATATTGTATGTTTTTCATAAGGATGGTTTCTTCAATTTTCACGAAGTACATATCTAACTTGTACACTGGTATTAGCCATATACCAGTTGAGATAAGAATCAGATTGATACACATAAATTCTGATTGATAAAGAACACATAGTTACCAGCAATCTCCTAGGACGCACCCCAAACCAGTAGGGTTAAGTATAAATGGGTGAAGAGGAGAGGTATCCCTGCAAGAACAAACTGTAAATCAGTAACTAAAGTGCATGAACATTTTTAAAAAGAGTTGTATAGTCCAAGTCAGCTCATGATTGTCCAAAATATGTTCAATTGTCAAGTCTAGCGGTGATGATCAGGCTGTTCATTTGCCCATGTAAATCCTTGGCCAAGGTAGATTAGAGGCATACTTGCCAAAATTGATCACTAGAGGTCAAAGTGCTAGCTGACAGAGGGAAGGTTGTTGGAGGAGTTCCTCAATCTTGTTTGCTGCTTAGCTGACACTTTAACACCGGAATGCTCAGATAGCAGGACTATGGTGCTCCAAGCCTAAACCTGGGGTAGGGAGGGTCTTTCTCGTAAGGTCCACAGTTGGGAGGTTAAACCTATGTCAATTCTTCTCCTCTTCATCAAATGTCGAGGCTTTCACAACACATTGATAGTTATTACGTTACATGTATGAATTCTTGATCTTTTACTCGTACATATTTTTTATGTTACTTTGAAGTGCATAATTGTAAATATAGTTAAATTATTAGTTTCTTTCAAAATGTAATTCTAGAAGTTGGTCATGGAAGTTATATTAGTTGTCTTTCATATGAAATGGACATAGTCACTGCTTAAATTCTGATTACTTATCTTTGTATAATGAATTCAGTTGATAGTTTTCCTTTCTATTTGATGTAATGGATTTCAACTACTTTATGTCATTTTGTAATGATATTCGGTTATAATTTGAATATTTTCTATTTTCAGCTTAGTAAAATTGATATGTTACATGGAATTTCAACTTCGTCAAGGGATTTTTTAGAATTTTCCTTATTTTCCTTTCTCATGCTTGGAATTTCTCTTTTACTCTAATTTTTTATTTTTTCTCAGTTTTCAATTATCATTTTTTCCATATTACAATTGCATAAATTTCACCCTTGATTCACATGCTTATACAAGCCTCTTCCTTTTCAATTTCATTCCTTGACGCACCCATAAACTTGACAAAATGAAATCCCTCTCATCTTAAGGCTAGAGACTAAAAATCATAGCCAAACCTACAAAAATTAAATGAGAGCTAGCTAGCGACAAAAAAGATGGGTCCCAATTGCAATGGGATGTGTGTGTTTTTAGGACAATTATAGGCATGTGACAAATGTCAAGCATCTCTTAACTTATCCTTTTCCTTCTTTTCCCCACATATCTAGGTTCATTGAACTTGAAGATGTGTTACCAAAAGTCAATGTACCTCTTAATCTCATCCCTCCACTCACTTTAACCTCTTAATCTTATTATTTCCTACCTACTATCTAATCGTAACCTTCTATTCTTCAACCTTAAAATCTCAACCCTTGATTATTTTGGAGCCTTGTATAAAAGAGGATGTTTCCTCCCCATTTAAAGCTAATCAAGATATCATGATTGCAGTAACTTTCATGCTATCATTTTGTTATCTTGCTATCATATTTCTATCATGCTTGAATCATCAATCAACCACAATCCATTCATTTATGCCATCTTGTACTAGTACATCATGCTGAAAGCAATTACTATTATCTACAACACATAGGAGAACAACGAAGTTAAGCTTATCATCCATATGAGCTATATCTTGTTTGTTTAATTGCATGCACTTGACTTGGTGCTTTATTGGTGTTATTGATTTTATTGTAGATCTAGAACTGTGGTTGGGCTATTTAGGTTTTACGATGGGTTCACATTTTAACATAAACAATATCAATATTTTAGAAAACTATCAATATCATCAATCAATCACAATCCATTCATTTATGCCATCTTGTACTAGTACATCATGCTGAAAGCAATTACTATTATCAACAACAAATAGGAGAACAATGAAATTAAGCTTATCATCCATACAAGCTATATCTTGTTTGTTTAATTGCATGCACTTGACTTAGTGCTTCATTGGTGTTATTGATTTGATTGTCGATCTAGACCTGTTGTTGGGCTATTTAGGTTTTACGATGGGTTCATATTTTGACATAAACAATATCAATATTTTAGAAAACTATCAATAGAGTAAGAGTAAGTTAAAAGTATCAATACCTCAAGATTAAAGCATAAAACATCAAAGAAACAAACAAGAAACTACTAGACTCTCTGGATAATTTATAAAGGGTACCTGCCCGTTTTGAATATTGTGTGACCTGTGCCTCTTTTCTGATAGGAAAATGATACCATCCTTTACAAATTTATAGCATTCATTCAGCATTAAATCTTTAGCACAACTAGCTAAAAATTAAAACAGCCTTCAAATGGAGATGCAATGTAGGTTAAACACTTTATCTCCACACTAATAAAACAAAAAAGTCCAAGTTGATGTACATAAAGTTGTATAAGGAATCTACCTCTAAAAGTTTAAAAATAAAAGCAGAACTTTTAAATTTTGATTGTATACACAATTGAAAAATGTCATTGCAGAGAGAGAGAGAGAGAGAGAGAGAGAGAGAGAGTCATACAATATTTGTGAGGATGATAAGCACATGAGAAAAATGTCACCATATGTCCATGTCAAAGGCCTACAGAGAGATCCCATTGTTTCACTTTTAATCCCACATCGAGCTGCAAGGACAGATGCTCGCATCAAAATGTATACTGCCAAACTTGTATGCTGTGTGTTCAAGCCTGTCAGAAGCAGAGAAGGTCCCGCAATTCCACCAGCGAGAAGTGATCGCCACCTTGCAGTCCTGATCACATAAGCCAGGGAAATTTGACGCAGGAATAACACATATAGATACTGGACTTCCTATTTGTCAATGAAAACTAAGTTTCTTTACAGGTAAAGTAACCTAAGCGATGTTTTATGAAGAATTAGGAATGATTAGACTTGGACAGTACCAAATTCAGAATAGAGAAGAAAAAATGAAATATAGGAATTGAAATAAGAAAATAAGTTTTGATTGTTCCACAGATTGGAAGGTTTACTAGGATGACAATCCCACCTGGTCTAGCATTAACTATTAAATGGAAGATGATTGGTCCCTCAAATATTGCAGTAGTCAAAATAATGACACACAAATTTCAAAGTAGATCCTTCAAGTTACTGTAATAATGATTTTGCTTAAAATCTATATGACTGTCCCTGTATTGGTAGGTGACTTCGTGGTAACTGCTTCATCTCTTCAATCTTGAAGCTGATTTTTGCTTTTGTCCCCAAGGGAAGGAATTAATACATATTCAAGTATATTAATATCAACAAAGCTGATGCACTGTATTTATCTTGAAAAAGCATGTATACTGAAAATCGAAAAGCAGCCTATGTTGATTCTAGTATGTGGATGATGTCTTATACCAAATGAGAAAATGAAAATAATGGGGATCGACATTCCAATGGTCCAGAAGGCATTCATGAGAAATTGAAAATAATGAGGATTGATATTCCAATAGTCTGAAAAACAATCATTATAAGTTGACCCTATTTAAAGATTCTTATTAAAAAATGACCCTTTGAAGGAAGTCACAGCACACAACTACATTGTTTGTCTCAGAGTGTTTTGCTGAACTCATTGGTTGATATGCCAAATTGGTGCAAGAGCACCTAGAAAAATGGACATAAAGAATACATATCTAATTAATGTTTGTTCTTAAATGAAGTTAATGTTTCTCAATATATTTGAGTCAACATGTAAGGCTAAGTTAAGCCTTGGAATCAATTTGTAAAATGTTGTCAATGTTGTCCATTTAAGTTCATATGGTCAAGTTTGATAAAAGTAAGTAAATATCATAGAGTATGATAGGAATAATGTTTTTATATTTTCTTTACCAGATTTTTATAGTTTTAGGAGTCTTGGAGGTCATTTATGAAAAAATGCAAAAGTTTTCAAATATGTGATAAATATTGTCACAAAATTTTGACAATATGTAAAGTTGATGTAAAGAGGAAGGTCAAGAGTCATAAGAGGTATCCAATAGTTATAGAAAATGAAAAGACATTAAAATATAATGTAATAGTTGTGATTTACAGATTGGAATGGTTGGAAATCATTTTAAGACGAATAGAAATGAAAGGAATTTTTGTTTTACAAGTTTTATGTTAATTTTTTGTGTTACTTTTCAGAAATCCAACTGTTTTTTCTATTGTTTTAAATTCATATGAAAAGATACAGACCTCCAACTTATATTTTCGGAAAGGTATTTGAGTTAGCTTTATTTTGGTTTTGGTTTGGTCGAATTCCATTAAGTTTTGCAGAAGTTATGGCCATTTTGGTGACTTCAAGTCTGAATCTGTCTTAGTTTGTTGATTCGGTTAATATTGCCTTTATAAGTCATGAAGTTGTGACTATGTCATTTTTGTATCCTTGCATAAAATTGGTATTAGAGCTAAAAGCTCTTGAGAGTGTGAAGGATTCACACCAAGACCTTGTTGGGAAAAAGATGGATATTTGATTCTTGTTGTTGAGTTTTGGTTGCAGGTGCATGTTCACTCGCTGGAAAGAGGTGGACATAGAGGTCTACCTAAGGGACCATAGGAGATGGTCCAAGGGCCTTAGAAGAAAGTCCATTTGGTTGCCAAAAGACCTAGGGAGAGAGGCAAGAGAGGACTCCTAGGTGAGGCAAGTTGTTTGTGTGTGATGCAGCATGGAGGAGTGAACTTATTGTTATAGCACCTTGGAGGCAGCCACTTAAATTCCATTGATGAGAATCATAGTTCTTGGAAAAAAAAAACAAAGGCATCAAAGCTAGATGGAGGCAGAGAGGCAAGTTTCTTTTGCAAGTTATCACCACCACATTTCCATGGGACATGGAAATTTTTCAAGCTCAAGAGTATGGTGCAGGAGCACCTAGCCATCATATAATTAAAAGAGATCATAATTGATTATTTAATGATTTATGTTCATTCATATAGGTTTCAATGTCAGTCTATATAATAGAATCCAATTGAAAAGAAAAGTTGTAACAAAAGCATAATGTTGTCCACATTGTCATAGTTAAGGTCCCAATTGGATTAATATGTGAAAAATTGTAAAATGACCCTTGAAAAGATAATAAACATGTAAAAGGTTATTAAATGGTCATTTCAATATGTCTTTAATGTTTATGCAAATGGCATCACATTTGTCAAAAGTCTCAAAAGCTTTCAAGAGGGTGAAGAGTTGCAAAAAAAGCAACAATGTAAAATTGCATTAAAGTTGTAAAAGGAAGTCCAAAGGTCATGGGTGGTATTTGTAAGGTCTAAAATGACCAAAAAACTATAAAATCCATTGTAAGGTCAAACCAAATCAGAATGGAAGAAAATAGTAACATTTGAACAAATTTAGAGATTCTAACTTGTTGTTTTGATTGGCTTTATAGTTCTCTTGTTGTTTTTAAGATTTGTACATCCATGTACAGCCTGAAAACGATGTATTATTGATATGGTAGAGTAGGAAAATGAATAATCTTTCCATTGCTTTTGGTTTGAGTTTATTTCACACAGATTTGAAAAAGTTATGAGCATTCTATGGATGACAGTTTTTTCAGATTTTCAAATTACAGTCATATTGAAGCAACGTGTAAGAATACTTAATTGCTGTTTCAGGGGATGAAAATTATATTTTTGGAAAGAGGGATGAATTATCTTTCTAATGCAATTGGTTTGGTACATTTTTGTTAAGTTTTGTATAAGTTATGACCGTTTTAGTGAAAACTGATTTTTAACCATCTTCAACAGAGTCACAGAAAATGGGTCTCGGTGTAGAGACTATAACTTTGGATTCTACTGTTGGATGTTTCTGAGTTTTGGATATGTTGTTGAAAAACTAATTGCGCCTAAATTGGACGGTTGGATTGAAAAAATAATGTATGGTTAAAAAGTTATGAATCTCTGTATGCAGGCCTATCTCGAATGGCAGAATTGAAGTCTATGATTTCAAGATTGATTTGTTATTTGATAATGGTGATTTGATGAGTGATTGTATTGAGAAAAACGTATTGATGCCTCTAGAATATTGAATAAATTGTATTTAAAATGGAAATACAAGACTTATTTGAGGGTTCTTGAAAGGGTTTATAATAATCCTTGCATCACAAATTTTGCTACCATTCACAAATATATTTCATGATTTGTTTTTTGTGAGATAATTATGACCATGCCACATCTATTTCTAAAACAAGTTTGGTTTACATGTTCCATCAACACAACACTGGGCTACTCTGATATTTAAACTCAAAGTGTACATTACACTATTAAAACTATATGCACTTGCTTCTGAAATGTATTTTTCATATGTCAGCCATGTTGAAAAAATAGAAATAAAAACAAATATTGCAGAAGAGATAACTTCAGCTGACTTATGAGAAAAGGGGTAAAATTTGACACCAGAAAACGATGGATGCTCACCTCTAATGAGAAATGTATTTCCATTCAAAGATATTGTAAGAATTTGAGCAAGTTATTCATGAAGGCTTATAACAATACTATTGCTCATGCTTGTTCACCATTGGTCCTAAGCTACTCAGAAAACTTGTGCAAAAACCTTGAGAAGCCTCCCATAATGGTTCTATATCAATTGAAAATGAATAGGAAGGACAATACTTGCAGCTTTATGGTAACTGGAAAGAATTAAGGTTAAATTTTTAAAAAGAATAAACAGAATTCAATACCAATCACATCTAGTTAGTAAGCCCTGCCCAGTCCTAGAGAGAACACTTCAGATAGGAAATCATGATTAACGAACAAACTGCTCATCATTAAGCATTACTAACTCATTTGTTTTAGAGGGAATTCAAATTTCTAGATAAAATGAAAAACAACTAAAATGCATAAAATGAGGGAAAAAAGGTAGATAGAAGAAAAAATGGCCAGATGGAGAGCTGATTTGCTTCATTATCATAGGTTGGCTCTGTAACATCGTATAATATTAACATTTCAGGCATGTGAAGAGAATTTCACCATGCATATAAATCACTTTAATAAATGAGGTGAGAGACAAGTAAAGCTTCCAAAAGCTTCTAAGATCTATTGAATGGATGAATTTAACTAGTGTATCTGAACCAAATGAAAGAAGGATCTTTTGGAGTAAGGTTAGTTTTAAATTTTACTTATTTGTGTTTGCTTAAGTTTACTTAGGCAATCATTATTTTGTATATAAATTTTAGGTACTTATTAGTTTTTAGTTTGGGTAGTTACCTTTCTACCTGCATCTTGCCTATATTAGCGAGATCCTTGTACATTGTATAATATCATTTTTCATACCAATCCAATCTATCTCTACACAAATTCTCACTCGAGCATTCTTTGGTGGTTGTTCACCTTCTGGTTTGATCCCCGAGTCCATAGCTTATTGATGGCATCATGTGCATCCCTACGTGGTATAAAGGCCCAAACTGAGGAGATTCAGACTAGTATTGGAGAACCAAGTTGCTGGAGAAGTGTTTATTGCAGGGGAATTATATTATGTCCTCCCTGTTTACTGTGCACACCAATCCTTGTGCTACTGATATTTGAATTCATACTGACATATCCAGCCAATTTCTTTTTACTTTTCTCAATCGAACACTGTTTCATAAAAAATGACCTCAAGATATCTTTTGGCTATCACGGGGTATGCTTTTACAGATTTGTGGTACTTGACATTTATTTTTTTATCAAAAATTTACCTCGCACCAAGTTGAAGGCATTTTCGGGAGTAGCGATATATATTCATTGGACATGATTTCTTTTTTACTAGTTCAAGGTCTTACTTCATTGGCTGATCCGGTATTATTCCATTTGGAGGCAATACTTTATATTGTGCCATCATAATTTGCATATATTGACATGGCAATCAATAAAGATTGGTGAAACCGTGCCCATGATATGTCAGCTATATTTGCTGGCAGGTTTCTGTATATGATTGGGTACATCAAATCACTTGTTATTTCGTGCATCAATACTTTTTGGTGGGTGTTTGTTTCTTTTCCTAGCACTTTGAACTAGTCACCAGCTTTCCTTGGTTGGGTGTTATTACATTTCTGTTAGGATTACCAAGTTGGTGCTCACAGCTGAAGGGAGAGGGGGGTGGACGGGGGGGGCGGGGCAAGGCCGGTGGGGATGAGTCAGTTGTGCAATAATACTTGATCCATAAAACCATTCACCACAAAAAAATCTTAGATCTGAAACATAAGCATTAAGGCAAAGAAAGCAACAACACCATAGCACATAACACTGTATTTTTTTACATGGAGACCCTGTTAAAGAAAAAACCAGGGTGGGGATCAAACCTACTAGATAATATACTAGCATATAAATCCTATTAAAGGTACAATGAGAATGCACATGCATTCAGGCTCACTATGTAGAGATCATTGCTCAAAGATACAAAAGAGGGCAACAGACTTGGAATGTACAACAATCCACTATATTATGAGTTGACCGATAGGATCTCATGCCAATATAGCTCCAATAAAGTACATCAACTCTTGGCCTTAACAGATTCTGCTCATACTTCTGCTCTCAATCACAGATATAAGTTATAACATGCTTGTATGCCTTCGCATCTCATATACTCATCGCATCATCCATCACTTCCAAATACAAAATTAATTCATCTTTTTTATAAAATGCATCAACATAAAACTGAGTTGGCCAAGATTAAGACCATAACCACAATAATACATTACAATACCCAATGCTATCCAAGATATGTCAATTAGGACATAGCTAGGACCCAAACAAATAATCACCAACATGCCACAATTTGTAAATCACGCTCACAATCCAATGCAACATGTTAACTAACCAAGCCGGCTAAGAAAGCATCAACGCGCTTCATAGACTCTTCTGAATCAATCACATAAGTCAATGCGATCCAGCAACAAGAATAGGACACCATTAAAAAACAATAACAATCCTCATAAAATACCACAACAACAAAACATTTGCCTTTGAATCCACGAACAACTCTACATTGTTCATCATGAACATCACTGAGCAATCTCAGTCATAAAAGAAAAATAGTTTGCATGTCTCAAAATCATGAACTACTCCAACTGAGGACATATATATCATACCAACAAGTTAGCAACATGACATTTTGCATACCCCACTCATAGTAACTTGCTCAAATCACAACATCAACAACTGCGATCCAACAATAATCATTCACAAACATCCATAAATCTATCTGCAACTACGCACCATCTAATTGATAATACAAAAATCCTACGTTGTCGGTTCAAATTCTGGTACGGATGCAGGTTCGACATTTGGGTTTGACTTTTGTCCAAATTTTTTTGGGGTTGGGTTCGGATTTATTTTGGGTTCATCCGTACAAAAACGTTTTTTTTTTTTTAAATATTTATGTGTGTGTATATGTAAGTCCATACATCACTATGCTTATAGTAAAGCAACATAGCAAAATACACCATCATATCTATGTTTCAATTCAATAGGATATTAATTGCATCATTTAGCTATGCATACAACATGATACACTTGCTTGGTCACGTGCATGGAACATATTTCCATATGAAGAGGACAGTTTGAGAAGGAAAGAAATTATCAAAAGACAAGTGCAGTTATCTGAATGCTTGGTTTGTAACTTTGTATTGGTTAGAGGATTTCTATCTAGGTTAGATCAAAAGTTGAGATTCAAATTTTAAGCCCTGGATTCAGAAGTATCCTATCTTTTTTAAAGAGATTCCTCTATTAACATCAATTTGGATTTCCTCTATAAAAAACACTTTGAAAAAGTCTTACAAATAGGCTTTGAGACCAAATTCAGCCCAAGTTTGGCCACTGGGCAGCAAATTCTTCAAAATTGGCTGCAAATTCTGACTGGGTTCCTCTAACAGAATTTGCAGCAAATTCGCAGCTCTGTAGGCGAATTTGGGGAGAATTTGACAAGGACCAGACTTTGTACAGAATTGAACCAGACTTTGAGGGTTGCTGGAGAGAATTTGGTAACTTAGCAAAAATCATACCGATCCAATCTCTCCACAGAATAAATTGTCAATACTATTACGAAAAGAAATATGTTGACATCAATGACAAAACATTAATGCCAAAACATGTAATGCAATCTCTTGCAACAATCCCAACAATATCCGAACAATTCTTGAGTTGATTTGGTAGGTTAGATACTCAGCATTTTGCTTGTGCATCCGTTTACCAACTTGGTTCCTTGCAGACACAGTGATTCTTTTGGAAGCACTATCTAGTCCTGTTTGATTTATTGCAACACTCATCATACTAATTCATCCCCGATTGAAGCAATCTTCATCTTTATTTGTAAATTGGACAGCATTTTCTTGTTTGGCCAATTTATTGATTTGGCTTGGTGCATTGTGACTATGTAAACCTTCCTAGTTATCAGCAATAAATTGTTGTGTTAGTGGCATTTTCTGATTGAGGTCCTTAAATTCTTCATTCCAACTCTTCATTGATTGGTAATTCGCGTATTGTTCGCACTAGTAGCTCATCAAAGAGTTATAGGCTTCAAGTTTATAAAAAATATCTCATTTAGTTTAACATTTTAGGATATTATATTTTGGTGGAGTTTGTTGGTGGGCCCCTGGTGTGCTGCCACTTTGGTTTTTGCTTGAGACTTAAGTCCCAAATCTGATGTCTGAGGACGTTTGCAGTTCTTATATCAGAGTGGCCAATATGCCATTGTGAGCATTGTTGAAGGCTCACAACCTCATGTGCATATGTTGTGATTGTTGTCTTGTCTGTGTTGGTGAACTGGCTGTGGTAAGACTTGTGGAACTTAAAGCTTGTTAATGGTTTGGTGCCTTGTGTATTCTCACTAAGCTGTTCTCCTCCACATTGTGAAATGTGACTTAAGTAGTTGAGGTATTAATATTTTTGGAGTGATATTTGAGGAAAGGCTCATAAGCCCGCCTCCCAATATCGTTACTTGTGCCCTGCTATCATTAGCTTATCCAGACATTTTGTCACCATAACAACCTTTCTGGGCTAATTTCAGCTTGTATTGGATCAATGGTCACTTTGGTGACCAGGGACTGAATCTAGCCCCCTTACTTTTTCGTTGAGCTCCATATAGGTGATTTTTTCTGTGGAGCATATCTTGGGCCTACAGAGTCAGATTTCACAATCTACATATTGTTGGAAAGGTAGGTTATATCCAGCTCATTTTGCCGTTTATCAACATTAATTGTAGCTTGAAGATACTCCATAGGCTTTTCCCAGTTTCAGTACCAGATACTCTTATCTTTGATATTAAGAACCCCAATGCACTAAAAAATCTTGCATCCTCAATAGAACCTAATATCATGGCTCGACATACGTCAGCAAGTAGAGAGATCCATTTGTTGATTGAAATATTCTACTTTGATCAGGATAGTTTATAATCGCTTCTTTAATCCAGTTCTCAGGCATTTAAATTTTAGACAAACAGTTTTCTTGCATGTATTCAGTTACTATTTTCAGTTGCAATATGTATTCAGTTACTATTTTCAGTTGCAATATGATAATGTTTGAAATGTTCAGTAAGAACTCAGACAACAATATTATCATCAAGAAACTTTTTTCAGATAATCTCAAACTAAGACAAGTTCTGATTGGAAGTAAACTCTGACCTTAATATAACAGCAGCATTGCATGCATTAAATTGAGATAAAAATATCGGTCCAAATATTCCTTGACCGGCAGATTAGATTGATGCACAGAAGCTGCTTGAATAAATCTGATTGCATTGACAAATCGTAATGGCAGTTTTCAATACATTTGATGTCTGGAACTAGAAATCACTTGCTCAGAAATTCATATCAATAGTGAGTCTGAGTTGCAGCAGTAAACCATAATGCAGAGAATAATTATATTGTAGAATCCACTGTAGTTTATGCTGTTTTCAATGCATCTTGATGTCTGAAACTAGAAATCACTTGCTCGGAAATTCATATCAGTAGTGAGTCTGAGTTGCAACAGTAAACCATAATGCAGAGAATAATTATATGATAAAATCCACTGTAGTTTATGTCGAAGTAATAACTACTGCAATAGCTAAACTGGACTACACATGAAGAAGTGCATTAGAAACATCAACCACCTGTCTTCAGGCGGTACACACACCCAAGTCTCATATAAATTTTTGCCAGGTCTGAAACATAAATCTGAATGATGACAGTTGCCAATGATCACATAAAACCCTTCCAAAATATGGTGTTCACTTCAGACCACAGCCATCCAAGCTATTATGAAAATATGGTAAATAAACCACCCAAATCTGAAGCAATATGTCTTCCCCTTGCAAAAAGACTCCATCCAAAACCCTAGAAAAGCGAGCTGAAAATTGACCTAGTATCGTAGTACGCTACTGTTGTTGTACGAACCATGGATTAAAATCTCTCCAAGAAGTGGCAGATATCTATGGTTCTCGAGAGAACTTTTGCAAAATGAAAAAATTTAAGGTTTTCTCTCGAGAAATTGATGCCAAGAAGACCTTAAATTCTCGGTGAGAAGCTGGCCACTTATCTGTGATAAATCACGAACTTCTTGCAATAACTTAACTACTTCTTGTGGATGCCACTAGTAAAACTGGGATGCCAAGCGACTTTCCCAGTCATGTTTATGTTGCAATTTTGAGTGTTTGGAGGAGAATAGAAGGGTTTTGGTGGAGAGAAAGTCTTTGGCAGCCTTGTAGATTGATTGCAAGCGGATTTGAAGTGGACTAGTTTTTACTAGAGCTACTAGGAAGGGGAAGAGGAAGATTAGACTGGTTTCATATTGTACTTGACATTTGGATTTGCTTATCTTTTTACAAATACAATTTGCTATTTTAGTTTGCTTCAGAGTTTAGAGCCTCTGACTATGACTGCCAGCCATCAGCATTCCACATGAGGATACCGATTTGTCACACACACACACAAATATATATATCAGCTTGTTTGGTTTGTCTACACATTTACTAACTCATTAGATGCATCCCCTTATTGAATTTTGCAAAATAAATACATTTCTAATTAATTTAAGTCATTTTTAAATTTCCTGATATTTTCTCAAGAAGTTACCAAATTATCTCTAATGTTTTCAGGGAACTTTTCTTTTTGCCGCGCCGATAGTGGCAAAGAACGAGATTTTGAACTATGGTACAATCCATAGTTGAAAAAGACTCACCTTGGACTCAGTAAACCAAAAAATTGAACTTTGACTTATATTCAAAAAAACTCAGGAAAGGACCCTGCAAGGACTCGGTAAAAGAAAAAAGTCATAGTTTTACATAAGAACATATAGAAATTAATGCATTTAGAGAACTTAAGAGCCATGATTGATATATTACACATGTCATATGAATCTCAAACGCTCAAAATTTGAAATTTAATCATAGTTGCAAATTTTTTAAATGTATAACAGCAGCATAAGTTTATAGATGTTTACAAAATTAGATATAATGATATGTCCAAATGTGAAAAACTGAAAACTAAAGACTACATCTTACTCTTCCCTCTTCTAATATAACATAATTTTTCAAGTCTTAAACTAGTAGGTGTTGAGCCAACTAAAGAAAGAGTTAATTCTTCTTCTTCAACATCAAAGTTAATTCTTCTTCTTCAACATCAAAGTCCTCATCTTCACTATGCTCCAGCTCATTGGAATCATCCAATGCTGCATCTGCAATATCTTCTTCAGTAAGGAGTACATCATCACTGTCATCTTGTTCATTGATGGTCCAATAACCATATGGATCAATTTCATCCAAGTCAATGGACTCATGTGCAACACCCTCCACCTTTCTAGTGTAAAGGGAAGATTGAACCAAATGAAGATAAGATTATTGAGTCTCTTCTAGGTCAAGCTATTTCTCTTCTCCGTGCGAATGTTTTCAAATAAACTCCATTTCCTTTCACACCCAAAAGCACTACATGGCTGGGTCAAAATACAGATGGTTTGAAGATCAAGCATGCCAGTACCATAATACTCCCACCATAATCTACAAAAAAAGATTAAGATATATAAGAAATTTAGAATCGAATAAAAAATATAAGTTTGTAACACATTAACAATCATTATCAAGTTTCCAGTTTTTTCTTCTAGTATTTAAAAAAATCACCTAGTTTTGTTTTTCTCTCTTGTCAATTGCTTGTTGTGAAGAAAAGAGCCTCCTCTTTGCACCCTTGTAGATTAGCAACAATAACCATTTCCAAATTCATAACTAAGAATTGTCAAAGACTCAAACTCAACAATGAAAATTTCCAAATTCACGAATAATAAACAAGCTATAACAAATGTAAAATCTCACCTCGAACTCAACAAAACCTTGTCTCTCAAAAGACAGTCAAGAGCCATCTTATCAATGCATGTAATAACACCTGCAATGACCTCCTCATCAACCTTAAATGAAGTAGAACCTCAGGTTTAAGTATGCCAAGGCATGTATCAGTTGATGGAGTTGGTTGTCCAACTACGATCAATGATACACCAAAAGACTTCATATTTTTTGAATTTCCACCATAGTAATGTGAAATGGCCTCTTTGGCCCTATCCATACCCTCATAAATGAAACCCACTGGCATTCCCTCTCCATCCACCATATGAAGAAACCTTACCAAAGGTTTTGTCAACTAGAAAAATAAAAAGAAATTTAAATTATAACAAAAATAACCCCTTAAAAAAATAAGTAGATTATCTTGTATAAAGTTTATATCTAGATTTGTTACTTACCTTGACCAACTCATCTCCACCTTTGTTGAATCAATCATCAAAAACAACACTTACTATCTTCTCTACCTCAAGTTTTTTGGAGACTATAGATTGTAGCCAAGCATCAAACACAAACATTTTCTTAAGATGAGGAAATGGCTAGCAGATCGTGTCACTCCTAGTCGCACAAGGTCCTTGGCATTTGTGTGTTTAATCATAAAAAATGAGGACCCAAATATTGTTGTAGATGAATTTGGTGACACTTTTAGCATTTTCAACCACCCTTTTCACCCAGCTTATCTTTCCAATGCCTTATAACAAGTCCAAGCAGTGTGCAATGCAAGGACTCCATGTGATTATAGAATGCCACTCCATAAGGATTCTACCTACAGATAAATATGCAACTACATTGTCCATTATAATTTGGACAACATTCTCAACCCTAACTTCCTAGACCACCCTATTTAACAATTGTGCAAAGTCTCAACACTTTTTATTTCATTTGAGGCATCTATAGACCTTAGAAATACCATTGCGCCATTAGAAGCCAACACGAAGTTGAGGAGAGTTCTATTTCTTCCATTTGTCCATCCATCAAATAAGATGTTGTATCCTTTTCTATTCCAATTTTTTTTTCCAATCATCAACCACAACGTTTGCATTTCACATTGCTTCCTCTAGCAATGGCCCACTCTTCAAAGTCATAAGTTGTCTGGCCTTAAACTACTTGCCTACAACTATAAATGCAATAAGAAAAACTTCCCAATATAGTTTGTTCACCGCAATAAAATTTAAATTATTGTAGTAGCAAAAAAGAACTACCGCTATCATTGCTTTCCCGTGCTTTTATTCCATCATGTACCTTCAAGTGAAGGTTGTACTCCTAGAACATTGTGTGGAATTAAAAACATTGGACTTGATGAAAGAGGATTTTGAGTTCAATAACATCATCCTCATTGTCAACAGTAGATGAATTTAGCTGATGATGATAGAAGGTTGTACTTTGGCGAGTGCGACTACAATGAGTCAAACTGGATGCATTTGGATTCATTGCAGATATCATGGCTTCTTCTTTTTTTTTTCCTTTCTTCTTTTTGTAATTCATATTCAACGAGAAGGGCATTCATGTGTCTAATATTATTTGGAGTTGTTTTGGGGCAATATTCCATACCTTGTCCGAGTATTCTAGCAAAGTGGTGTTTTGATCTATCACTCCACCTATCATCTTGTTGGTAAACAGATTTGTCTTCACATAAAACTTCCAAAATAACCCTTATTCGCCCAACAAAGAAGACACAAGCTACCAACAGTTGAGTCACTTTGCCACTGGATTGTGTAATCGCCTTCTGAATTTTATAGGGTATAGCTCCCCGATTTAGATATACAAAGAATGAAATTAAGAAATGCTTTTAACCTGAAAGCAAAGGCTACCCTAACTATTCTTGGATAGGGGGCGAATAGCCATTACCTACTTCACATAAACACCTCATAGCCAAGGTAAAGAAATACAATCCTTTACTCTCTTATGAGTTAAGAGCATAAAAGAGACCACAAATATAGAAAAACGATACACTTGCAGCTTCTGAACAAAATCGACACACAAGGAAATAAAGATCTTAAAATACTCCATGATTCACACCATAACCATGAAATGAAGAATGGAACACACAGTCTCAATATCCTTCAAGGTATCATTTCATTTCAAAAATAAACATATCTCAGAAAATCATGTACAGCTTCATTATTCAGAAAAACACAAGCAACAAAGACTACTATTTATCTTTCCATTCCTTTCCCCTCCCAACATACAATTTGGTAAGGTAAGAAAATAGGAAAAAGGACTCCCCCTATCATGCAGCAACTATGTCTACTGAAAAGCGGAACCTCCTCTCATACTTGCTAAAGCATATTTAATCTCATTCATTCCCGCAACATTTTGGTTATTAGCACAATTGTTTCTTGGTGAGGCCTTTTATCTTCTTCTCAATGGATATATTCTTGAGGAACTTAATTACCACTTCCATATTAAAGTTGAAAACCATTGACACAATGCTCCCCCGTCTAGTCACATTAATTTTACAATATATATGCATCTATTGGGGAAACCGATGCCCACTAATTAAAGTTAAATTTGGTGCCTATCTCATGGCAATCAGTATAATTCATTATGATGTGTCAATTCTGCATATTAGGCACGTGCCCTTCATATATTGTTACCAAGGTTATATAAAGTCTCTTAAGAAACTAATCAACACATGTGGATCTATCAAACCCGTGGCTTCAATACCTTCATACCCGGCCCTTCAAAATTTTGTAGACAAGTTGAAAAGCATGCATTTATTGCATGTGGAGGCATTGGCATTCTGTCAATCATATGGGTGATGGTCCCCCGCATTTCACTTGTCAGATATATTTTTCTCTGGTCAAAGACCATTTAATGAGGATTATCTCTCCTTCAAAATTCAATAGCTTTCATAATGGGAAGAGTGAACTTTGAATGCTTGGTCAACATGTCACATACTCATCACCGCAAACATTTCATCTTCCATCTATGTTATGTTTCTGTTCCATCGGATACTCAGCACCTCCAAGACCATATATGAAAGCCATTGGTATGACAGATGGTGTAAAACATGGACTCCACATTGTAGTGTTTCCTCTGTCTCGCCATTTAGATCTTCAGTCGATGGTCAAACACTTCACACACAATATTCATACCATTGATTACGGTGAATCACCAAGGAAGATGATTTAAGATTCAAGTATAGAATACTATGGTGTTTTAAGAAAACTTCATTTCAAAGATCTTTGCGAAATATACACCATTGGGTGCTTCATGAGGATCAAAGGTGTCACCCTTTTAGACCATGGTTCTAATGTCAATAGCATTGCATTACATTGATTACACATTCCAATTGAGTATCCATGACTCGCAGCCGGCTCCTACATTCTTGCGACAAAGAAACCTATGCTTTCACAATCCAAAATATTAATATGGTAACATGTCAGCAGATTGTGGATTTCAAAATTATTTGTTGTAAGGCATCATCTTTGGTTTGCACACTGTTTCCAATATATAGTTGGATTGGTATGACTCGAGGGTCTCAAGGATGATCGGGCACCAATGGTTTTGCATAGAGATTCAATTCCAATCAACCTTTCTTCTCATGGCTATTAGTGATGTAGCCGTCCGGAGATCACCCTGACATGAAGTCGTTTGAACATATATCGTGGCATCTTCAACGACCCAATCAAAGATAGTGACTGATCTTGATATGCTGTAGGGAACTCCATGTTAATGTGCAACAGCCGGTGTATTCATTTCGTAGGCATGAGATGGCTCAGGTCACTCCATTTGGGGTTTTAAGTGTCAAGTTCAAACATGGGTTCCATTTATCATGGTTTAACACAAACATCACTTTTAAAACCCTCCAAGTTCATGGGCTATTATACTACACTGACCTGTAGATAGCTCGCATCTTCAAAGGCAAAGGTGGAAGTTGGGCTTTGAGCATCCTGATATGAGTGAATGTATGAGAAATGCTAGCCTTTGCTCTTTTCTCGCACAACCATAACATTGACTTCACATCCCATGAACTGAAAAATTGTGTTTTTGAACTTGAACCTATCAAGCCTGCATACTGGATTTTGAAACAGAACTTTGAACTCCCAATCATGATACTCGAACAGACTTGCAGATATGAAACGTACATACTGAACTTTGAAGATGAGATTTGCATTCTCTTGAACTACTGAATCACACCCATAATCATGTCTCTGAATCTGACGTTAAACTTCAAACTAGGGTACTTAAATCTGCATATCAAAATCTGACTTGGATCTGCATTTGGCCTTCGAACCATTGTGCCATATCAAACCATTTGAACCTTTGAATCATTGAACCTTGTTCAATTGGTTCCAAAACTACAAAGGAAAGCCTTGAACTTGTGTGCTTGAGCATTTTGGTTCATTGTCATGAAACTTCATCTGAAACTTGCCTTACACAACATTTACAACATAGACCAGAGGAGAATTAAAGAGAATCAAGGAAAAGATCATTAGGAGGATGCAATTTTCAAGTTTAAAATTTTCCATTTGCCACATTCTTGCAAGTCACCTCTCCCTTTTATTTCCCTTTATCCCATATTTTCATGCCTTGTATTTGGTTTTTCCTGATTTGGAGCTGCCTTGCACTTTCTATTTGAAGTTGACATAGCTGTTATAAAATGAAAAAAACAATAGGGCTTTATGGAAAAAAAATTTGATAATGAGTCATTTATATTAACATAGTTTAAATCTGGAGTTACATTACTGCTAGGTTCTATCTCAAAGTACTGTAGAGTATCACCGAACAACTACCAACCAAAATTCAACTTTTACATCATAAAAAATATCATATGTTTCTATCTAATAATCTTAAGTAGATTTAACAGGAACAAAATTGATTTGCAATTAGAACCAAGAAAAGCATTGTTAACTCTCTAGTCAGATGAGAGACGCTAGTCCTCCTTCACTGGTAGCATCTTCAGATCCTTGTTGGCCTTGTAGACTACTGCAGAAGCCTTCATGCCTGTCATCAAGATTGAGGTTTTTAATGAACTGATTCAGGTTTTCTAGCTCCCTTTGGTTCAGCATGTCTTTGTGTATAGAGAAATGCTGGCAAAAAATTATATCCTTTTTGTGGATCAGTAGTTGTCCTTCCCTCACCAGCATCATGTATCTATCTCTGGATATCTCTAGTGCAGTAGCAACCTGTGACATGAATTGAAAGTGTATGAGTTTACATCCAAACTCAACGAGTCGTCTCCTCCTTTGAAAAATCTCTCCATTCCTATCCTTCCATAGGAGCCATAAAATCTCACATGTTAAGACAAACCAAAAGGTGCTAGCTTTTAAATCAAACGAGTCCATAAAACCAGCTAGAATTTCACTCCATGAAGACCAGGACTACTATTCCATGTAATGGATGAACCAAAGAAAATGGACCATACACCACATGCATAACTACACTCAAAAAATGAACGCTCATGTGTTTCAGGGACATACAAAGACCACACATAATGGGACTGCCTTTATCAAGAGGGAGGGTATTACCTACAGCAAGTTTCTTTAGCAAGAAAAGCCATCTAAAACAAGACTTTTTAGGTTCTCATGGGGAATGCTAGAAAAAGTCAAAGATAAAAGGCCATTTAGAGACGGACCAACTCAGACCCCAGCCTTGGTTCACTCTTTCAAAGGTAGAGCATCCAACTCTTAACATATTATAAATCTACTTAGTAGAAATCTTAAAACATTCAGTGTCATCATTCCATTTAACCCACTGTAAGAACTGATTAGTATTCATGACATGACTAGGACAGAAGTTACCCACAGCTTTAGTTATTATAGAGTAAATCTTCTTCTGAGTATTAGGATTTTTATATATGGCTGAGATTTCGTCCCAAGACCCTAACCGATTGTCAATCAGAATATCTTTAACCATAGAAATTCCATATTTATACTAGTTTTTAGCAGAACAACTTTGAGTTAATGCAAGAGATTTCCCATTGGTCTCCACTCCCCACCAAAGAGATCTATCCATAACAGAGTATGTAGGAGAACCTCCACTGGCTTCCCTGAATGAAATAAGGTTTCTAACCTAGGACCGTGCCTTACATAGGGATTGAAAGACTTTTGAACCAAAAATAGAAAGCTGAAAGTTTCAAAATACTTTATCACATTGAGGAACATTTGTCCAACCTTTAACTTTTTTGATAACAGATCTGTTGATGTTGTTTCTAACTAGGACCTTCCATGGTTCCTCACCAGAGAGAGCTTGAAGGATCCACTTTGATGCCAAAGCAATGCCATGAGATTTCAAATATTTAATGCCCAATCCACCCTTACTTTTAGATAGACAGCACTATTCCCATTTAACACAATGCCTCTTTTTTTTACCCAAACCATCTAACCATAAAAAATCTCTCATAATCCTTTCAAGAATGTTAGATTGGTAATTAGCAAAGAGCCATGTTGAGGAGAAGTAGATGTGATAAGCAAATAGGACTTTCTGAACCACTTACACCCTCCTTGCCAAATAAAGAAGATGGGTCTCTCATTTCAAATATTTATTCTCAATTTTGGAGAAAAGCCAATCCCACATATCTTTGAGGGATGGTTCAATAGAGAAAGGGATTCCCAAATACGTGACAATAGAATTGGGCTCAAGCCATTGCCAACCTTTTTTCACAATCCACTCAAGGAGTGAAGCTCAAGCCATTGCTAACATTTGTTCACAATCCACTCAGGGAGTGACAATTGACAACCTATGATGGAAGATTTGTGGGGTGTCACTTTAGCCCCAAAAACCAAGCAGAAGAACTAAAGCCTGTTGTTCATGTTGTCAAAATTATCATCTTCTAATTTAATAAATAAAATAGTGCCATTTGCAAATTGAGCATTAAGGAGTACCTCCTGATTAGGAAGGGTGATACCTTTGACTAGAGGTCCAAGTTGAGGAGCTCTAAGAATACTAAACAAGGTATCTGCTGCAATTACAAACAGAGCTAGGGCAATAGGGCACCCTTGTCTTATAGACCTTTGAAGAGTAATACTTTTAGTTAGCTCACCACTGGCATCAATAACTGTCATGTCCCCTCTTTAGCTCCTTCTGGCAGTGATATGTGAGTTAGCCTATCAAGGAGTCTCGTAGGCTAGCAAGAGTGTTTAGAGGCTCAATCAGGGTTACAGTGTTCGGATTTGAAGTTTCTAACAGTGAGGGCATGATTCAGAGGAGTTCCTTAATTATAGGAGGAGACCCCTACTTTCTAGGAGGTGGAGGTATCATCCAGCATTGAGGTTATAGGAGATCGTCCCCTGGTTTCAATTTCGGGAGATTCAGAGGTCTTCCTACTTTTTAGGGTTATCCCTAGATTTGAGGGATGAGACAATCGATTATTTCTTGATATCCGGCATCAGTCACAAGTGGTGGCAAGTTCAGTTTCACCTTCTAATGGTGATCTGGCTATTAGTTGGCTCTTGGGGAAATATTTAAATATTTCCCTAAGTTAGTAATTAAATATTTAAATAAGGCTAATTTATTAGCCCCTGGGCTGAAATAAGGAGATTTTTGGCTCCAATTGGTCAGTTGTGTTGGGGTGTGATAGTCCGTTGGAAAGTGCCAGACCTCTACTATTTGATTTTCAGCTACAAGAGCTTCGGTGACGCTTGATACTTTTACCATGATTGAAATAATGTTTTTTCCTCTATGTTGACGCCAATAATGAAAATAAACATTATAACCCAAAGTTTCCACTTAAGTCATATTAGGTCATTTTTAGGGTTCGAATGCCTAGTAGGGAGTTATAAGGAGAAGCAAAGGAAGGAAAGATTATCTTTTACATTATTCATCCATCATTTTGGGCGCTTGGCTCTGGTAGAGCATTCCTCCAACTAGGACGCCAACCCTAGGTTGAGAGAGTAAACTGTTTGGGACGTAACCCTCAAATAGCTATAATTAAGCAATCTTCAATACTATTTTCAGGTAGACAGCAAGCAGTTTCAGCAGCAGCCACCATCTCAGATCTGATCTTCAGCAGCAGCTGCCATCTCAGATCTAATATTCAGCATTGGGCCGCCTTTTCTGTACACCTAGGCATTGGAATAAGAACAGATCCGCTGCAGACCTATAGCTGGCCGCCTATCCATATCTGGCATTGGTTGTAGCTAAAGTATTGGGTTGCTTTTATTTTTGTAACAGTTATTATTGGGTTCGTTTGGGTATTCCCAGCTTTCAAGCGCTGTAGTTTTGGATTATTACTATGCTGTTTAAATATTGTTGTTACTAGTAGATATTGAAACACATCTATTTTGAAGAGAAAATATCAAAAATCAAACACCAAACTTCTGCACTTCTGTCTACTCTGTAAGAACACTTAAAAATTGCAGGAGAATTCTATTTATTTAAATAAAATTACAGCAGATCAGTGAATCGGTCTGCTAGGGATATTTCAGTGGTATCAGAGCCGGATCTTGCCAGCCTGTGAGTTGATTACAATCTAGGATTGAAACACTATGGCCGATGAATAGAGAAATGCCAGGCAGAACCAAGTAGAAGAACAAGAAAGAGCAATGATGCAAACACTCATCACAACACAGCCCTTGATAGTCCAAGCCCTTGAGAGATTACAGGATAACTTGGAAAGAATGGAGTTGGATAGGCACAGGGGTAGACAGGGATGCAATAGATCTGTGTCAGTAGCAGGGACTCAGCACAGCCACAAATCTCATGCTTCTATAAGGAGCTCCCTTCATTCCCATAGGAGTGAACGCCCCCATACACCTACTGGAGACAGACCCTTGCTTCCACAATTCTTACCAAGAGAGCGTAGAGCACAGGTAGATCCACCGGAGGTGGAATTTCAAGAATTTGTTATGGAAGCTGCAGCTGAATGGAGGGCATTACCTCCTGAGTTCCATGATGTTTTTCTTTTTCCCCAGTACTGTTCTCAACATAGGGATACTACTAGATTTAGAGGTGACAGGGGTTTTAGACCACAACAAAATAATGATCTCAACAGAGCTATTGGGAAAGTCTCACTGGTCACTTATGATGGTGCAGGTAGTACTAGTGCACGAGCTTGGGTGCACAAATTGGATATTTACTCATCTTTACATCCCATGCCAGAGAGGGAGGCTATACAGTTCACTATATTACACTTGAATGGGATTGCATATGACCGGTGGCATCATGGGTTGATCACCCAGGATCGTGGATTGATTCACTCTTATACAGATTTTACTGAGCGGCTTATTACTCGGTTTGACCAAAAAGACACAGAGATCTACTACAGAGAATTGGCTCATCTTAGACAGACAGGACAGGCTGAAACTTACATTAATGAATTCCAACTCATTGCTGTGATGGTACCTGATATGCCCCAGAAGCGGAGTGTGATGTTATTCATTGAGGGGTTGCAGGACAAACTTAAGGGATTGGTTCGAGCATTCCAACCAGCCAACCTTAAGGACGCCACAGATGTAACACTAAGACTGGACGTTATTCCTACTTATCAATCTGATAAGAGACCATTCAGGGACGCAAGACCTCCACAGAAGGCCAACACCTCACAAAATAGAGATGGACAATCAGCTAGACCCCCTAGGATGGACCCAGAGACACGGAATGATTTGAGGAGGGAAAAGCTTTGCTTTTCATGCAAAGAATCTTGGGAGCCCGAGCACCGTTGTATGGGTAAGGGTAAGGTTCATTTGATTGAGGTGACATCTAAGTTTGGTGATGAGGAGATACTTGACACTGACACTGAGGACAGTCCCGAGGAGACTCATTGGGAGCAATCTCAGTTGGAATTGGACATGCCAAAGTCATTGGCAGCAGCCAAAGTGACTATGGCTACCTTATTTGGTTATCCCAAATTCCACGTCTTTCGGCTGAAAGGCACATTACAAGGCCAGAGAATCACGAGCTTGGTCGATACAGGAGCTACACATAACTTTATTGATCAGAAATTGGTTGAGAAACGTGGGTTACAATCTGAGATATTTGAGGGTTTTGGAGTAAAGGTTGCATATGGTACAATTTTGGGCTGCACTAGGAGGATCTCACAGCTTAGAATTCAGATGGGGGATTTCACTTTGACAGATGACTTCTATATTCTACCCTTGGAGGATTATGATGTTATTTTGGGTATGCAGTGGCTATAGGGAATTGGAAGGTATATTATTGATCACCGCCGCATGCAGTTAGAGTTTTTGTCTGGGGGGAAGAAGGTGACCCTGAGAGCAGCTTCAGACAGTGGACCTAAGGAGGTGACGTCTCGCAGGATGGAGTCTATTATTAGACATGATGATATGATTTGGGCTACACGTTGTCTTGTGAAGTCCAAAATACCTACTCCTCAGGATGGCAAAACATTTCATGTTGATATTCAGTCAATAATGGACCGACATGGGAGAGTTTTTGGTGACATACCTCCTGGTATACCTCCAGATAGAGGGTTTGAGCACGAGATAGAAATGGAGGATGGAGCTAAACTAGTGATCACCACTCCATATCGTCACCCTAGGGCATACAAGGATGAGATTGAGAAGACCATTCATGAGTTGTTGGACATGGGCTTCATACGCCCCAGCTCTAGCCCCTTTGCTTCTTCTATGGTACTTGTCAAGAAGAAGGATGGGACCTTGCAGATGTGTATAGATTACAGGGCACTGAACAAAAAGACAATCAAAAACAGATACCCTATTCCACGCATTGATGAGTTGCTAAATGAGCTTCATGGAGCTATCTACTTCTCTAAGATTGATCTTTGTTCAGATTATCATCAGATCTGTGTACAATCAAAGGATGTACACAAGACGGCTTTCCGCTGCCATTATGGACATTATGAGTTCTTGGTGATCCCTTTTTGGCCTTACCAATGCACCAGCTACTTTCCAGTCATGTATGAACCACATCTTCAACAAGCAGTTGAGGAAATCGGTTCTAGAGTTCTTTGACGATATCTTGATCTACAGCCAGACTTGGGATGACCACATCAGGCATGTTGAGGAGGTACTTAGCATCATGGAGAACCAGTCTCTATTTGCTAAGTTGTCCAAATTCACATTTGGACTTAGAGAGGTTTTGTACTTGGGCCATGTGATCTGTGCTGACGGAGTTAAAGTACATGAGGAAAAGATTCAGGCTATTCGTGATTGGCCCTATCCCCAGAGCATTTCTGAGTTAGGTGGGTTTCTTGGTCTGTGTGCTTATTACAGGCGGTTTGTGAGGGATTTTTCTCAGTTAGCAGCACCATTGACTGATCTCACAAAGAAAGGAGCTTTCAGATGGACAGAGCAGGCACAGGGAGTCTTTGATAGACTCAATGAGGTTATGAGTACCTATCCAGTATTAGCACTTCCCAATTTCTCACAGCCTTTTGTGCTAGAATGTGATGCCTCAGGTGTGGGCATAGGAGTAGTGTTGATGCAAAATAAACATACCATTGCCTATGAGAGTAGGAAACTGAGGGATAATGAGAGAGTATACTCTACATATGACAAGGAAATATTGGCTATCATGCATGCATTAGCCAAGTTCAGGCAGTACATTGTTGGCAGCAAATTTGTGGTGAGGACGGACCACAACAGTCTGAAATACTTGATCAGACAGAACTCAATGATAGATAGCAGAAATGGGTAAGCAAAGTCCAAGCCTATGACTTTGACATAGAGTTCATTAAGGGAAAGAATAATGCGGTTGCTGATGCACTTTCCAGAAAATCATATAACGCTGCCATATGTTCATTGAGTGAGATTTTAGCAGATTGGAAGGCTCAACTTCTAGTTGAGTACTCCAAAGATCAGCAGGCTTGTGAAATCATGGATGGGCTGATTTCAAAAGATAGGTATAGTGTAGTAGATGAGATCATCTATTACAAGAGCAGAGTGTTCCTTATTCCGAGTTCTCGATTGAAGGAGCGAATTTTGCAAGCTTACCACGACACCCCTATAGCAGGGCATCCAGGGTACATTAAGACTTACAAGGCATTACGAGAGAGATTCTCTTGGAAAGGACTCAAGGATGATGATTTACGTCATGTTCGAGAATGTTTGACATGTCAGCAGAATAAGTCTGAACATAACTTCCCTGCTGGATCATTGCAGCCATTACCCATACCAGAACAGAAGTGGACAGGGATCTCCATGGACTTCATTACAAGTCTTCCTCGAGTACAGGGGAAAGATTGTATATATGTGGTAGTTGACAGATTGACCAAATACGCGCATTTCTTTCCTATCACAGCTGACTTCACCGCATCTCAGATAGCAGAGTTGTTTTTCAGAGAGGTGTTTAGAATCCATGGCCTTCCCAAGACCATAGTGAGCGATAGAGACAATAGGTTCATGAGTTCATTCTGGCATGAAATTTTCAGGCTCACTGGTATAGAGTTGACACCTAGTACCAGCTACCATCCACAAACAGACGGACAGACTGAGATTGTAAACAAATGGGTGGAGGGATATTTACGCAACTATGTCTCTGGACAGCAGAGAGCATGGTTGCGTTGGTTACACCTGGGCGAGTATTGTTACAATACTACCCATCATATGTCTATTTCTATGACACTATTCAGAGCCCTTTATGGTTATGATGCCTTATCATTCGTAGACTTGGCCATTGAGGACAGTAGAGTTCCTCTAACACAGGACTGGGTTCAAGAGAACCAAAACATTATGAAATCCCTCAGGGAGAACTTGCAACAGTCACAGAATCAGCAGAAGATCTATGCTGATCGGCATCGAGTGGAGAGGGTGTTCGAAGTGGATGATTTGGTCTTTCTACGATTGCAGCCCTACTGACAAAGCACCCTTAAAAGGGGTGGAGCTGAAAAGCTCAAGCTGCGTTTCTATGGACCCTACAAGATCCTCAGGCGTGTTGGGGAGGTTGCATATGAGCTTGAATTACCTTCAAATAGCAGAGTTCATAATGTATTCCATGTATCTCGCCTGAAAAAGGCACTAGGGCAGCAGGTTGTAGCATCCCTTGATCTACCCCCGTTGGATGAGGAAGGTAAACTGATTCTGATTCCTGAGCAAATCTTGCAAGAAAGGGAATGCCAGCTGAAGAGAAGGGTGATCCGAGAGTACTTGATCTGTTGGAAAGGCCTCCCTATTGAGGATGCCACATGGGAAAGTGAGTCCATTTTACAGCATCCAGGTTTGCAGTTACTTGTCGGGAAGCATCTCCGAGAGGGGAGGACTGTCATGTCCCCTCTTTAGCTCCTTCTGGCAGTGATATGTGAGTTAGCCTATCAAGGAGTCTCATACACTGGCAAGAGTGTTTAGAGGCTCAATCAGGGTTACAGTGTTCGGATTTGAAGTTTCTAACAGTGAGGGCATGATTCAGAGGAGTTCCTTAATTATAGGAGGAGACCCCTACTTTCTAGGAGGTGGAGATATCATCTAGCATTGAGGTTATAGGAGACCGTCCCCTGGTTTCAATTTCGAGAGATTCAGAGGTCTTCTTATCCCTAGACTTGAGGGATGAGACTGTTGATTATTTCTTGATATCCGGCATCAGTCACAGGTGGTGGCAAGTTCAGTTTCACCTTCTGATGGTGATCTGGCTATTGGGGAAATATTTAAATATATTTAAATATTTCCCTAAGTTAGTAATTAAATATTTAAATAAGGCTAATTTATTAGCCACTAAGTTGAAATAAAAAGATTTTTGGCCCCAATTGGTCAGTTGTGTTGGGGTGTGATAGTCCGTTGGAAAGTGCCAGACCTCTACTATTTGATTTTCAGCTACAGGAGCTTCGGTGACACTTGATACTTTTACCATGATTGAAATAATGTTTTTTCCTCTATGTTGGACGCCAATAATGAAAATAAACATTATAACCCAAAGTTTCCACTTAAGTCATATTAGGTCATTTTTAGGGTTCGAATGCCTAGTAGGGAGTTATAAGGAGAAGCAAAGGAATGAAAGATTATCTTTTACATTATTCATCCATCATTTTGGGCCTTGGCTCTGGTAGAGCATTCCTCCAACTAGGACGCCAACCCTAGGTTGAGAGAGTAAACTGTTTGGGACGTAACCCTCAAACAGTTGTGAATCAGCAATCTTTAGTACTATTTTCAGGCAGACAGCAAGCAGTTTCAGCAGCAGCCGCCATCTCAGATCTGATCTTCAGCATTGGGCCGCCTTTTCTGCACACCTGGGCATTGGAATAAGAACAGATCTGCTGCAGACTTGTAGCTGGCCGCCTATCCATATCTAGCGTTGACTGTAGCTAAGGTACTAGGTTGCTTTTAATTTTGTAACAGTTATTATTGGGTTCGTTTGGGTATTCCCAGCTTTCAAGTGCTGTGGTTTTGGATTATTACTATGTTGTTTAAATATTGTTGTTACTAGTAGATATTGTAACACATCTATTTTGAAGAGAAAATATCAAAAATCAAACACCAAACTTCTGCACTTCTGTCTACTCTGTAAGAACACTTAAAAATTGCAGGAGAATTCTATTTATTTAAATAAAATTACAGCAGATCAGTGAAACGGTCTGCTAGGGATATTTAAATAACTGTGGAGTCTTTAAAAAGAATATTAATCCATTTGCAAAATAAGGAGGAAAGCCAAAGGATTGCAACATAGCCATGACAAAGGGTGTCAAAATCTAGCAATAACGTAATAGCATTTTGACCTTCACTCTTAGCCCAATGCATTGCCTCCCAACTAGGGATCATGTTCTAAAGGATGAATTTCCCCTTAATGAAGCCAGTTTAAGTTGGAGATATAAATAATTAAGAAGCCCCTCTATTCTTTTGGCCAACACCTTAGCAACAATTTTATATGATAGATTCAAAAGAGTTATGGGTCTCCAGTTCTTAACTTGGGTCTTATCACCACCCTTAGGTAAGAGCTTAATAATTCCTCTATTAATGTCAGAACCTAAAGTTCCTTGATTAAAGACATCTTCATACAACTCCAAGAGTTCAAGACCAATCAAATCCAAGTTATGTTTCTAGAATTCAGCTGGGAGGCCATCAGGACCAGGTGCTTTATCATTTGCCAAAGATAATATTGCAGCTTCTATCTCTTCAAGTGAAATAGGCCTATCAAGCCTTAGAACCTCACTATTTGATTTGTTCTAAGGAATAAGCTTAAGGCACTTATCAAGAGTTGCTTTTAATATTATCATTATATTTAGAGGTAAAAAGATTCTTATAGAAGTTATATAAAGCTTCCTTACTAACGCTTGGATCCTCTGAGATATCACCACTAATCTGAATTCCTCAATCACTTCCCTTTTGTGTTTAGCTCTAATGATATTCAAAAAAATATTTAGTGCCTTTATCACCATCCTTCATCCACTTCATCCTAGCCCTAGTTTTCTAGCCTTTAATCTTGTTCTATTGCATCTTCCTTAATTGACACTTGACCCATATTAACTGTTCCTCCAACTTGGGATCAGATCCTTTGAGTTCTAATTCTTTCCCAGTAAGATTCAGTCTGCTCTACATTTCTTGCTCATCTTTGACTCTTATCAATAGTTTTTTTCTTACCAATAATCTGAAACATTTTTCTCCACAATTTCACTAGGGTACTCCACATCTCCTTAGGCCTCAGACCTTGATTACAAAATTTACATAAGCTAGTTACCATTTTAATAGGATCATCACTATCCTCGTCATTAAGCAAAGATGTGTTGAGTCTAAAAACTCCATTTTTTCTTCCTCTACAGTTATTATCAATAGTATTTTCCACACACACATTTGCATAAAATGGATAATGATCTGATATAGACACAAGGGAGACACAAACATGGCCATGCCCAACCTTGGATTCAACAGAGAAGCTAGAACTTTCCACATATATCCTATCCAAACAACAATAAACACTTTGATACCCTACTTGGTTATTGCACCATGTGAACCAGATGGGAAGGAACCTTTTCTCAAGGCTAAGGGATCAGCAATTCTGAGCTATTTCTTAAAGTTAGACCAAAAATATAGCTCATTCCCCTTCCAATTATGATGATTACCCCCACATTTATCCTCTTTATTTTCCATCATATTGAAATCCCCAACAGAAATCTAGTGTGCTTTAGGGAGACTAGAGGTTAGTCGTTCCTATAAACATGCTTTGTCTCTATAATCATTGAGAAAATATATATTACAAACCCCAATTGTGATAATCATGTCATTATGTTGAAAAATAACCCAAAGAGCTCTCTGACAGGGAGAAGCACTGTTGATAATAATTTTTTCAGCCCATTGTGGACCAACCAGAATAGTAGTGCCTCCCTAACCTCTAGTATGATTAGAATAAAATCTAGTAGATTGGTCATAGAAGAATTTCATGGTATATGCTTGAAAGCCCACAATTTTAATCTCTTCAAGGCATATAATGTCTTTCAATTTGAGATTATTGCACCATTTCCTAACCATATACTTTCTATCTGGCATCTCTAGACCTCTTACATTCCACCTATGTATGTGCATTATTTGGGTTGCTGAGATTTGGAGTTATTATATAGTCTGTTAAAACAATCAAGAATGTCTATGCCTAACTTTTTACTATCATTAGAAAGAGATTGCCTCTCAACTATTTTCCTCTTCTTCTTAGAAGACTTATTAACAACTTCAGTAAATGGTTCTTCATTTAAGGTTTCAAACCCTATATTATTTGCATTCTTCTGGCCAATAACAAACTTTAATGTCCCGATCAGTACTCTATCATTCTCCAGGGGTCCATTAGAGGTCCTCGTAATATTCTCTACTCTTTCCTTAATGGAATTATCAGCAATTCATAGCGCATTTAGCCTAGGTGGGAATGTAGACTTGTCAGTGACCTCAACTTAATCATCTCTTGTTCCAATACCACCATTTCAATTAAGGTTCCAGCTGTCACACAATCAATTAGGGCTTCAGAGGTCTTTTCCTTCTGATTGCTTATCTGTGACAATTTCTCAAAATTAGATAATTATTTATATTCAATATTCAGTAAAATGATGATAACAATGAAATACCTCAATTTAATCTTACTTTCTCATAAACAAAAAATGATTTTACCTGTTTCCAATAGACAATTGATTTCATGCCTTATCTCTGTTTGACGCATATCTGATATCTTGAGAGAGGTGAAACATTGTCAGGGGCTTTACCACCCAACCTCGGACCACAATATATATCCCCACACGATCTCTTAACGAGAAAGGCCCTCTCTACCCGGAATTGACAAGGAACATCTTACCATTCACTGGGCATCATGATATATAACACACCATACGACTTGGCAGCAGGAGATCATCATAATAGGAATATGCATGAGCTATTATTAATGATATGTACTAAAATGTCATAACTGATATTACTGATTCTTATTGTTGATGAATCTTTCCTCACGCCCCCTCAATCTCATCAGGCCTCCAAGCCCGTGATTTCCAAGTGCTTGTTTAATATCAATAAATTCACTCTTGCAGGGTATGAATGTTTGTAATACATTCTGAACTGAATATCCATATCTTTTATACATGTTTAATACTCTCTTATGAATAAAGAAACATTTATGGTTTGAGACAGTTTTTCCAAGAACAAGAATTCTTTTACTAACCATCTCAATTCAATCTACAATTGTATTAATGAAAAAGAGACACATTGAACATTCTTGATTCAACAGTTGCATTAGAAAGAAAAACATGATTGGCCATTCTAAATTTGGCAACATTCTTACTGGTCTCCTACGCTTATATCTTCGACCAATTTTCAATATCTATATCCTTGATAAACAAATTCTCAATACACACAGATACAGCGGATGAACTCATATTATATCCAACTTACAACTAGAAAAGAACAACTCATTGCACTCACTAACCATCAACAAATCTTTAGTTCGGTGTCTCCTCAGTGCCTGAACCGTTACATCTCACACTTATTCATATGAATGAGACTCTACATCCTCAGAATTTCCTTGGTATTCAGAGTTGATCATTATTACTGTTTGCTTATTTGAGAACAGAATATTTCTTGACAAAATCTACAAATTTTAGACATTCGTGTTTTGACAAAGGTTTAATCTATATTCAAAGTATTTTTGAATTAAATAAAGGCAAACAGTAATATCAGACAATGATTAAGATGAGATCATAAAGTTTTATTACATCCATAGTTGGCATAACATCAACTACTTCATTAGCAACAATCTAAACAAGTTCTATTGGCATTCTTAAATAACCTGGACGTATGGTAACAACAAGACTCAATACTATGCATGCATCTCTTGTATTTGAATCGACCCGACTCAGAAATGGCAAAACGCGAGTAAAAATTGGAAGATAAAATCAATTTGTGACATCCTTACTTGGCTTGACTATGCACACAGGTTATTGGATCTTGCTGAGCGCTCTCTTCTGTTATCCGCTGGAACCAAAGATCAGAACATGCGAAAATGATCTCGTGGAAGCTCAGAGAGTATAATATCATGGCAAGACAGGATGATATCGCAAGTGATAATGGTAATTGCAGATTGGTCGATGGATTTTACAGAGTGATAAACGTGAGTGCAAAAGGAGTTTGAGACGGATATCTCAAGATACAAGGCGAATAGTCTTTCTCTAATAAACAAACTCGGGTTGCAGAATAGTAAAGTGCTAAGACTATGGCGGAACCATGAACAGACGAATATTTTGTTGGTGATCTTTGAAAACGACAAGGCAAGCATATAAAAAGATAATGAATGGCTCTTTGGCTTCTATCATTACAAGACTCAAATGCGCTTTGAATTCCATCAAATGGAAAAATGAATCGTTGGAACAAAGGTGAAAAAGTTTTATTAATATTATAATAATTCGAAAATTTATTAAAATCTTATAAGCACTTTTTAGAACATCATTCTATTAATTTATTAACATATAAAGATGCCAAAATATTTTTATATTCAAATGCACATGTATAAACTATTATTAAAAATAATACAACGAAAGATAATTTAAAATCTTTTTAAGAATACGTTTATATTTAAACTTAATTAATTAAATTTAATTAATTATTAACAACTCATGCAGTTCCAGAGATGAGTCCTGTTACAAATCGCTTGGTCCTCTACCTTTCAGTCCAATGATGGTGATGCCCTGCCTAATTCTTCTCTGACAATGCTTCCACCCCTTCAACAAGCTCCCTGCAAGGAATTTCTTTGTAATTAAATTATAAATTATAAATAATCATATTAATTTACCTTTTGTCTTAATTCCATGAATTCGCGATTAACGAATAACTAGCATGTCATCTTCACTTGAAATCATAATGACTAACTATCTTACCATTTCGCCAGATCATATCAAATTAAACTACCAACTGACTTCATATGAACCTCAACGTCTATATTTCAAGCTAGGTCAAAAATTGGGATGTAACATATAAGGTCATGGGGAGCAGTCTTACCATCTCAACCACTTCTCGTAACTCCATCTTCCTCTGGTCCTCTCCCACCTAGTCGATGTCCATCATTTAAGGGTCCTCCAAAGTCCCCTCCTATCTTGAAAAACACTCCATTAATCACAGTCGAGGAAGGACACTCGGGTCTAGACTAGTCGAAGACTATTGCTTTGTACGAGGGTCTTGCTTCAATAGGCCTTGTTTCAATGTTTCTCTTGTCCTCTACAACCTTGGCCATATTTTCATTAGAAGAACCATCTTTATCAATATCCATATCATTAACTGTATTCCCATCATTGCTTGGCGAGCTCATCCCTCCCACGGGCAAACCAGGTCGGGACTCGAGAGAGCTCGGCTCCAAAGGCATAAAATCAAACTTCGAACCAGCAAAAATGGTAAAGAAAATAAACAAAGACAAACCCAAAACAAAGGACATTAAAAAAATGATTGCAAGAAAAAACATGCAAGATGACGCAATCCCAAGCAACAAAGATTGACACTCAAGAGGAACGCAAAGAAAACAAGGAGCCTGCAGAGAGTATTGTTGCAGAAGGCAACACATCACCCTCAAGGAAACCATATGGTTGCAGAGCTGCCACATAAATTTCTTGATAATGAATCATTTGACAAAATAGTACTAAAAAAACAAGACAAAAATGTAGGGAAATAAGTCAAAAAGGGAAATAGAAATTTTTTTGCCAACATTTCCCCTTGATAATGAATCATTTGACAAAATAGTACTAAAAAAACAAGACAAAAATGTAGGGAAATAAGTCAGAGAGGGAAATAGAAATTTTTTTGCCAACATTTCCCCTTGTTTTTCAAGATTTTATTGATGTCTAATAGATGGGAAAAAATTTTAAAAGTGTAACAAATTCTTGTACCTGGATATATTGTGCTATTTGATTTTGATTGTTCAACTCTCCACACCCTAAAACCTTGTTATGACCAAGGGAAGACAGCAATGAATGAAGAAATCTAAAAAAAAAATCACTTCATAAATTAATTGGGCATGTTTTCTGGGACAGGACTAGCGTCACCCTGGAAAATACACCCAATTGGTTTGTAAAGTGATAAGAGCATACAGAAAATGAATGAAAGCGCAAATACAAAACACTTTATAAACCGACTGGGTGTGTTTCCCATGGCGGCACGAGCCCTTGTTGTAGACTCATAAGTCTAGATGTTTGACTCACATGAGTCCATGGTAGGCCGACTCAGCTCCCTTTTAGAATTGCAAGTCCAGCAAAGCCCATGGGGAATCAGGCACGATATTTTAAACTATGATAATAATATTGGTGGTGAATCATCAAGTATGATATAAGATCAGTTGGCAAAAATTGTTACAAGTTTAAATGGAGGAGGTTATGAGTTCAAGATTTGATTATGTCTCACAATAGTCTTTTAAGTTCATGATATTTTAGGGAGATGATTTTGTATTTGGCGGTATAAAGTTAACTACTGTCTAGGTCCATTGTTGGTTTAACAACATCATTATCTTTTAGCATTTGGATATGGTCACACATATGTCAAATATCATTTGTGCTTTCAAGGCCATTTTTGTTACACGTGAGGAAGATTTGAAGAACTCGCTTGTGTTATTGGAGAATTTGATGCATAGAATGTAAAGCAGAGCAGATTGGAGGTTGGAGGGAACAAAGAGAGGTCTTCTATCATCCCGAGTTAGCTTCTTGCTCATAGATGATTCATTGCATGAGGAGCACCCTATTTGTATCCCAGAAGAAAAGATGGGGTTTGGTATATTTGTCTCCTTCAAGGAGCGAGGGTGGTCAGATTTCTTGCGGGTGCACTTAGTGTATTCACATTTAGTTGGTGATTTATACAAGAAAGTTGGGATTGTTTCCAAAGCACTTGGGGAGGCATTACACACACTCAAACGAGATGTGGACTTTTAGAGAAAAGGTGTGTCATTGTGCATAGAGGTTGGGACCACTTTATGTTCTCTCCGGTTGTGCAGATGGTTGTACATTTAATATTCAAAAAATCCACTAATGCAGTCAATTTGGCATTTCTTGGGTAAGCAAGGAGGCTTGATGAAGGCACTTCAACAAAGTCTCCATAAGGGTTGTTGTGGTCAACCCTTGCAATGTACTATCCTTTGTTTGGATTGATGTAATAGGGGTGAGTGCTGGGGAATATTACATTAATGTATGTTAATTTTTATTTTTATAGTTTAGAATCTAGATTAATAAATAAATAAAATAAATAGTTAGTTACCGGGAAGTTACTTTCTCATAAGAGGATTTTGGTAGTTTTATGGGGCAAATTAAGGCTTTATATAGCCAATGCACATAAATATAAAATCCATCCCTATAAGTTCACAAATCAATCTATTATTGATGTGATTTGCCATTGGTTTGATTTCATTCTCATTGGTTCGCTCACATTTTTCAACAAACTATATGTATAACAAGCTATCATTTTATATAATGTACCTTATAGATGCTCGTGCGATTGGAGTTGGACACTACTGTATAAAAAGCTAATATGCAAAAAAAATCAGAATTTCATATAGTGGCTTTCATGTTTACCACTGCCTATCATGGCAACATGCCAAGATGTCACCTCAGCATGATCTTTCTAAATGTGAATCCTCAAGGAATCTTCAATCTTGTACACAAATGGTAGGAGCTTAAGCATTGCAAACTAAAGTCTGGTTTCTTAGTTGAATTTGATATTTCCTATAGCATATCAGTAAGGACTAGGACAAAGATTTTAATTTTCCTTCTAATTGAAAACAGAGCTTTAGCTAAAGGAGCAAGTAGAAACACTTATATTATGCAAATCACTTCATACAGGCCTATGTATGCATATCTTTTGAGCAGAAAGGTAATAGGCACATTAGATTGCTCAGTTTTAATCAATGAGGGGCTGTGGGTAATTAAAATATCAGATATATTGATGGTGCTAAACTAATATGCCTTGTTCTGTTAAGCTGTGTAGACTGATGCTGCTAAACAAGTATGCCTTGGTCTGTTAAGGTGTGTAGATGATGTTGAACTAGATGTAAAGACTAGGGCAAAAGATTTAACTTCTAACTGAAAACAGAGCTTTAGCTAAAGGAGCAAGTTGAAGCACTCATATTATGCAAATAACTTCATACAGGCCTATGTATGCATATGAAAAGACTAGGACAAAGATTTTAACTATCCTTCTAACTGAAAACAGAGCTTTAGCTCAAGGGGCAAATTGAAACACTTATATTATGTAAATAACTTCATTCAGGCCTATGTATGCATATGTAATTTTAGCAGAAGGGTTATAGGCACATTGGAAGCTTCTGCTTTTATCAATGAGGGGCTGTGAGTAATTAAAAAATCAGATATGTTGAAAGTGCTAACTTAATAATTCTCCCTCGGTCTGCTAACGTGTATAGACAGAATTGAACTAGATGTTTCGCTCTGCAAGGATAAGCAGATACTACTTAATTAGTATGCTCTATTGCATTAACAAGATTGTTAATTCTTCTTCTCCAATAGTCATATCATGGATAGATATGCTACAGGGACCTATCTTAATTATGAACACTTGGATCTGTAAAATTACTATATAATTGGTGGGGAAATAATTCTTGATCCATAAATATAATTTATTTAACAAAAATAATTACTCCAAAACTTGAATTAATCAGTTCAACTGCAAAAGCATGGCATGAGGGGGAAGAGTTCCATGCCTGGCACGTCCTCCAAAAGCAGCAATAGCTTCATCTACAGATGTAAATGTGCCAGCAAATGTTCCAAGGAAGAAACCGTATCGAAGAGTTTCCTTCAATGCAGTAGATATTGCTTCTCTGTTTGTCTTGATGCCCACCATCCTAAGCAACAAAACTGTAAGTTTCTTCCTTCGGATTCGATCACATTTTAAACCTAATAATCAATTAAGTACCCAGGCAGAAAAGTTTTCATTGTCTTGAAGTCTCACCTAGTTGAGGATGATCGTTTTTTCAATTTCACCAATATTCCAACAAGAGCAAGCCCTCCCTTTATACCTGCTCCAATGGCAAACCCTTTGGCAGAAGCACTGACACAACGATCTGGATCTAAATTTCTCCAGTCATTGAACATTCTCCTTAAATAAGAACAAGCAACTTCTAACATCTGTTCTTCAGGCAAACCATTTACAGCTTTGTTCTCTTTTGCGGTAATATTTGAAGTGCCATCCATTTCACCACATTCCTTTTCATTTTTTGCCCCCAAATTATCACATAACCTTTCAGCCAATTTATCCTGCACTAAATGTTCCGGCAAAATTCTGCTGCAACATTCAGCTTCAACTTCTTCTCTACAATTTTCACCTTCCCCAATCCCCATCGAAATATAGCATGTAGGTCCATCAAAGTTATGCGAACTAAATCCTCTATTATCTTTACTGATCTTCAAATCTTCCTCACTTTGGCATACCGCCTTCTTACCATCTGAATTTCCATTGCCTTCCCCTATCAAAGAATCTGTGGCTTTTCTACATGACTCATCTGAATTTAACCCACAAAGTATCCCACAACCTTCATCCTCACCCTCCAGGTGATCCATTATTTGTTTTAAAGAATGTTGCAACCTTTGAGAATTTAAACAATAGTGCAAGCCTTGAGGCCCTGCTCAAAACCTAATGCTTCCAAGCAAAAATCAAGTCCAGGAAAAGAAAATGAGTAAATTGATCCACGCAATTAATTTGTTTAAAGAATCCGGTCCAATATCAAGTCTGGGCATATGATATTAAAAATCATCTCAGCCGTCTAGAATCCGGTAAAGAATCAATTCAGCTTCTAATGAGGAACAACTCAAGCTGCAGAACGTATCTACAATTTTCCCTGAAAAAATCATCTAGTAGTTACAATTCACAAAAATACTTCTCTATCAGTGAACAACTCACTCCATAAATAAATTTTAACGAATGAAATGAGCAGTGATACTGTAACATTAAATTCTTGCCTTTTTCACACCGTGCTGTGCCGAATTATTTCTTCATTTTTTTATGTGACGAATTAACACATCAAACATTCAATATATAATTGTTTCCGTCATTGTTTTACGTAGTTCAAGTCTATTGTATAAAACCCTAACTAAACTCATCTCATTCTCTGCTCAATCGTCTCTTTCTTCTTAAATAGTCTGTCTAAATCTATTAACTCTTTTCCGGACATTTCTCATATGATTCGACTTAATCTTTGTACGTTCCTTTCAGTAATTTCAATCCTATCTCGAATATTATTGTTTTTTGAAGAAAATTTGAAGTAATTTACTGTAGGTTAGCTAAAATTCAAATTAATTTAGTTCAATCCAGCACATACCTGAGAAAGAAAGCTATGGAAGAACCCCTCCATTCGGAGATACACTCACACTGCTCAGATATGCGGTGGAGACTCCGTAGCTGAAAATTCAATTGCTCAGCAAAACTGCAGGATTTTAGTGAGTTCTCAGCAGAGACTTTGCTTTTGTGAACAGTCTTTAAATAGCGTGACGCAATTAGCGGAGATTACTAGATCTCTGGCGAGGCCGTTGGAATTATTACGTGTCTTAAATGAAATGGCAACTAATTTCATAATAATAATAATAATAAGAATAAGAATAAGAACATATAAAATGTCCGTTTGTGATGCTAACGAACTTTGCTCTAAGATATATTTAGTGCTAAAAATTGCATAACTTTCTTCCCTCTGAATTAGGTCACACGATATCCAAGCAGTAGAAGAACTATTTTAAATATCTCTCTGGTCAATATTGTTTGAAAAAAATATTAGGAGTCAAGTTTTATAAAATAATAATAATCATAGAATGAGATTATCTTCCTACAAAAATGTATGGTTAATTAATTTTCAAAAGTTTGAAAATATCATGGATTTTTTTTATCAAATTTCACATTTGATCTTTATGATCTGCATAGTTTGAAGTCAAAAGCAACAAAACATTTGGAGAAAAATCACTATGTTTTCATGAATCTGGGAAAAAAAAAGTTTGACTTTCTTTTGTCTTTGATACTTTTTTTTGTGGGAGATTAGCTTGTACCATAATCATAGGGTACTCTTGGAGTTGCAAAAACTAGCAAGTTTTCTCGCTTCACAAATTTTTATGACTTAAAAACTTGCCAATTTTTTGGGTTAAAACTCTACGAGTTTTTGCCAAAAGTTCAACAAGTTTTAGTTAAACACTTGGTCATAGTTTTATAATAAAACTTGAAGGCAAAAAACAACCCAAACTATTCTCATTTCTCATTTCTTAACTTGTATTTTGCTAAGGGGGGGAAATAGTCTTCCCAACACTTGCAAAATGATTTCTATCGATTTGAACTACATTTGAGGTGTTTTTTTCAGAAGGATGCAATCTATGATTTGGAGAGTGGGTAATGGAGAAGAGAAATGGATTTGGTTTTGCACTAGATGACATTGAGTTGAATGAGTAGTCAATAATAGTGCTAGGAGAAGTTGAAGGTGGAGCTACATCAGGGATGGAGGATGAGCCACATATTGAGTTAGACATACTAAGCAAGGAGGCATAATCTTTCAAAAAGTAAAGTCCACCAAGATAACTTGGGGGGGTGAATCAGTTATTCAATCCTTAAAGCATTTATCAACCTTATTAATCCTTAAACATGTGAACAATATAACCAACAACCATAAGAAGATACACATACACAATAACACCAGATATGCTAACTAGGGAAACCCTTGATCAAAGAGAAAACCTCGATAGGGATGTTACCCACAAAATGATCCACTAATCAAAAGTATCTGGTTAGAGATATTGACCCTTTTAGAAGTCTATTACATATGTATAGTGTCTCGGTCCTTGTTAGAGTTGTTATATACAAATACAAAATGTATGCAAGATAAACCCACTGCCCAAACATGCAATATACAATGAAGTTCCTTAGTACAAAGAAATAGATACAAAAACCTCTTTCACATTGCTACTGATATCTTCAATATTTGGTATATGCCTTTTGTTGCTCAATAGAACTTTAGTTCACATTCCTCTTGTCATACATCCAAATTCACATATCATATATAACATTCATTCAACTCTTTAACTTTGCATTTCCAAACTTTTTTTATTCCTTTTCAATTACAATATTATTACCCAATCGGCATTCATGTTTTCACACACTTTACAAAATACATTATTATAACTCGTTGACTTAGGGTTAACATCTAGGATGTTGTCCTCAATTAGTTAAATAATTATTTCATTATAAAAATATAAAAATATAAAAATCTTAACCTAAAATACTCATTTCTCTCTTATGTTATGTTCTACATGTATAATATTGAAACTACTAATCTGCTCATAACCTTTTTGTATAGTCTGTATTGACTTGCACTTTGGCATACATCATCATAGTAGTATGTATTACCTTCTCTTAATTGTGCACATGCCAATATAGTTTTTGAGAAAGTTTACCAACCAAAACTCTGTCTGTCTTATATGATACTTAAGCAATTTTCTAAGTATGAATTTCATAACTTAATCTTCAAGATTTGTCTTCTTCATACTAAAGACATGTTGCCATAAATGATAACATACAATGTCTACCTTACCCAAATTTTCAACAATCTCCCCTTTTGGCATTGATGGCAACATGTGGGAAAATTTGCTAAGTCCCAAAAACTTACAATATCAAAACTTTACAAAAATTTAGCCTTATCAAAATTTTCAAAATTCAAAACTCAAGTAGATCATTACATTTATTCATCTTTTCTTATATCTCCAAATTACATTATATAAACCCCCCTTTGACTAATCTTCCTTCCATACATAACTATATAATCATACATTTCTTATATGTCTTTCCCATCTATATACATATATCTATACAACCTTTATACAATTTTCCTTACCAAAGGTGCCAAAACTTATTTACAAGTCAAAATTGTATTGCCTTTGATTCATGATGAACTTAATATTCTAGATATGCAATCTGCAAAGCTTTTCTTCAAGCTCTCAAATTCTTTCTATCAGGTGTCCCTTACTGCCTTCGATATAATGAGCAATGCACAAAGGCCATAAGATGCCACCTCAACTACATTCAAGTCTGTATATACAAATTTATCATAAGATGTCTTGATTGCAAGACATTCCTCCAGTTGCTTATGCACATTACTAATCTTTAGTGTTAGATATTCTCTCAAAGCAAAGAGAACCTCTTAATCACTCTCCATTTTCTCAGCTCAATGATTCTGATATCGTCATGTACCTATGCAATCTTTGCCTCTAAATCTTCAATGTTTGTGTCAGGCTGCTACAATCTAGATCTCAAAACTTGTAGCTCATTTAATTTAGCACTAAACTCATCGTTCATATCTTTTATGTAATTGTGTGACAAGGTGCATTGTCCATACAATTTGTTGTCTTCTTCTAAAACATCTGCTCAGCTCCTTGATGCAAGCATCAAGTGATTGTAGGTCACTCCTCACATTTGTGCATACAATGGAAAACAATTGTGCATCATGCTTGATCTGTGCTTGACTAGCTATTACCTTAGCTAGTTGAGTATGTTCATTATCAAATGTACATACCAGTTTTAGTGCTCTTTCCTAAGGGTTGGTATATGTTATCCTAACAGATACAACTTCGTGTAACTTGTCTAAAACCTCACTTGATGTTCTTTCTAAGCTTTCGACCTTTTTGCTCCTTTCAAATAACTTACTTAAAGATGAAATCAAACCTTGTCGATCATCATCATTAGTTAAGTTTTCCAAATTTTTTACCAAAGGCATTTCTCTTTCTTCTCCTTTTCTTCTTCTTCTTCTTTTGTTCCTCTTCTAATTTCTTCCTTTCTTCCTCAATTTTCTTCTTTTCTTCCTCCTTTTTCTTTCTATTATCTTCTTCCAATTTCTTCATTTTATCTTCTTCTCTCTTCTTCAGTTCATCCTCTTCAAATTTATTTTTCTTTTTTGCTTCTAACCTTTCTTCCTCTTTCTTTCTCTTCTTTCTCTTCTTATCTTCTGCTTCTTTCCTCCTTTTCTCTTCTTCTTCTTATTTTCTCTTTTCCTCCTCAACTTTTAATTTTTTCTTTTCTTCTTCCTTCTTCTTTTTATCTTCTTCCTTTTTCTTCTTCTTCTTCTTCTTCTTCATTCTTAAAGCCAATGTAGCTCACCAAATTGCCAACACAATCATGTCAATGTAGTCTTCAAGGACTAGACCATCTAGTTCTACATCTCCCTTAGTTTTTAGTAGAGGGAAGATTCCCATTGAAATTTGCAAAAAAAAAAAAAAAAAGGATTTCTAATTAACTTTAGGCAATTTTCTTAACTCCTAAGTTTTTGTTGAAAACTGATGAGTTTTTGTTGAAAGTTCGCCGAGTTTTTCCAAAATTTTATTTTTGGGCCTTGGTAAGGTTTTGGCTTCGGCAACTTTCCCAATTATGAAAATAATAATGAAAACAAGTGTCAAGTGACTAGAACTTGTTTTTAATTTTGTATATAATTATAGGTTTAATTTTTTATATAAATTTAGTTTAAAAGAATTTAGTTATTAAATATATTTGAAGTGATCAATAGTTTTTATAATAAAAAATTATAAACTTATAGATGTATTTTATTTTTTAGTTTAAAAACTTAAATTATTTTATTTTATTTTTTGATCGGTAAGAGGCTGAAGCCAAGATTAATTATTACGTATTATTATTAATTATTATTTTATTAAGCACGGTTAGATTCAAACCCAAGACCTCTTCGATAAGAGGCTTACAATTTACCATTGTGTTGTAGGCTCTTGCCTAAAAACTTAAATAATTATTAATCTTAAATTATAAATAGTTTAATTGTTATGGATAAATTAGGTTAATATGTAATTTAGTTTATTTATCATCTAATGTAATTCAAATTGAAATGTCACTCACTATATTATATTGGTAACAATTTGTAATTTTAAAAATTTAAATTCAAAGTGTATGGTAATCTAAGTTATTTTAATAGTAGTTCTATGTAAACATTATATTGAAATTTATTTATTTATTTAAATATTAAATTTGTATTGATTATTTTATGATTAAGAATTTTTTATAAATGGAATTGTTTAGTTTAACTATGTAAAATAAAAATTTGAAAGATTCTTGTTCTTTACTTTCAATTTTCCATCTTATGGTGAACAAAATAATAAATGAATGGAAGTGTAAATAAATGGATATGAGGCGCACAAAATAAGGGCTTCTGAAAAAGTGTGTATAAGACTTTAAACATATTAGCTAGTCATTGTTTGTGAAAATATCATTTCAAAATTTAAAGCTTAAACAATATACAAGTATACTTAGGAGAAAAAGGAAAACTTTATAAAATAAAATTTTCTTTTATAATTGGTGGGGGTAAATTTATCTAGTAATTGGCTAAGCAAAGAACTGGTGAATTAGAACAAGGGCAATGAATTTATGAAGTCTGTTTAGAACAAGGGCAATGAATTACTCCAAAATCAACAATGAAATTTGTCTCCAGTTTAGGCAATGAACTATCTTGTGGGGTAGCAGATTCGATTCAAAAAGAGCATTTTGTAATTTGATCTCACTCTGATCACAAGCATTGGCAATCCAAGTGGCCTCCATCTTCAAGTGATTGTTGATAGCATTCCAAAAAATAGCTTTTGTTGATGAGTTCCAGCTTGATCTACATCAGACATTCCAACATTCAACACACGATCTTTGATCCAAGGAACCGATTTGGCATTCAATTCTTTGTGATTCACACTAACCTGATCCAAATTGGGAATCTTCTACATTGTATGCCTCATCTATCAAGAGCAACCCTCTCCATGTAGATCTATAAACCTAGTGGTAACTCTAGTATAATTTAAAATTATCAAAATGAAGGAAGCTAATTTTGGCAATGAACATTGGTTGCAAATGAAATTAGTGAGAGATTAATAGATATTCTAAATATATTTCAATAGTGAAAATTGGAAATGGGTAAAAGAGTCAGCAAAATATCTGAAAAAAGGATTGAATTCAGACAGAAAATATATTGGTAGGCTACATAATTGTGTGATCCATACGTATAGAGTCATAGTGTGATATTCAATAATGTTAGTTTGTGGTGACTGATTAGGGAAGTACTATACATACTTAATAATTCTTTCAGGCTCGGGGCATCGACCCGAAAAAAATTTGGGCCCTATTTTATCAAGATTTTGAGCTGACGTGTAATTATTAATTATAACCCTAAAGCGGTAAAAATACTTGTATAAAAGAGCTTAGAGTTAGGGATATTCATAATGTGTGATGCAAAAATTTCCTCTTGCGGCGGTATTGAGTTGTAAGGGATTACAGATTGTAATCAGGTTGTAATCATTAGATCGTAATAATATTGGACTTGTTATTTGGTGGACGTAGCCTGGGCTTTGGGTGAACCATGTTAAATCTTAGTGTCTTTTGTTATCTTTTATGTGATCTATTATCTTTCTGATATTGTTTATATTTGCATGTAATTGTTATTTTTGTTTAAGGTTAATCCTAACAAGTGAAACTAGAGCTTTGAAGCTTATTGAATGTTTATGATTCCATTCAAGGTGGTTATAGAAATTTTTTTTAAAAATGTGATGGCCTTTGTACTAAGAGAAAATTATGTGAATTCAACAACGTTCAACCCTCGTGAAGAATTAAGAAAATATCTTAGACAGTGCCATATCTTTTGGAGATCGAGGTATGCAGTACGCTTCCTCTAGTCCCTCAACCCTCAACCTAGTATGAAATATTATCAAGGAGAATTGACAATAGTTTGATCTCAAAGATCATGAAAATATGTTTCTAAAGGATCAAGGTCAAGTGGTAGAAGGAACCTAAAACCCTATGTGAAAGCTCCTCCTAAGCATGAAGACAAAAGCAATCCCAAGTCTAACTCAAATTCATTCTCCCTCCTCTAGAGAACACACCAATCCCCTAAGAAGTCTACAAAAATGCATCCCCCAACTTCAGATATGGCAAAGTCTCTAAGTAGAAAACCTAGGAACAAGGAAGATGATCACCTTGTTTTGAATTTGATAGGTCATTCAATTGAATACATCTGATTCCAATGCTAGAGATTTGGATTTTTTGCTCAATGGACTGGCCCACATATGGATAGATGCAATAGTCAAATGGATTTAAAAGCTCTTAGGAAATCACATTGACTTAGAAATTATAGATAATTATTTTCTTTACTTTGCCTATGATAATTTAGATCTAAAAAATCATCTTCTTAAGGGAGAATCCCTAGTTTTCAATGGTTGTCCCTTCAAAGTTTTGGATTGGGAACACTTTTTTGATCCAAGGAATTTAGGAGATTTTAAAGTAGATTGAGCAATAATGTTACCAAATCTCCCAATAGAGATGATTGTGAGGGATACACTTAAACTCATACATAATACTTTAATACTCTACAATCCTTTTCAAGATTTGTAGAAATTGATCTTTATAAGTGCTCTAGTTTGATTATTATCGTTAATATGAATATTAATTTATTAAAACCTAAACTGCTAGATATTAACATCAATGGAAAAACTATTTCTATTAAACCTAGATTCATTGATGGTCACTTAAGGGAAGATCCAATTATTTGTGATCTTTCGACCCTAGTTCTATACAATGTAGTAGATTCTACCCCTAACCTGAATGTTTAGGTCATCTTCAATGAGGATGGAGGAGGTTTTTATTTTCACCATAATGACAAATGGGAAGAAGGGGAGATTAGGGATCCCCCATCTCTAATTAGTTATTGGGACAGAGAACCCAACGGAGGAATAATGCTCCCCTTTTAATGATGATATAGCTTCTATTCACATCTCTCCAATGGAGGATCAAATTTATCAAGGTCCTTACTGTGAACAAGGTACACCTAATATTAACATAGACAATCAGAATGACATCGACATCCCTCCAAGAGAGGAAACCAAGGAGACCCCAAGCCAAGTCAAATGAGAGGTTAATATTTTAGTAGAGACCTTGAATAATATGGTGGTTGATGATCTCATGAATAAGTTTTTAGATGATGTGTGATGAAGAAGAAGTCAAGAGACAAAAATCAATTCTTATTAGTTTGATTCTAAGAATGAGGAGGAGCATAAGGAGGATCTCCTGCTAAGTCCATATGATGGGATGAGTTTCTTAGATCAATAAATAATATTAGATAGGGAGTAGAAATCTCTAGGGATTGCTTCTCACCAGTGAAGTTGAGCCAATCCAGACTGTTCCAAATCATTAAAGAAATGTGGTTGCACATCTCTTTAGGAGCTTAGATCTAGAGGTGGAGCAGCCCATGGGCAATCAAAATTAATAGATTTATTTTATGTTAGGAAGGGGAAGATCCTTCCCCCAACATCATGAATATCTTAAAGTGGAATATTAGGGGCCTTAATGACCCTAACAAATAATGTCTTCTAAAATGTTGTATCTCATCGACTAAAGTTGATATCATCCTTATCCAAGAAACCAAACTAGCTAAGCAAGAAATGGATAAATTTAGAAGATCCCTAGGTTGGAAGGAAAGTAAGGATGCTCCAGCGAAAGCTACCTTAGTGAGTCTAGCTATTTTGTGGGATTCTAGGAATGTTTCAATATCTTCCCTAGAGTTTCATAGGAATTGGATGTGTTGGTTGGTAAAGGGTATTAGATCTTATGTCTATTTCAGACTCTTCAACATTTATGGTCCAACTAGTAACTATAGACACCTAAATATGATTAATTCATTTAAGTAATCTTATTTAGGCATCTCCTAAGGCATTATTGATCAAGTATGTAATATTTAATAAATTTATGTTATCTCCTAGTTAATTAATTCATTTAATCGACTATAGTCCAATTAATAAATTTAAATGACAACCAAAAGTGTAAATTACTAATTAAATCCCTATTCTTCCATTAAATTAAATAAATGCATAATATATATTTAATTTAATCCCAAATTCCCCTTTGATTGAATAATTTTAAATCAATTCATCAACCCCTAACTAACCTTTAACCCAATACTAAATCCTTAGTTCTAACTCAACCCAACACATTCACCCATACTAGTCCTATTTAATTATCTAATTAAACCCATTTAATTACCCAACCCACTTGCATATATCTAACATGCCCACTTGCCTCCTAATCCCCCTCTAAGCTAAGCCTAATCCTCACCCTAACCATTTGCACAAATTTAAGTATGGATTAAGAAATCTTAACCCACACCAAAGTCAAAGCTCCCATCCTATCTCCTACACCTCTCTTACATCCCCACCCACATGCATTTAATGCTCTTACATAAACTTAAAGGCTTCTTACACACTCCAAGCCCCTCATAACTCCTTTGTCCCCCCACTTTCCTGCGATTTTGCTCATCCTCTCTTTGAGAAAGCACAATCAATGCACTTCCCTCTCCTTGTATCCAAGGCCTCCCTCACCTTTCCTCAACTATTCATCTCGTTCCTCCATTTCACTACTCCTTTGCCTATAAAATAAACCCCTCTCCCTTCACATTTAGATCCACTTTTTAAGCTAATTTTATAATGCTCCTTTGAAGAATAAACTCATCAACCATACCCTTATCATGTTCAAATTCCTACTCATTTCACACTCCATCTCCCATCCATTGAGGACTTGAGGCACACTTGAGCACACATCTCCATCACTTGGATAAATCCTCTTCATCATTGGAGCTACTTGAAGGAGTGAGGCTTGCATTCCTTTTAATTACTTTTGGTTTCATGTTGAAGGTCTTCTTATAGGTGTTAACCTTGCTATTTTGTTGAATGCTTTGTCTAACCTTGGTATTCCATTGACAATAACAATCATAGGAAATACATTTTGGCACGCCCAAAGGGACCCACAAATGGCTCATTCATTCATCTAGTTCAATCTATTTTTCTTGCAAACTAACAATCTAATGTTTGGTGTTGTTTAGTATTTTACAAGTGTGTTTTGGTGCTTGTGCAGGTTTGGAGGCACGTTTGGAAGGAAGAATCACACTTTGGTGATTTTAAAAAGTGCTCAAAAACCACTTGACAACTCGGGAAGAGTTTTTTGGGTCATTTTAGCACTTATGCCATTTTTTGTAATGCATCTATGACCTCTTTGAGTGAATATAAATATTTCTAGAGCACCTCATGAACTATCCCGTAGTGAATTTGTTAGTTTTAGTAGTGCATTTACAAACTATTTTAACGCATCCAAATGATATTTTAGTGCAATTGAAGTGTGTTGTAGTGCATTTAAAATTCTTCTAGCACATTTGACCTATATTACAACATATTTGACTTGTTTTGTAGTGCATTTAAATTGTTCTATAACACATATGTTATGTTCTATAGCAATTTTGAAATCTCTGCAAATTTTCACTTCTTGTCTACATTTGAGCAACATAATGTTACTTTAGCACTTTTAAATTTTAGTTTAGTGTATCTACAATCTATATTAGCGCATTTACATAGTCATTTAGCATATTTGATCCACCTTTTAGCGCATTTGCATCATACTATGGTGCATTTGAGGAAACATTTGTGCAAAGGTCGGTGAAGTGTTTTGTAGAGTTTTTACAAATTGTTTTAGTGCTTTTACATTATTTTGTAGTGCATTTGATTTTTTCTATAGTGCTTTTACTTAACTAGAAAAATCTAAAGGATATGACTATGGATTTTATCTTTTGTGCAAGTGGGGGAGCCTAGGAAATTGTTGCTTGCAGGTTGTCATTGAAATTGAAAATCATTTTCTTTGAAATTAGCTTGCATGCTTAATCATGGTTTGTTAAAATAAAATTTCTAATTTGGGCTTAATAATTCATCAAACAAATCGTGAATGCCAAGGGGTAAAAATGAACAAAGTCATCACATTTTGACTTGGGTGCTAAAATTGAATAAAGATCAAAGATTTCAAATTTGGGAACTAAAATACAAACTCCATTTTGAATGCTTAATGGATTGACAAATTTGTTTGTTGGAATGAATGCATAGAAATCAAACACACTCTTGAATGCATAAGGATTAAAGAAAAATACTATGAAACACACTTTAATTTGGACTTAAAAAAAATTCATCAAATCTTGAATGCTAAAGAGCAAAAGAACATTGCAAATCAACACACTTCAATTTGGGGCTTCAAAAGAAATCACAAAATATTGAATGCCTTAAGGTTAAGAATGTTTGTATTCTCATCTCTTTCAAAGCTTTCACACATGATTTATTAAGTTTACTTCAATTTTCTTATGTTGACATACATTGTCAATGTTGGTGTAAATTAGTACTTTACTATTTACACTTACTTAAGTTTACTTAGGTTAATGTATTATTTAATTATATTGCATTATTTTATTATTTTTATTTGTGAGACACTTAGGAGTTTGTGTAACCTTGTGATTTTTCATGTTGACAACACAGGAGTATGCACCTCTATTTGAGCACATGGTGTCTACAACACTGTTTTGCATGTCCCACCCTTCTAGGCTTATCCTCTCATCACCGCACTTACTTTTGTGCTTAATGGAGGATAATCCATATCTGATGGACATGTGCTTGGTTGTGTGACACTTCATGGTGCAAACTTCTATGCATTCTAGAAGCTCTCCTATAGCCTTTATATTCAGGCACTCCTAGTGTACTCTTAAGCATCATTTATTAAATACATTGTTATTCTGATCATACTCTCTCCATTTTTGGTCTACAGTTGTGCTTGTGTTTGAGTTCTTAGTTCTTGGGTGAATTTTGCCCTTAGGCAAATTCTTACATAGTATCAGAGCTTGGAGACTTTCTCTTCACAAGCCATTCGAGACCTCTTGTTGCTTCATCACCTTAGCCTGAATCCGGAGTGCTGCAAAAATTAAGAGCGTTCAGCATTGGATATGACCTCTCCATTGCGTCTGGAGAGCTGAACCGGTGAAAATCAACTATAAGCACGCCTAACTTGGCTCATAGTCGATCGTGAGGCAAATTTTTTTTGCAAATCGAAAGCGGGAGACCCAATTTGCGGTATGGGTATAATCTCATTATCAAATCTATGATTTAATTTTAATTCAGATATGTTCTTTCTCTATATTTTTCGTCCAATTATTTTCAAAAATTCGGAGAAAATGTTTTTTGACAGACCCGGGCAGTGACATCCCGGATCTATCATTTTCGGAGGATACTTTATTTGTTGCAGGGTATCAACATTTAAATCTGCGAACCCACCTTTACAACACTGACGGACCCTTCAAACAATCTGACGACGGCTAGCACTCCCAACCGGCGAGTGCGATTTCCATTGAACTTTGCGGGCCTTGTCTTTTAAACTCCGCAAAGTTCTCATCCCCACGAATGTCGGATATATCCGACCCCACGAGAAGATCATGGCATCTTTTCCGACGAACCAGCATTAAAGACCTTCGACGATCTGCAAACATCCCACCCGTTGTGTTCCATCTCCGGCTTGCGCTGTTCGTATTTTTCGGTGGATTGCTCTTCCCACCCACAAAGTTTCTCGGTGTCGTCATCTCGTAGAGGTTCTCCCGACGTCGTCTTTGAATCCTCCAGCAGTCTCAGACACCTGCCCGTGGCTTCAATATTTCGATCGCTATTTTTTACTTTACGGGTGACATTTTTTAATCTGCGGCTAACTGTTTATTCTGCCCACAGCATTGTTTTTCGCCTCCAACTGTCTCTAAATGGCAGGTTTCACATTTTTCGACCGTCACAGTAGCCCAAGCCACACGTCGCTTAAAGGACCCCACCATGCGGATCTCTACGTCAGCTCGAGTGGACAGCCACGCCAGCAGCGTCCCAGTCAGTAGACTGTGCTCTGCACACGTCACCATACGACTTAGATGCCAGTCATTGCCACACAATCTAGTGACTCAGTGTACGATGGACACAGTCAGCATTCGTACTGATGCATTACACACAATTTTTTGTACATTTCTGTACGGTACGTCAGCGCCATGTCATCTAGTGGGGTGAAAATTTTTGTTGACGTAATTATTTTACTGTGTTAAATTTGACGCTCATCTGGACGTCATTTCAAGGCATTTTAGAACTGTGTTGACGGTCATTTAACCGTAAAATTTAACTTTACAGTTTCTCCTCTAGACTCCTCTCCAATTTGCTTTTCAGTTTGGCAGCCTGACTTTGCGAGCTTGTAACTTGGACATATGGACTCCGATTCAGGTGCAATTTTTTTTAAAATCAGGTAGAATTTCCTAAATTTTCATGTGGTGGTGTTGTTTTTTGGTTTTGGTGCATAGATTTTGCAAAATTTGCATTTTTTGGCGACTGTACCTACATAATCCTGCCTTTTGCAACTTCAGAAGCTCCGTACAGGCACATCTGGTCACCTTTTCAGGTTCTGTTTTTTTTGAAAGTGTGTATTTTTTTGTCTACTTTCCAGATATAAAGTTAGATTCTAGGGTTGTGTGGACAAATTTCTCACTTTCAGAATTAGGCCTTCTTTGGCATTGTAATGCTTTGATTCTTTTTCAGAATTCTTGTAAAAGTAAGCTACAGTGCTTAAGTGATAGATGTAAGCCTCATAAGGCAGTTGTAAAAGCAAAATCAAAAAGTTCACTTTGTTCATTTTGACAAGTGGCTCATTGTAAACACACTACTTATAAAGTGCCAAAGCATCTTTTTTTGGGGGCTCTTTTGATTGAGTGAAAAGGGGGGGTGTGTACAGTGTTCTTGTGTCTCTATATTGTGCTCTTTCATTTCTGCATCATGGGTTTTAAATGTCCTCCTCTAACTTCACACAACTATGCTACTTGGAAAGATATTGCATGGAGTAGATTAATGGAAAAAGGATATAGTTTATATGTTGATGGCACAATTACCAAACCTACTGATGCTAAAGAACTCATTGATTGGACAAGTCAAGATCGACAAGCTTTAGGTGTAATTAGGAGTTGTGTACATGGGGATCTTCTCTTTCACATTAAAAATTGTTCAGAATCTAAGGAAGCTTGGGATAAACTTGAACAGTTGTATGGTAAAGTGGATGAAGAAAAGGGATTTCAGATTGAAGATGATCTACTTCTCTTAGATCCTAAGAATTATGATACAATTCAGGATTATATCATCAAAGTCAATGAGTATAGGGCACTTCTAAATGATTGTGGAAATCCCATGAAGGATGATAGGTTAATACATCACATCCTGAAGAAGCTACCTTCTGAGTATGCCAACTTTGTTTCGAGCTTTAATACTCATAAGTTGACCATGGGATCTACTTAAAAGCCATCCTTTGATGGATTTGCAGACATGTTGATTGTTGAACAATCTCGCTTGGTGGATTTTGGACTTCTCAAGTCATCTAAGACCAAAGCCTTAGTGGCTAGTGATGGTCAGAAATCTAGTCAAGGGGGAAAAAGCAACAACAAGAAGCAGTGGAAGTAGAAAACACAATCTGAGACACAACATGACTCCTCTCAACAAGGCAGTTCTTCTTCAAACAAGAAAGGAACTAATGACAAGAAGGACAAACTCTTTTGTGCATACTGCAAAAAGCCAAATCATGACGAGCATCATTGCAAAACAAAAAGAATTGATGAGTTAGAAAATCTACTCAAGAAGAACAGAATTCAAGTGTTAGGTACTTCCCAAGATTCTACTCCAACCTCTTCAAAGGGTAAAGTTCAAGCACTTATGGCAAACTCGAGTTCTTCCTTGGAATGGATACTTGACTCAGGTGCCTCCTACCACATGGGTTCTTCAAAGCAAGACTTTTCTTCATTGAAGTAGTCAAAGGTACGATAGATCTTCGTGGGAGATGATGAAAAGATAGGAGTTGAAGGGAAAGGACATGGTGAAATGGAAGATGGGGTATTCAAAGATGTTCTCTATGTTCCAAATCTAAGTTCTAATCTCCTATCAGTTTACCAAATCACTCACCTTGGAGATGGTCATAAGGTTGAGTTCCTTCCCGATTTAGTGATGGTGTGAAGTCTCAAAGATGATTCATTGGTAGCAGTTGGGAAAGTCAATGGTGACAGGAGGCTTTATTCCTTCTCCCACTTTGTGCCTAAGAGTTCTTCTCAAGCCTTGTTAACTTACTCTAATTCAAACATCAATTTATGGCATGAGCGGTTTGGTCACCTTGACTTCTGCTCTCTTCAGCAACTTTGCTCAAAACACATGGTCAAAGGTCTACCCAACATCAACTTTTCTAAGGGGGAGTGTTCATCTTGTTCAGTGGATATGCATCTCAAGGAGAAGTATGATAAAGGGAAGTCTTCTTGAGCTCCAGTTGTTCTTCAGCTAGTTCACATGGTATTAGCAGGACCGTTTGCAGTGACTTCAGTCAACCAAGGCCGCTACATACTTGCATTTGTTGATGACTTTTCGAGATTCACTTGGGTCTTTTTCCTTCATCATAAGAATGAAGTAGTTCATAAGCTTCAAGACTTCAAGGCTCATGTTGAACACAAGTCAAGGAAAACCGACAAGGTATTAAGAGTGGACAATGAGAACAGATATGTTGACAGGAGACTTAAGAACTTTTGTAGAATTGAGGGGATTGATCTTCAGAACTCACCAGCATTCAGTCCACACAAGACAGATGTTGCAGCTATAAGGATTAGGACTATCAAGACCATGACAAGTTGCATGATAAAGGCAGAGTCTCTCGATCCTACACTTGAAGTTGAAGCCATTAGTAGTGCTACTCACATACTTAACAGGTCTCCTCATCCCGCCTTAGATGGCAAGACTCCTTTTGAGGCATGGTGTGGCAGAAAATCGATTGTGAGTCACCTTAGAGTCTTTGGTTGTCCTGCTTGGGCAAACAGATCTTCTAGGAGTTGCAAGGCACCGACATCTCAGCCTTCTACCTTTATCGGTTATGAAGACAATGTGAAGGCTTATAGACTTATGGATCTAGAGACACATGAGATTTTTGTGGAGAAGGATGTTCACTTTGAGGAAAGTTCTCCCAGCTTGTCCTCTACTCCTCTCCACACTTCATACACAGTGGAAACTGATAGTGACACCAGTGATAGTGCTTCAACATGTTCAGATATGTGGGGTTCTGTCGACAGTTGCAGTGCGAGGTCACATCAGTCCAGTCCATGTGCTTATATTGCCACATTGAAAGGTCCAACACAGCATGGTACATCTTGTCTTCCAGCTCCAACTTCATTTGACTTGGGAGACAGACTTGAGGACATACATCTTCTCATTGATGATGATACTTCTACAGTTGTTGTGAGGGCTCACTCTGACCCTCATGTCCATTCTCTACATGATCAATCTTCCCAGGTTGGCATGATTGTGGATTCTTATGAACAAAAATTAGTGGAGGGCTCTTTGTTAGTCGAGGAGAAAGATGGTTCAGTGGAACAGGTTCAACAGTCATCCTTGACAGATCTACATTCATTCTTTTCAGCATAGTTGGAAGGGGTGCACTTCAGTATTAGTATAAGGATACTTGAGCAGGTTTCCAATCCAGCACACATCTTCAGGATAGTACCTTGGGCATTGTTTCTTCCTAAGGGGAGGAACACCATTCTGCATTCTTGGACCAGCTTCTTCATCGAAGCAACTTTCACCTATTGGCATTCTTCTTTTGAGGGGGGAGCCTCTTCTGTCTCTCTTCCTTCTCTTATTCTCTTTTGTATATATTGGATGTATGTCGTAATGGGGGGGTCTTGATTACTCCATCCATCGATGCATCCTTCTCTATCTCTCTTTTTGGGGGAGGGTTTTTCCCATGAGGTTTTCCCTCTTTCTCCGCTTTATGGGAGATTGCATTTCATTATGTACATGGGTACCTAGCATGGCCTAAGCCGGGACCCATTATGCATCTTCATCCTAGTTCGTAAGCTTAAGCACATTCTCCTAACTTGAACTTAAGGGGGGGTGTTGGTGTAAATTAGTACTTTACTATTTACACTTACTTAAGTTTACTTAGGTTAATGCATTATTTAATTATATTGCATTATTTTATTATTTTTATTTGTGAGACACTTAGGAGTTTGTGCAACATTGTGATGTGTCATGTTGACAAAACAGGAGTATGCACCTCTATTTGAGCACATGGTGTCTACAACACTGTTTTGCATGTCCCACCTTCTAGGCTTATCCTCTCATCACCGCACTTACTTCTGTGCTTAATGGAGGATAATCCATATCTGGTGGACATGTGCTTGGTTGTGTGACACTTCATGGCGCTAACTTCTATGCATTTTAGAAGCTCTCCTATAGCCTTTATATTCAGGCACTCCTAGTGTACTCTTAAGCATCATTTATTGAATACACTATTATTCTAATCATACTCTCTCCATTTTTGGTCTACAGTTGTGCTTGTGTTTGAGTTCTTAGTTCTTGGGTGAATTTTTCCCTTAGGCAAATTCTTACAGTCAAGTTGGAAAGAACATTGATGCTAAACATGAGTGCTTTCAAATCTTAGATGGAGAATCTTAAAGTTGAATGTGGAAAGAACCAAGTGCCTTGTGTGTATTAAAGATGTATTTTTTAACACTTCTTTGATCTATCTTTATTTCTTGCAAAGTAGAACCATTAAATATGTGATGCATGTATCGAAGTTGTTAGCATGACTCTCTGCAATAACCTAAGAGTGCTTCTAGAGAGTTCTATCCGCTGGAAAATGTATGTCCCCTCAGGAGACAAGCTCAAACCACTAAATCCCTTTGGTCAGTATATAAATGAGAAGTAAGGTAAACTTTTTTTCAATCCATGCAAGTTCGGGTTATGCATTTTAATGGTAGTCTAAGGTAGGAAACTGAGTTCCTACAATTCCAACATGGTCAAAATAGACTCTTAAGATGGTCACATGTGTAACAACTATTTCAGCGAATCTTATTACAAACCAATTAGTAGCCACCCTTTTATCCTTGGTATGTTATTTGTAGTGCTAAGGAAATAACATCCCCCAAGATTATTCACCATTTTTCTCCCCTAGTAGAGGCATAAGGCTCCTTGGATTTCATCCCCAAGAGTCATTGTCCCTAGAGAAGGGAGACTTATATTTTCCTTACCTTGAAGATTCTTTGATATGTATCATTTGTTGATAGACTCTTGTATCGAATCACCTCTTAGATTGAGAGGGACATATTGCACTAGAATCAAGAGACACCAAGTTGTGGGCCCATGGAATAACATATTGCAACCAAATTGACCTTAGGGATAAATATTTTCTTAAACTATCTTTTTTGTGCCTAGACCACATGAAAAACATTTATAAAAATATACACATTGGTTACTATCAAATCCTTTTGCTAAAGAGATCACTTGATTGTCTCTCTCAAAGTTGCTTTGTCCTTTGAGAGATTGTTCGCTCATAAAGTCCTATCTACTATCATAAAGTTTTTTTTTTTTTGAAAGGTTGTTAGAAAGTCCATTCGTAACAACCCTAGGACTAGTTTGTTCTATTTTACCTTTTACTTCAAACCAAAGTTATTAATTCATCCTTTGAGAAGATCATTTTTGCCCACTTAAAATCATTTACTATCCAAAATTTCATGTTTTCCAACCTAAGTAAAAGGCATACTTAGCGTAGTCACTACCTCAAATCAAAAGTTGAGAAAAACCTAGAGAAGATAAGTGAAAACCTCATGTTAAACCAACCAAAACCCAAGTTCAAAAAGGTCAAACTTAAGAAACCAACAATATCTAGAGAAATAGAAGCAAAACACAAAAAACACACACCCAATTTAAGACTTGCTAAACTTGATAGAATTGAGAAAGAAGGTATTGAGGTATCCCTACAAACATAGTAGGATAAAAAAGTTTAAAACATGACCTTAAGATGTGGAGTCAATCATAGCCTCATCAACTGCACTAGCTACACCCACTTTGATTAGGTCCATCTTCTTCCACACACACTTTGCCCTTATCATATCACAACTTTGTTACTTTAGGGTTATCATATAGGTCATTATCCTCCTTAGGCATTTTGTAGATTCATCATGCTTAGACCATGCTTTAGAAACATATTCCCATCCAAATCAAATCCTAGATCAATACCCTTCATCATCCTTAAAGCATTTGGTGTCACTTTATTAGAGTTGTCTATCCTACATCCTACATGTATCATATCATCATGATTATCCCTTTGACCACACATTGTCTAGGGTAGTCTATCTTTATCACCTGTGTCCCTTATCACCTTGATCCATAGGTTGGGCTCCACATTTGATCATCACATGCCTTCTGAAGGGTCATTAGTCTATCCTAAAGTTAACATGATCACCACATCTTGATCTTACACATAGGACAACATCTCTTTTACTTTGACATCACATTGCTAACCCTTTAGGTCCCTGACATCATACCCCTAGAAATTAAGATCCTCCATCATCTCCTTTTGCATCATCACTTATACACCTATTGCACATCTTTAGGACCTAGGAAATCCTTGCTTCATAAGTTAAGCATTGTCACATCTTTAGGGAACTTAGAAGATATATCAGGTTGTTTATTGCACTCACTTCCATAGCATCTTGCCTCTTTCCCTTATGAGCATCATAATTTCATGCCACCTGCCACACATCTAGGCAAGAATAAAAGGAAGAAGAAAGACATAGATCTTAGTCTTAGTGGTGGTTTTCCTGGTACACAACTAGACCCAATAACTTTTGTGATCATACATGACCTACCTCCATAGAATCCAAAAGATTTGGGACCCTCAGTATTAGACATAAATGCCTTTATGAATCAATGTGGGCATACAACCCTTATCAATGCCATCATAGATAGAATCAAAGAAACTATCATGGCAAATTTTTAGAGAGATAAGATTGGTGACTTTGGATTTGGGTGAAAACCACCTTTGAACATAATAGACCACATGCATCTTTGGTTTGGAAAATTTTCACCACCAATTGGTCCCTCCGACCCCAATGATCCCTTGTTCATACCTGGAAGAGGAAATCAATCGTTGATACAACAAATCATGGACCAAAATGTAGCATCTACCTAACTTAGTGCTCCCATCCCATAAAGCAACCAACTTGCCATTACACATCCATTCGTCCACGCAACACCTTAGTAACCCACCATCACACATCTCACATATGCAACCACTTCTATCACTACTACAACAACTTTGCAGATCACATCCATCCCACTCAACATTGCAGGACCCTCCATCTCCCAAGTTGTTCTGTCCACCTCATACATACCCACTAGTAGTGCATCCAACCCATTCTAGTAGAACATGCAATCAACTCCTTAGTTCACCACAGGAATGCCACAAGAAGGGCCTAAAAATTAACCTCTTTGTCACCCTTAATGTTAGCATAAATCCATTTGCTTCTACTCAAAACATCACTATTTCATTTTCACTCAGCCCTTGGAATTTTGCACAATCACAGGGTAGGCAACAAGCCTCCTGACTAATAACCCATTTATGCCAACCTTCCAAGAATAATCGCCACCACCATCGCTAACCAGTCCGCTACCACCCATCACCAACTATTTTTCCATGCCATCTTTAGGGAATAACCAAATGATACCACATCGATAACAATCAATAATGGGGGTAGTCCCCTACATCAACTATTTGACACCCGTCAACACCTAGTTTCCCTCTCAAGTAGGAGCACATCCAACTTACATTAGGAAAAATGTGGCATCCCAAAAAATCACACTAGCATATCCACCACCACCACTATAATAACATTCATTCTAGAAGAAGTATGTGTCAACACCCACACAGAACCATCCATCTGGACAATGATCCAACACCTCCTCATCATAACAACAACTACAATATCAACAAAAATTTTCCTAAAAAGTGCAACAATATATCCAACCACCACTACAACAACCCATAAATCATGTTGAAGCAGTAAGGCAATCCACGTTCCACCCACAATAGTACACTCATCAAAACTATCCATATTCATCTGCTCCATACGACACATACCCTCTACCAAGGGCACAAGGATTGAGGGCATCACATAGTCTAGTCTCTCCTCTTTCTACACAAGATTGGGGAAACTTTGTTTCTTTAAAAATATTCTCTGTGTCGCCTATCTTCAAACTTCTTCAAAATAGTGTTGTCACAACACTATGTCGAAGAGGGGCAAAATGTAGACACCTAAATTTGATAACATCATTTAAGTAATCCTATTTAGTCATCTCGTAGGGCATTATTGATTAGGTATGTAATATTTACTTAATATATGTTATCCCCTTGTTAATTAATTTATTTAATTGACTATGGTCCAATTGATAAATTAAAATGACAACCAAAAGTCTAAATTATCAATTAGATCCCTATTCTTCTATTAAATTAAATAAATGCACAATATCTATTTTATTTAATCCAAAATTCCCCTTTCATTAAATAATTCTTTTTAATTCAAATCACCAACCCTTAACTAACCCTTAACTCAATCCTAAACCCTAATTCAACCCAACCTATTCACCCATGCCAATCCCATTTAATTCACTAATTAAACCCTTTTAATTATCCAACCTACTTACATTTCTCTAACATGCCTCCTTGCCTCTTAACCTCCATTTAATCTAAGCCTAATCCTCACCCTAATCATTTGTACAAATTTAAGTATGGATTAAGAAGTCTTAACCCACACCAAAGTCAAACCTCCCATCCCATCTCTTACACCCCCACCCACATGCATTTAATGCTCTTATAGAAACTTATAGGCTTCTTAAATTCCTCTTACACACTCCAACCCCTAATAAATCCTTTGTCCCCCCACTCTCTCTCCATTTTTCTCATCCTTTCACATCCTCTCTCCTAATATGGATTTGAGAAAGCACAATCCATGTGCTTCCCTCTCCTTGTATCCTAGCCCTACCTCACCTTTCCTCAACTATGTATCTTGTCCCTCCATTCCACTATCCCTTTGCCTATAAAATGAAACACCCTCCCTTCACATTTAGATCCACTTTTTATGCTGATGTTTTAATGCTCCTTTGAATAATAAACCCATCAACCATACCATTATCATGCTCAATTTCCTACTCATTTTACACCCCATCTCCCATCCATTGAGGGCTTGAGGTACACTTGAGCACACATCTCCATCACTTGGACAAATCCTCTTCATCTTTGGAGCTACTTGAAGGAGTGAGGTTTGCATTCCTTTTAATTGTTTTTGGTTTCATGTTGAATTTCTTCTCATAGGTGTTAACCTTGTTGTCTTGTTGAATTCTTTGTCTAACCTTGGTATTCTATTGGCAATAACAATCCTAGGTGATACATTTTGGCACTTATGTTGAGACTCGTAAATGGGTCATCGTTCATCTATTTTAATCCATTTTTCTTCCAAATCAACAATCTAATATTTGGTGTTGTTTAGTGTTTCACAAGTGTGTTTTGGTGCTTGTGCAAGTGTTGAGGCGCATTTGGAAGGAAGAATCACACTTTGGAGATTTTAAAAATGTTAAAAAACCACTTAACAACCTGGACGAACTTTTTTTGGACCGTTTTAGTGCTTATACTATTTTCTATGACACATCTATGACCTCTTTTAGCACATATAAACATTTCTATAGTGCTTGGTGAGCTATCCTATAGCGCATTTTTTAGTTTTAACAACACATTTAAATATTTTTTCAACGCATTTACAAATTGTTTTAATGCATTTGAATGATATTATAGCGCAATTGAAGAGTGTTTTAGGGAATTAAAAATTCTTGTAGTGCATTTGACTTGTACTGTAACACATTTGACTTGTTCTTTAACTCATTCAAATTGTTCTAAAACACATCTATTATGTTCTATAACACTTTTAAAATCTCTATAAATTTTTACTTTCTGTCTACATTTGAGCAACAAAAAATTACTTTAGCACTTTTAAAATTTAGTTTAGAACATTTGCAATCTATATTAGTGCATTTGCATAGTTGTTTAGCACATTTGATATGTCTTTTAGCATATTTGCATCATATTATAATACATTTGAAAAAAAATTGTGTAGTACTTGGTGAAGTGTTTTGTAGCACTTTTACAAATTGTTTTAGCACTTTTACATTATTCTGTAGTGCATTTGATTTTTTCTATAGCACTTTTAAAATTGCTGCAAAATCTAAAGGATTTGACTATGGATTTCATTTCAAACTATTATTTTCACTAACTATTGCTTGCAAGTTGTCATTAAAATTGAAAACATTTTCTTTGGGATTAACTTGCATGCTTAATCATGGTTTGTTAAAATCACATTTCTGATTTGGGCTTAATAATTTATCAAACAAATATGGAACATCAAGGGATCAAAATGAACAAAGTCATCACATTTCGACTTGGGTGCTAAAATAGAACAAAGATCAAAGATTTTAAATTTGGGAACTAAAATGAAAACTCCATCTTGAATGCTTAATGGATTGACAAACAATTTGTTCGAATGAATGCATAGAAATCAAATACACTCTTAAATGCATAAGGATTAAAGAATAGTGCTATGAAACACAATTCAATTTGGGCTCAAAATAATTTCATCAAATCTTGAATGCTTAAGAGAAAAGGAAAATTGTAAATCAACACACTTCAATTTGGGGCTTAAAAATAAATCACAAAATCTTGAATGCCTTAGGGTTAAAACCACTCTTATTCCCATCTCTTTCAAAGCTTTCATGCATGATTTATAAAGTTGTCTAAAATTTTCTTATGTTGACATACATTGTCAAGTTGGAAAGAATATACATGTTAAGTACAAGTGCCTTCAAATATTAGATAGAGAACCTTAAAGTTTAATGTAGAAAGAACCAAGTGCCTTGTGTGTATTAAAGATGCATTTTTTAACACTTCTTTGAGCTATCCTTATTTATTATAAAGTAGAATCATTAAATATGTGATGCATGTACCGAAGTTGTTAGCAAGACTATTCACAATAACTTAGGAGTGCTTCTAGAGAGTTCTATCCTCTAAGAAATTCTCATCCCCTTAGAAGACAAGCTCAAACTAGTAAATCCCTCTAGTTGGTATATAAATGAAAGGTAAGATTTTTATCAATCCACGCAAGTTCGAGTGATGCATTTCTGATGATAGTTTGAGGTAGGAAAATAACTTCCTACAATTTCAGCATGGCCATAATAGACTCTTAAGTGGGTCACATACATAAAAATCATTTGGGAGGACTCTATGGATCTTATTATGAACCAATTAGTAGTCAAAGGAAAACAACATCCCCCAATATTGCTCACAATTGTGCTCCCCTGGTAGAGGTATAAGGCTACTTGGATTTCACTCCCAAGAGTCGTTGTCCCCACAAAAGGGGGATGTCTAGTTTCCATTCCTTGAAGATTCTTTGATGTGTATCATTTGTTGTTTGACTATTGTATTGACTCACCTCTTAAATTGAGAGGGAGATATTGCACTAGAATTAGGAGACACCAAGTTGGAGGCTATTAAATAACATAGTGCAACCATATTGACCTTAGGGATAAATAAGTGCTTGTTGGTTACTATCAAATTATTTTGTTAAAGAGATCACTTGATTGTCTCTTTAAAAGTTGTTTTGTCCTTTGAGAGATTGTTTGCTCACAAAGTCCTATCTACTATCAAAAAGTCGTATCTTTGTTTTTTCGAAAGGTTGTTAGCAAGTCCATTTACAACAACCCTTAGCCTAGTTTTTTTCATTTTACCTTTTACTTCAAACCAAAGTTATTACTTCATTCTTTGAGAAGATTATTTTTGCCCACTTAGAATCATTTTCTATCCAAAAGTTCATGTTTTCCAACCTAAGTAAAAGGCATACTTAGCGTAGTCACTACCTTGAACCAAAAGTTGAGAAAAACCCAGAGAAAATAAGTGGAAACATCATGTCAAACTAACCAAAACCCAAGTTCAAAAGGTCAAACTCAAACAACTAATAATGTATAGATAAATAGAAGTAAAACACAAAAAAACACACACCCAATCCAAGACTTTCTTAACTTGAGAAAATTGAGAAAGAAAGTATGGAGGTAGCCCTAAAAATAAAGGGGATCAAAAATTTCAAAACATGACCTTAAGATGTGGAGTCAATCATAGCCTTGTCAACTACACTAGCTACACCCACTTTGATTAGGTCCATCTTCTTCCATAGATACTTTTCTCTTATCATATCATAGCTTTGTCCCTTTAGGGTTATCATATAGGTCATTATCCTCCTTAGGCATTTTGTAGATTCATGATCCTTAGACCATGCTTTAGAAACATATCCCCATCCAAATCAAATCCTAGATCAACACCCTTTATCATCCTTAAAGCATCTAATGTCACTTTGTAAGAATTGTCTATCCTACATCCTACATCCATTACGTGGAAAGGGTGAAGGATGAGAATTGCCTTAATTTGATTATGTAATGGTGAAAATAAACTAACGTGTGTTTGGCTCCAAAAAAATTCAGGTGGTTATTAAGCTAAAGATTATTAAGCATAATCTAAAAGAATGAAACTTAGATTTCTTTGGCAATATCTTTGAGGATAAATCTACCCTGGAAGATAAATTAGAATCTCTCAACAAAGAAGTTTTGGAACATGGGATGGGTTTACCCCAATTCCTTGAAGAGAAGAAGCTTATGTAACAATACGAAGATGTCCTAGCTAAGGAGGAACTCTCCTGGAGGTAGAAGTCTAGGGAAACTTGGTTAGAGGTAGGGGACAAGAACAAAATGTTCTTTCATAATAGTGCCAAACAAAGGAGAATGATTAACCATATAACATCCACCAGAGATGTTGTAGGTCATACTAGGGATTCTTTGGAAGGTATCAACATGACAACTTCTCATATTTCGATCACATCTATAACAATACAAAAAGCTCCAATCTTAGGGCCCAAAAGGATATTTTAGCCTCTATTCCAAAAATTATCTCTAAGGAGAAAAATAAAAAGATAATGCAAAAATTCACCAAGCAATAAATTGAAACAACTTTAAATCTTATGAACCCAAATAAATCGCTTGGGCTTGATGGCTTTCTAGTAGTCTTCTTTTAGAAGTGCTAGGATTTTTTAGGTGACAACATAACTAGTTCTTTAGAAGGAGTAAGGAACATAAGTAAACTTCAGAGAGAAATAAATTCCACCTTTATTTCTCTCATCCCTAAAAAAGAGAAACCAAAGTCTTTTGATGACTTCCAACCTATAACACTTTATAATACTCTTTACAAATTGCTTACCGGGTCTTTGACAAACTAACTTTAATTTCTCTTACCTAACCTTATTAGCATGGACCAGACGAGTGTTATCCCTAGTCGATCAATTTATGATAAAATTATCATAGCACATGAGGTGATACACTCCATCCAAATCAATAAAGATCCAAGTATGTTGATCAAACTAGATATCAAAAAGACATATGATAGAGTAGACTAAAGATTCCTATGTAAATGTCTAGAAGCTTATGGCTTCTCCAAGCAATGGATAAACTTGATCTTTAAATGCATCTTGACATCAAAATTATCTATCCTCATTAATAGATCTTCGAAGGGATTCTTTAGCACTTCAAGGGGTTTGAGGTAGGTGGATCTAATCTCCCCCTTTTTATTTATCCTTATGGATGATGATTTAAGTAGATCTTTGTTCATTGTTAGATCTTTGAGTCAAATTAAAGGCATTTCTATTGTGATGTAGAATCAACTATGAATCAACATCTTGTGCATAATACCATGATTTATGGTTAGAGCATGGTTGAGGAGGATAAAACCCTAAATGGATTCTTAATGTAATACTCTCTGGTCTTTGGTCAAGAGATCAACAATGATGAATCAAACATCTTTTTTCTTTAATACCCATTTAAGTATGGAGGATTATATTTTTGATGTTTTTGACTTTAACAAGGGATCCCTTCCCTGTAAGTACTTAAAATTGCCTCTAAATTTGGGTACTTGATCAAATAAATTGTGAGATATTATTTTAGAAAAACTTCAAAAAAAGAATGGCGTGATGGAAGGGGAAATGAATCTCATCTATAGGAAGAGTTACTTTTGTATAGTTAGTCTTATCAACCCAACCTATATATTAACTTTCTTGTCTGGACTAGCCAGGTAGTAAACTAAATGAAATTAATAGGCTTCTTAGAACTCTCTTTTGGTAGGGCTCAAATGATAAGAAAACCAAAAGATAAAGGTGGGGTTGGTATCAAGAATATCAAATTACAAAGGAAGGCTTTGGGAGCCAAGCTAACATGGGGGATTCTAAAGTTATTATAAATTAAAGTCCACCAAGATAATTGGGGGGGGGAGGTGAATTAGTTATCAGATCAATACAACTTTTATCAACCTTATTAAATATTAAATATGTGATCAATATCAACAATAACCATAAGAATATACACGTACACAATAACACTAGACATGTTAACTAGGGAAACCCTTAATTAGAGGGAAAGCCTTGGTGTGGATGGTACCCACAAAATGATGTACTAATATATAAATTACTTGTAAGAGGATGGACTCTATTAGGAGCCGATGAAAAACATTTAGCACATATTAGTCTATGTTAGAAGACTTTGAATTGTTGTAAGGAGATTCCAACCCTATTAGGAGTTGTACCAACCTTATTAGGAGTTGTAGAAGATGGATGACCCACTATCCAAATAGCTTAAGGGGAGAGACCATCAAACTCATTGTCCAACTAGTCTTTGTATTATTCCTTTTAGAATAATAGAAATGCAACTAATCTCAGCAACTAAAACTCTTGCTCTGTTCTCTTACCGTGCCTCTTCCACACCAAAACTCTTCTCAGATCTCAATACTAGATCTACAAACTTGCATCACAATGATCCCTTTGACTGCTTACTTACATTTACCAATACACTTCAGTTATCGCATTCATAATCACTTGTATACTTCATCACAAGGGAAATAACTTTCCTTTAAATCATGTCCTCAAAACAATTCATTGAGTCATCCTTAAGGCTTTCCCAATTACAATTATAATAGGACCTTATTTTGATAATACAATTCATTACATATTTTCATAATTATAAAATAATGTTGGCTTATAGTTTTCACAATTTCTCACATGTGTGATGTCAGACTTCATGCACTCATTGACTTCATCATTAGGTTGTCTTCTATCTCTATCCAACTATGATTAACTGAATTCTATCCCTGTCAAGAGATATAATCCAATTACCAGACACCACTTCTTAGGAAATCTATCTACAAACTATATATTGTTAATAAAAAATAACTCTCACCAGTCTTCAAATTTTTGTACAAACACTTAGCCACTAAATTAGGAAACACTATAGAACATATCCCCAACTGTACCTTACCTTATCTTCAATACTGTTGGAAATTTGATTGAAAAGATCATTATTGAAGATCAAAGAGGGAGATTGTTGTAAAGAAAGAAGTTGGTTGATAAAGAATGCTTTCAATCATTGTTTTGTCATTGTCGTCAAACCTAATATTTGTTGGAATGACAATTGCTTATAAGATCCAAGTACTATCACTTAGTTGATTAATGAAGATGATTTGATCAACAAGATGTAACAAAAACACCTAAGGGAAAGGTTGAGTTATGGTTTTGTAATGAAGCGCAAGGATCAGTTAAGAAAATGGTAAAATGATGTATTGATAATATACTTTAAGTTAGAGATGTTGGCCACACTTAGAAATAGTAGAAGAATAAGTTGTAATAAGGTTGACTGCAAAGCTCAACTAAGTTCATTAGTGAGTGTCGAGCTAGCTAGTTAGAGCCGAGCAAATTTCCAGTTGGAGTCGAGCAAAAGCAAAATTCAGTGTGTGCTAAGTGATATAGAAGGAGTCGAGCATGTTTAGGTGCCGATCAAACTTTAGGTGCCGAGTAAATGAAAAACTTAGTGGATGTCGAGTGAATCCATAGTAGAACGTAGTTGATGTTGAGTAATACAGTATGTGCCAAGCACCAGAATTTCAATAGTGTCAAGCTACTGCATTATTGGAAAAGTCAAAGATTCACCAAAACTATGCCAACAAGTTTGTTACCTTGAATTTTGTGATCTAGATGGAGGATAAGGATGATGAGTTGGAGGCACAAAATTTTATGTGAACTATTTTTGAGCAAATTCAAGAGGATTCTTCAAGATGTTTCTAGAAGGAAAAAGATATGGGTTAGATTCAATGAATCCTACCTAATACATTCAAACTAAAATTGAAGGATGGAAGAATCGAGCAAGAAAGAGGATTCCAAACTTCTATTTAAGAAGTCATAGGCCAAGAAGCAAGAGTTGCTAGGGTGCCAAAATTGGCAAAGTAGTTGAAGGGTGTCAAGAAGAAGGCATCAAGGAGAAGGAAGAACATAGCACAAAGACTCTGCTTTGATGAGTGGTCAGAGAGAGATGATTGCAATGGTACATTGAGCATGAAGACTCTAAGGGACAAAGTTTGAAAGGAGGACAAGCTGTCAGAGCTGAAGAGATTGAAAGCCAGTCAATTTTATCAACTGAAGAAGAGATTTGAAATCTACAAGATAAGTTGTGAAATTTTAATTAGGTCAAAACCCCTTATTATTACTCTCTAACAATTGTATTCGTTAGGGTTAAATCTTATAGACTTAGGTTGGTTTAACAACCATTTGTAAATCCTTTAATAGGGTATCATTCTAAGTGAATGTTTTAAAGTCCTCTAACCAAGCCCACTTCTAATATGGTGGTTAAATTATTTAACTAGGTCACATTTAATAGTGTGTTGTAGCCTTTAATAGGGCAAGCCTTTAAGAGTGCATCACTTTAGAAGAGTGAGAATTGAGTAGCATGTTACTGGTGGTTTTTCCCAAATTTGATTTCCATGTAAATCATTGTGTTATGTGTTGATTCTTCATGTGTTATACTTGCATGTTGATTTATAGTAACTTGCTAAGTAGGAAAGTTTAAAGCTTGGATGAATTAATAGTTTAATAGACTCACTTTACTTGATGAAAAAGTTTGAATTAGACATTTGGACCTTGAATAACTGATTCACCCCCCACCTCTCAGTTATTCTAAAGCATTTCTAACAATTGGTATCAGAGTCATCTACTGATTTAGTTTAAAGGTACTAGAAGCAAGAAGATAAGATGTCCAAGAGAGAAGTTCTCAAGCTCAATAGAGATAACTTCGTTGCATGGAAAAGTCTTGTGAAGCTAGACCTTGGATCAATAGGTGACTATGCAAAAAGCTCAATTAGAGTGGAACATGTACATCTAGCTAGACCCCTTTCTGCAGATGATTTGAACAAAAGGAAGGAGCATAATTAGGCAATGCTAGAGATTGCCTCTGTACTCAACTATGCTGAATTTGATGACATCAAGGGATGTGACTCTACATTCAAGATGTGGAAAGCCTTGTCAGATATCTATGGAGGAGATCTAAATGTTCAAAGAGAAAAAAGAGCAAGCGTCAGAGGAAATCTTGATGACATGAAAATGGAAGAAGGTGAAAATGTTGATCAATATGCTGCTAGAATGAAAGAAGTGGTAAGTGCAATAAAAAGTTTGGGTGGTCAATTGGAAGATGATACTGTCAAAAGAAAATATTTAAGGACCCTGCTCCCTATCTATCCTATTAGAGTTTCAACCATCATAAAGTGTGTACTAGGAAACACACTAACCTTTGAAGGTATAGTGGGAAGACTTACTGCCTTTGATTTGTCCAATTTTGATAACTACAGACCTGAGAATCTTGAATCTGCTTTCAAGGCCAAGTTGACATTAAAAGAAATCGAGGAGGTGAAATCAAAGAAGAAGAGTAAAAAAGGAAAACATACATCCAGTGACAACAACACTGATGAGTAAGATGTGGAACAATTGGAAGCATTATTGGCTAGAAGATTTCACAGAGGCAAAGGTAAGTTGCCTATCATTTGCTTTAATTGCAATGAAGTAGGTCATATTGCTGCAAGGTGTACACAAAAAAAGAACTTCAAAGAAGGAAACAAGTACAAGAACAAAAGAGAAGATGATAGCAGAGATTACAAGGACAAAGGCAAAATATGCTACATTGTTGAAGAATATTTTTATGAGAATGATGATGAAGTAGTCTATGTAGCCATGAAGGATGAATCAAATGAAGATGAGGCAACATCACTGGTAACTTGTGTGAACAAGAATGACAAATAGATCATAGACAGTGGATGCTCACATCATATGACAGGAGACAAAAGTAAGTTTATTACCTTTACTCAATATGATAGAAATAGTGTTAGATTTGGTAATGATGCTCCATGTCAAATCAAAGGAAAAGGTTCAATTAAACTTACAGAAAAAATTTCATGTGATAATGCATACTTTGTTGAAGGACTAAACTACAATTTGCTAAGTGTGTCACAACTAGGCAATATAGGTTGCAAAGTAGAATTTGGAAACAAAACTGCCAAAATCTATGACATTGATGGAAATCTGATAAAAAAAGGTGAACAAACTAGGAGTAATTTGTTTTACCTAGATATGGAAGATGCAACCTGTCTTATTGTTAGACTTTATGATGTGTGGTTATGGCATAAAAGGCTATGTCATGTTAACTTTGACAATCTGATTAACATCAACAAAAAGAAGAAAGTCAGAGGTTTGCCTAAATTAAAGAAACCTAAAAACACAATGTGCAAACAATGTCAACTAGGAAAGATGACCAAGTCTAGTTTCAAAAGCAAAACATACACTTCCAAAGAAGTATTAGAGCTAGTCCATACAGACTTATGTGGCCCAATAGAAGTCCAAAGCTATCAAGGAGATAGATACATAATGTTTTTTGTGGATGACTACTCTAGGATGATGACTACAATGTTCTTATAGCAAAACTCTGATGCATTTCAAATGTTTAAGTGGTATTTGGCCAGAGTTGAAAAAGGAATAGGAAAGCGTTTGAAGTGCCTAAGATCAGATAGAGGAGGAGAGTTTACATCAAAAGAATTTGAGATATCTTGTAATGATAAAGGAATCAAGAGACAAACATCAACACCAAGAACTCCACCTCAGAATGACATTGCTGAGAGAAGGAATAGATTAGTGATAGACTATGCCTAAACATTGATGATGGAGAAAAATGTTGCTCTGAAGTACTAGAGAGAAGGTGTAAGTACTGCAGTCTACACCCTGAATCGAGTTCAAGTCAACAACACCTTTTGAATTATGGTATGGTCACTCACCTAATGTAAAACATTTCAAAGTATTTGGTTGTAAATGCTATATTTTTAAAGATAATAGAAATGACAAGTTTGATGCAAAAAGTGATGAAGGCATATTCCTTGGATACTCCACTAGAAGTAAGGCATATAAGTGTTTGAATATTTACAATAATAAGATTGTGGAGAGTGCAAATGTAAATTTTGATGAGCATGCGGAAGTCTAAATTGATGAATCCAGAAAATTAGAAGATTATAAATATTTTGTATACTTCTATGAAGGAATATCTATTGAAGATGATGTTACCAATCAAGTTGGGAATCAACAACAAATCTCAGCATCAGCCAAGTCACAACCAGTGAATGCCAAGCTGCATTCAGAAGCTGAGTTGCAAAATGAAGAAAATGTACACTTTGACTCTAAAAATAGTACACATGAAAGAGATGATGAAACACTTGAAAGTGATGTACAAATTGATTCTGAAGTTAAAGAACCAAACATGGAAAGAAGGATAGAACCAAAACTAGCCAAGTATGTGAGAAGACATCACCCCGTAGAACAAATCATTGGTGACAAGGATGCTAGACTAATGATAAGGAACAAAGTAAGGAATGAATCATGTTTGATGATTAAGATTGAGCCCAAAATAGTGAAAGATGCACTGCAAGATGATGACTAGTATAAAGCTATGAAAGAGGAGATAGACCAGATTGAGAAGAACAAAACCTAGACCCTAGTTCCTAAACAAGCTAATAAGAATGTAATTGGTACCAAATGGGTATTTAGGAAAAAACTTGATGAGAATGGTGAGATCACAAGAAATAAGGCCATACTAGTCTACAAATGCTATGCACAAGAAGAAGGATTCAATTATGGGGAAACATTTTCCCCTGTTGCAAGGAGGGAAGGAGTCAAAACACTACTTGCATATGCTGCCTACAAAGGTTTCAAAAACTATCAGATGGATGTAAAGTCTACTTTTCTAAATAGTATATTGGAAGAGGAAGTCTACATAGAATAATCAGAGGGATTTGTTGATGACAATAACAATGACATGGTCTGCAAATTGCATAAATCACTCTTTAGTTTGAAGCAAGCACCTAGAGCATGGTATGAGAGACTGCACAAATATCTTGTGAAGATAGGATTTGAGAGAACATATGACAACAACAACCTATATATCAAATTAGAAAAAAGTAAAGATATTCTAATATCTGAAATCTTTGTTGATAATATAATATTTGGAGGAAAAAATGCTCTATGCAAAGATTTTGCTGATCAAATGAAACATGAGTTTGACATGTCAATGTTTGGAAAAATCAAATTCTTTGTTGGATTGCAAGTACATCAACTAAAGCATGGCATATTTGTGACCCAATCAAAATATACCAAGGAGATACTCAAGACATTTGGATTAGAAGACTTCAAACCAGTTAGTACACCAATGGTAACAACACATAAACTATCCAAGAATGATGAGTCTACTGAAGTGAATCAAACATTGTATAGATCAATGATTGGAAAGTTGCAGTATGTTATTCATAGTAGACTAGACATTGCATTAATAGTTGGAATAGTGGCAAGATTTTATGCTAATCCAAGAGAAAATCATTTGATGGTAGTAAAAAGAATACTGAGGTACTTAAAAGGAAATGATGACTTTGGCTTGTATTACAAGACGAATAAATTTTTTGAGTTGAGAGCCTACACTGATGCAAATTGGGGAGGTAACATTGATGACAAAAAAAGCACTAGTGGAGGAGCCATTTTCTTAGGGAAAATATTGATTACTTGGACTAGCAAAAAGAAAAGTTGTACCTCACAGTCCACAACAAAAGTTGAATATGTTGTAGCTGCTATCAATTGCACTAATATTGTATGGATCAAACATCTATTACAAGGTTTGAAGGAAGAGGTAACTGAACTTGTGATACTCTATTGTGATAACACAAGTGTCATCAACATATCAAAGAACCCTGTGATGCACGCCAAAACAAAGCATATTGTAATTAAGTATCACTATGTAAGAGAATTGGTGGAAGACAAGCAAGTGAGAATGGAATATGTTAGCTCAAAGGAACAGATTGCTGAAATCTCCACAAAAGCACTACCTAAAGATGCTTTTGAGTATCTTAGAGGTAAATTAGGGGTGATACCCCTATCCAAGGCTGTTTAAGGAAGAAGCAAGACTACCCTGCATCAAATGAGTTGACTGTTGGCATATTACAAATTGATGCAGAGGATACTTACTTTAGGATTTTGCTTGAAGTAATCAAGGTGTTGAAGTTCCAAATTAGTCACAAGCAAGGTGATAGAGGAAGAAAGTGAAAGTTCTAGAAGATGCTATACTTGCATGATAAGATGCTGAAGTAATATGTCTTTGGCATTATTGTCAAAGAGGGAGAGATATGCAGAAACTGGTCAACAACATTCAAAGGAGAAATAATAGAAATTGATCAACAACATTTAATTGGAATAAGATCAAGTAGCTGATACTAGAATGGCAGAAGATGATCAATACATACAAAGGGAGAAATAATGTAAGAAGCCCGGAGCAGTAAGAGATCAAAGTGAAGGAAAGAAATAGGATACAACAGCTAAGAGGGAGAAGCAAAAGTAAAGTAATTAGATTAGAGAAGGAGATGTGAAAAACCAATGGTAACACAATTTCTTTTTGGCGTTTGACTTACTATTCTAACCTAGTTAGCATATTGATAACTTGGTTGAATAGTTTGGTTTGATGGTTGATCAGTTCGGTTTGCCATCAATTCCAAAGAGGGAGATTGTTGGAAATTTGATTGAAAAGATCATTATTGAAGATCAAAGAGGGAGATTTTTGTAAAGAAGGAAGTTGGTTGATAAAGAATGTTTTCAATCATTATTTTGTCATTGATGTCAAACCTAATATTTGCTGGAATGACAATTTCTTATAAGATCCAAGTACTATCACTTAGTTGATTGATGAAGAGGATTTGATCAACAAGATGTAACAAAAGCACCTAAAGGAAATGTTGAGTTATGGTTTTGTAATGAAGTGCAAGGATCAGTTAAGACAATGGTAAATTGATGTATTGATAATATACTTGAAGATAGAGATGTTGGCCACACTTAGAAACAATAGAAGAATAAGTTGTAGTAAGGTTGACTGCAAAGCTTAACTAAGTTCATTAGTGAGTGTCAAGCAAGCTAGTTAGAGCCGAGAAAATTTCCAATTGGAGCTAAGAAAAAGAAAAATTTAGTGTGTGTCGAGTGATATAGAAGGAGCCGAACATGTTTAGGTGCCGAGAAAACTTTAGGTGCTGAGTGAATGAAAAACTTAGTGGATGCCAAGTGAATCCACAATAGGTGCCGAGCATCAGTAAAATGTAGTTGATGCCAAGTAATACATTATGTGCTGAGCACCAAAATTTCAATAGTGTAGAGCTACTACATTATTGAAAAAGTCAAAGATTCACCAAATTTGAGCAAATGAGTTTGTTACCTTGAATTTTGTGATCTAGATGGAGGATAAGGATGATGAGGCGGAGGCACATAATCTTATGTAAACCGTTTTTGAGCGAATTCAAGAGGATTCTTCAAAATGTTTCTAGAAGGAACAATATATGGGTTAGATTCAATGAATCCTACCTAATCCATTAGAACTAAAATTAAAGGATGGAAGAATCAAGCGGGAAAGAGGATCCCAAACTTCTATTTTAAGGAGTCACAGGCCAAGAAGCAAGAGTTGCTAGGGTGCCAAAATTGCAAAGTGGTTGAAGGGTGTCAAGAAGAAGGCATCAAAGAGAAGGAAGAACAAAGCACATAGACTCTACTTCGATAAGTGGTTAGAGAGAGATGATTGCACTAGTACATTGAGCATGAAGTCTCTAAGGGACAAAGCTTGAGAGGAGGAAAAGCTGTTAGAGTTGAAGAGATTGAAAGTTAGGCAATGTTATGAGCTGAAGAAGAGATCTAAAATTTGCAAGATAAGTTGTGAATTGTAATTAGGTCAAAACTCCTTATTGTTACTCTCTAACAATTGTATCAGTTAAGGTTAAATCCTATGGACTTAGGTTGGTTTAACAACCATTTGTAAATCCTTTAATAGGGTGGCATTCTAAGTGAATGTTCTAAAGTCCTCTAACTAGGCCCACTTCTAAGAGGGTGGTTAAATCCTTTAACCAGGTCACATTTAACAGTGTGTTGTAGCTTTTAACATGGCAAGCCTTTTATAGGACATCACTTTAGAAGAGTGAGAATTGAGTAGCATGTTACTGGTGGTTTTTCCCAAATTGGGTTTCCACGTAAATCATTGTGTTATGTGTTGATTCTTCATGTGTTATACTTGCATTTTGATTCATAGTAACTTGCTAAGTATGAAAGTTTAAAGCTTGGATAAATTAATAGTTTAATAGGCTCACTTTACTTGATGAAAAAGTTTGAATTGGACATTTGAACCTTGAATAAACCCACCCCCCTCCCCCCGCCAAGTTATTCTAAAGCATTTCTAACACAATACTTGATCCGTATGACCTCAATATCTCTTTGCTACTCCTACAATGCTCTTAGTATGTTGACATCAATGGAAAACATAGTCATGAATGCAACAAACAATCATGCTATCAATCTCTCTACTACTCCAACAATGGTAGGATACTTCCATATAGAAATATTATCAACATTCATTCTAAAACCTTAAATGGGTTAGGATCCTTTTCCATAAATACCTTGCCTCTCTAGTTCCCTCTAACCCATTTAGAGAAGAAAATTCCCCTAAATGCTTAAGAGTTTGGAATATCTTGCTAAAATATAGATCTGTCATTGAGAATAAGTTAACTTGGGATTTAGAGAATGGAGAGGATGTACTTTTTTGGCATGACCCTTGGGGTGGTTAAAAATCATTAGATAAATTTCCATCTCTCCTCCATTCAATGGGTTATTTAGAATCCAAGTGGGGTTCTAGAGTTACGGATTATATGGTTTTTGAACAAGGAACTCTTAGATGGTATTGGAAGAGCTTGGATGGGGAGGAAATTCCATTAAGTGAGAAGGAATTTTTGAAGAGTCTTCTATCCTCTAGGAAAATTTCATTTCTAGCAAGTAAAGCTTCCCTTATTTGGGATAGATGTAAGAGTGGTGTTTATAGTTCTAGGATGGGGTATAAGCTTATAGTATCCTCTCTAGGGTAAGAATCCTCTTCCTACTAACGTTTGTTGTGATAATTCTATCTTCCCAAGGTAGGAGTGTTCACTTGGATTTTTCTCCATAATAGGGCCCTTACGTTAGATAGGTTTAGAGGAATGGGCTATCAAGGTCCTAGTAGATGCCCCCTTTGTGAATTAGAAGAGGAATCAACATATCACCTTTTTCTTAACTATCCTTTCACAAACTACTACTAGTGTTGGTTGCGTTCTAAGTTAGGGTGGAGTTTGGCCTTCCCTAACTCCATCATTAGTTTTCTTTTATCTTGGCCCTTGTTGAAATCAAATACCATTTACAAGACCTTTTGAATCTCCTCCCCTTCCATAGTTCTTTGGGAACTATGGAAGTAGAAAAATAGAATATTTTTTCATGACAAGAAGATGGAGGTGGATCATCTTGTCAATAAAACTAAAGCATCAATCATTGAATTGATAAATAATTAATTAATGTCTTTGAACTCCAAAGGGGTGACCATGTTTTATTAGGATGAGAAAATTCATAGTAGGTGGATATGATTGAAAATATCTCTCTTCCTTGGGAAGGAGAACCTAAAAAGTAACAAAAGTAGGAAAGAATGTGTTTGGAAGGCCCCTAAGAGCGGATGGTATAAGCTTAATTCTGATGGAGCCTCCAGGGGGAATCCTGGTACCACTAGTATAGGTTGCAATATTCATATTGATGAAGGAATTAAGGTTGCAAGTATAGCCAAATCTAAAGGGGTGGCTACCAACAATGGGTTAGAAATTTCTTCTTTAGTAGAAGGTCTAGAGCTATGTACAGTATTGGGTCTCAAGAAACTAGAAATAGAAGGTGATTCATCCATAATTATTACTGCCCTTAGGAAATGATCCCTCACTAATTGGAGATCAAGTGCCCAACTATCCAAAGCCCTGCAGATTTGTAAATATTTTGAAAAACTTTTAATAATCATATATATCATGAAGGGAACAAAAGGGTGGATGAGTTAGCTAATCAGGGTATCAATCTTTCAATAAGTTAAGGTATATATATTTATATAATTAATGAAGATATAACATCATTAAAATGACAAATATGCTAAAAGACATTAAATTAATGCAAGAGAGATCTTGAAGGCAATTTATTTTGGTATGATGATTTTATCCTACTTCCCAGGAGGAAAGGATGACATCCCTTTCAAATACATTTTTTCCTTTTCTAGACTATAATTTCTTAGTTTGTATAATGATTACAAAGATCATAAATTTATGAGCTTTGATTATACTTGTACTTCACATAATTTTTCCTTTGGTGTGTTAATTATAGATTTATTGTCATCCACACTGACTTTGAGGAGGTAATTATTCTTGTGTCAAGTGACCTAGCTATTATTTTGAAGGTAATCCCATTAATAGAGCACAAGTAAAAATGAATATGGATACCATTTTGCAATTGAAGGGTGTAAAGTGACAGATGGAAGTGATGAAGTTTATCACAAGGAATGACAAAGAGACATCTTATGCTTTCCTCATTCTTTGGTGTTGGATGCAACTATGAAATTATTAGGCAAGGAATTGTTGGTGTAAATAAGTATTTACTTATTACACTTACTTAAGTTTACATAGGTTTATGCATTATTTAATTATTTTGCATTATTTTATTTGTGAGACACTTAGGAGTTTGTGCACTCTTGTGAGATGTCATGATGACATCACAAGGGGTCCGCACCTCTTTTAAGCACATGTTGTCTACAACAATGGAATCTTCTACACACATATGACACTTTGTCATTCTTATCCATTCATCTAGAATGTTGGATAAGGTGCTTCGTTGTCTTATCTTCTGGTTATTTCTAGAGACATTCTAGGTGCTTCCTGAGAGGAATTTATATATAGGCACTCCTTGTTTACTCTTAATTATGGCATATTGAATATATCGTCATTCTGATCATACCCTCTCTCTTTCTAGTCTACTATGTGCTTGTGTTTGAGTTCTTAGTTCTTGGGTGAATTTTTTCCTCAGGCAAATTCTTACATGGTATCAGAGCAACTTGGAGACTTTCTCATCACATAGTTGTTCGAGACCACATTTGCTTCATCGCCTCAACCCGAATCCGGAGTGCTACAGAAATTGGGAGCGTCTAGAGCTAGATCTAACCTTGCCATTGCGTCTGAAATGCTAAACTGGTGAAAATTAACTATAAACACGGCTACCTTGGCCTAAAGTTTACCGTGAGGCAAATTTTTTTTGCAAATCAGAACTTGGAGGCCCCAATTTGCAATTCAGGTATGGTCATTATTTTCAGATCTTTAATTTAATTTTTTGGATCTGTTATTTTTCTCTATATTTTCATCATTTTTTTGTCCAAATTCACGGAAATTTTTTATGCAGCAGAGAATTTTTTTTTAGCAGACCCGGGCAGTGATACCCCAGATCTGCCAATTTGGAGGGTATATTGTTTGTTCATAGGGCATATTTAGTATTAAATCCATGAATTACACATAAGGCAAAGGCCATACTTCAACAAATTTGACATAATTACCCACTAGGCGGCGCTCAACCTCCTTGGCTGACCAAAGCATTCCATCGACGAGATCAAGTCCCAACCAGACCGGCACACAAACTTATTTGTTTGAATGGTGCGGGAGTCTTGTTTCTATAGTATTTTGGTATTACATCAACCACGAATGTGGGATTTATAAGTAAAATCTGGTGCACAGTTTATAAAATCCAGTGCCATTTCAAAATTTTGGCGCTCGAAAAGTTCGCCTGCAGATTCCTGACTCCAGCACGCGGTTACTTTTTCAGGCATCATCTTTTCGGCAGGATCTTTCCGTTCCGCGACATCCCAGTATTTGATTGTTCACTTTTTTGGTGCCTGTGAAAGCTTCTCGCTTGCATAGTGAAACGCATGGTTGACTCAGCCACTTGCGTGGACACATCAGCCTGAACACGCAGCTTTCTCCCTGCCAGCTATCAACCATTCTTAGACTCCACGCAAACCCCTCCCATGCCATGCGGGCTGCCCAAGACAACCTCTAATTTTTTGCAACACATCACAGGTTGAACTACCCACATGGCAGACCACTGACGAAATCCACATAGGCATATTGCCTCATCCACAGGCCCAGTACGCAGACCCTGTGCAGATCCACCTCAGCGCAGTACAGTTAGCCTATCGTACATGCCACGCAAGATCTGACTAAGTATGCAGTGACATGTCGAACATTAGTAGTACTACCACATCATCATGTGGAAACCATTTTTTGGCCACATCAGCTGCATATTTTGTACGTTTCATATAGTATGACAAGCCCAGTCAGCAGCCCTGTCATCTGCCACCTCACCCTAAAGCACGAATTTTTTGCTGACGTCAACAAAACATGGTGTTAAAATTGATGGCCATTTGACCATCATTTCCAAGAAATTTATAACTACAGTGATGACCATTTGAACGTCAAATTTGGACTTGCAATTTTCCTTCCAGACTCCTCTCTAGATTGCTTTTCAGTTTGGCAGCCTAACTTTGCAAGCCCATAACTCAGACATCCAGACTCTGATTCAGGTGCAATTTTTTTTGAAATTGGGTAAAATTTCCTAAATTTTCTAGTGGTGGTGTTGTTTTCTAATTTTGGTGCACAAATTTTACAGTAATTGCATTTTTTGGCAATTGTACCTACATAATCCTACATTTTGCAACTTCAGAAGCTCCGTACGGGCACATTTGATCACTTTTTCAAGTTTCATTTTTTTTTGAAAGTGTGTATTTTTTAATCTACTTTCCAAATTTGAAGTCAGATTCTAGGGTTGTGTGGATCAATTTCTCACTTTTAGAATTAGGCCTTTTTCGGCATTGTAAAGCTTTGATTCCTTTTCAGAATTGTTGTAAAACTAAGCTACAGTGCTTAAGTGATAGATTTAAGCCTTGTAAGACAATTATAAAAGAAAAATCAGAAAGTCCACTTTGTTCATTTTGACAAGTGGCCCATTGTAAACACACTACTTATAAAGTGCCAACAACATCTTTTTTGGGGGGGTCTTTTGATTGAGTGAAAAGGCGGGGTTCTGCATTGTGTCTCTCTATTGTGCTCTTTTCATTTTCTGCATCATGGGTTTTAAATGTCCTCCTCTAACTTCATGCAACTATTCTACATGGAAAGATATTGCATGGAGTAGATTAATGGAAAAAGGACACAGTCTTTATGTTGATGGTACAATTAAGAGCTCATTGAAACCAACAGGCTTTAGGTGTTATCAGGATTTGTGTACATGGGGATCTTCTCTTTAACATTAAAATTTTTTCAAACTCTAACGAAGCATGGGATAAACTTGAACAGTTGTATGGTAAAGTGGATGAAGAAAAGGGACTTTAGATTGAGGATGATCTACTTCTCTTAGGTCCTAAGAATTATGACACAATTCAAGTTTACATCATCAAATTCAATGAGTATAAGGCACTTCTTAAAGATTGTGGAAATCCCATGAAGGATGACAAGTTGATTCATCACATTCTGAAGAGGCTACCTTCTGAGCACGCTAATTTTGTTTTGAGTTTTAATACTCATAAGTTGACCATGGGATCTGCTTACCTCAAGCCTTCCTTTGATGCATTTGCAGACATGTTGATTGTTGAACAATCTCACTTGGTGGATTTTGGACTTCTCAAGTCATCTAAGACCAAAGCCTTGGTGGCTAGTGATGATCACAAATTAAGTCAAGGGGGGAAAAGCAACAATAAGAAGAATCATAAAACATAATCTAAGACACAACAATCCTCCTCTCAACAAGGCGATTCTGCTTCAAATAAAAAGGGAAGTAATGAAAAGAAGGACAAAATTTTTTGTGCATACTGCAAAAAGCCAAATCATGAGGAGCATCATTGTAAGACAAAAAGAATCGACGAGTTAGAAAATCTACTCAAGAAGAACAAGATTGAAGTGCGAGGTACTTCCAAGGATTCAACTCCAACCTCTTCGAAGGGTAAAGGTCAAGCACTTATGGCAAACACAAGTTCTTCTTCGAAATGGATACTTGACTCAGGTGCCTCCTATCATATGGGTTCTTCAAAGGAAGACTTCTCTTCATTGAAGCAGTCAAAGGTACCACACATCTTCGTGGGAGATGATACTAAAATGGAAGTTGAAGGGAAAGGACATGTGGAAATGGAAAATGGGGAATTTAAAGATGTTCTCTACGTTCCACATCTTAGCTCCCATCTCCTATCAGTTTACCAAATCACTCACCTTAGGGATGGTCATAAGGTTGAGTTCCTTCTAGATTCAGTGATGGTGTGAAGTCTCAGAGATGGTTCATTGGTTGCAATGGGGAAATTCAATGATGACAAGAGGCTTTATTACTTTTCCCACTTTGTGCCTAAGAGTCCTTTTCAAGCCTTGTTAACTCACTCTACTTCACACATCAATTTATGGCATGAGCGGTTTGGTCAAATTGACTTCTACTCTCTTCAACAACTTTGCTCTAAACATATGGTCAAAGGTCTACCTAATATCAAATTTTCTAAGGGATAATGTTCATCTTGCTCAGTGGATATGAATCTCAAGGAGAAGTATGATAAAGGGAAGTCTTCTCGAGCTCCAATTGTTCTTCAACTAGTTCACATGGTATTAGTAGGACCCTTTACAGTGACTTTAGTTAGCCAAGGCCACTACATACTTACATTTGTTGATGACTTTTCGAGATTCATTTGGGTTTTCTTCCTTCATCATAAGAATGAATTGGTTCATAAGCTTCAAGATTTCAAGACTCATGTTGAACACAAGTCAAGGAAAGACACTGAGGTACTAAGAGTGGACAATGAGAACAAATATGTAGATAGAAGACTCAAGAACTTTTGCAGAATTGAGGGGATTGATCTTTAGAACCCACCACCATTTAGTCTGCACAAGACATATGTTATAGCACTGAGGATTATGACTCTCAAGACCATGGCAAGTTGCATGATAAAGGCCAAGTCTCTCGATCCTACACTTGAAGTTGAAGCCATTAGCAGTGCTACTCACATACTTAATAGGTCTCCTCATCCAGCCTTAGATGGCAAGACTCCTTTTGAGGCATGGTGTGGTAGAAAACTGGTTATGAGTCACCTTAGAGTCTTTGGTTGTCTAGCATGGGCAAACCTTTCTTTCAGGAGTTGCAAGGCACTGACACCTAGGCCTTGTACCTTCATCGAGTATGAAGACAATGCTAAAGCTTATAGACTAATGGATCTAGAAACACATGAGATCTTTGTGGAGAAGGATGTACATTTTGAGGAAAGTTCACTAAGCTTATCCTCTACTCCTCTCTGCACTTCATACATAGTGGAAACTAATAGTGACACCAATGATAATGCTTCAACAGGTTCAGACATGTGGGGTTCTATCGACAGTTGTAGTGAGAGGTCACATCAGTCTAGTCCACATGCTTACATTGCCATAGTGAAAGGTCCATCTCAACATGGTACATCTCGTCTTCCACCTCCAACTTTAGTTGACTTGGGAGACAGACTTGAGGACTTACATCTTCTCATTGATGAAGGTGATCCTTCTACTGTTGTTGCGAGGGCTCACTCTAACCCTCATGTCCATTCTCTACATGATCAATCTATACAGGTTGGCATGATTATGGATCCTTATGAATAGCAATTAGTGGAGGTCTCTTTGTCAGTTGAGGAGACAGATGGTTCAGTGGAACAATTTCAATAGACATCCTTGATCGATCTGCATTCATTCTTTTCAGCATAGTTGGAAGGGGTGAACTTCAGCATCAGTACAGGGATACTTGAGCAGGTTTCAGGGCCACCATACATCTTCAGGAGTGTACCTTTTCCTTTGTTTCTTCCTAAGGGGAGGAACACCATTCTACATTCATGGACCAACTTCTTTATTGGAGCAGCTTTCACTTGTTGGCATTCTTCTTTTGGGGGGGGGGAGCCTATTTTGTCTCTCTTCCTTCTTTCCTTCTCTTATGTATATGCTGGATGTATGTCGTAATGGGGAAGTCTTGATTACTCCATCCATCAATGCATCCTTGTTTACCTCTCTTTCTGGGGGACAATTTTTCCCATGAGGTTTTCCCTCTTTCCCCGCTTTATGAGAGATTGCATTTTCATTATGTACATGGGTACCTAATATGGCCTAGTAGTCAAGACCCATTATGCATTTTCATCCTAGTTTGTAAGCTTAAGGGAATTCCCCTAAGTTGCACTTAAGGGGGGGTGTTGGTGTAAATAAGTATTTACTTATTACACTTACTTAAGTTTACTTAGGTTTATGCATTATTTAATTCTTTTGCATTATTTTATTTGTGAGACACTTAGGAGTTTGTGCACTCTTGTGAGATGTCATGATGACATCACAAGGGGTCCACACCTCTTTTAAGCACATGTTTTCTACAACATAGGAATCTTCTACACACATATGCCACTTTGTCATTCTTACCCATTCATCTAGAATGTTGGATAAGGTGCTTAGTTGTCTTATCTTTTGGTTGTTTCTAGAGACATTCTAGGTGCTTCTTGAGAGGCCTTTATATACAGACACTCCTAGTGTACTCTTAATTATGGCATATTCAATATATCATCATTATGATCATACTCTCTCTCTTTCTGGTCTACTGTGTGCTTGTGTTTGAGTTCTTAGTTCCTGGGTGAATTTTGCCCTTAGGCAAATTCTTATAGGAATACTTGGAGAATATAGACATAACAAGGGTAGATTTAGACATCACTTCAATATTCCTTGATTAGATAATGTTGTGGTTAATTTTTTAGTAGAAAAATGGTTTTTTTTTTCAACTAGAGATCAAGAAATAGGTGTTGGTTTTTATGAAGATGGATTGTTGGGAGAGTTGTATTAATTGAGATCTAAAAGAAGTCCTTCTAAATAGTCACTTTTTAATAGTATGTTATGTGTTTAGAACTTTGGGAAAAGAGTGCATTACAAACACATACTAGTAATAGGTCAGTAGTGATATCTCGTCCATGTTCGCGCCTATAGATTATTTGGTGGAGGATGATAAAGGCAACATTAACACATTATGTAGATGACTATTCAAGCCAAAATTCCTTGATAATTTGGAGAAGTTGTTAGTGAATATTAGATATGATTTCTTGATATGTAGACCTTATCATTATGATGTTCCAAGCATGGTGGGTCGTTGACCCTTTTATATCCTATTATCTCCTCCTTTGATATGAAACATTTTATGGAATGACTCCCAATGATTTAAAGAAACATCAACTTCCTTTTATGCTTTATGCATGTCTGCAGGCCTCGTTTTAGGGATTGGATTGATAAATATGTAATAGAAGATTAAATAATAGCATGGGAAAATTAAAATGAAGTAAGCATAAAGTTCTTGGATACCTCAATAGTAGAGGATGAAGGGATTGTAGAGGAGAAAGTGTTAGCATGAATGCTGATGATATTCCTTTGGGGGAGTATTCTAAGCATTGGAGCGACTATGTACATGATTGACATATTGCATTCATGACCGTGTTTTTCATTGATGTCAATACAGTATGATTTCTATAAAGATTGACACAATAGTAGACATGGAACCAGGTCATACAGATTGTGTATTGACAATCAGGTCAAGTGTAGTTAAGGATTTGTTATATATTGTGTCCTGATGAAGTGGATGAGAGTGCATACAAAGAGTCAAAGACATGCAGAAGTTATTCATGAATTATATAAGAAAAGAAAATATAGTACCTGATAAATAGTTTTTGATGTTTGGATTGTATCTCTTTATAGGGATAGAATTATGATGAGTGTAGTTAGACAGTGACAATAGACAACCTAATGACGACACCATTGAGTGCGTAGGGTCATAGGTTGCACGTGTGAGAAGTTGTAAAGATTGTGAGTTGACAATTTTTTGTAATTATAAAATGATTTTATTATCTTAATGAGGTCCTATTATAATTAATTGGGAAAGCCTCAAGACCGACTCAAGGAATTATTTTAAGGATATGGTATAAAGGAAGATTATTTTCCTCTTTGTGAAATATATGCTTTATGAAAGAAGTGCTAATTTTACAAGTGATATGCGAAGTTGGTAAATGCATGTAAGTAATCTAAGGATTATTTGGATGCAAAATTGGTGATCTGGTATTGAGATCAGAAGAGGATTGGATAACCCTTTTTGAAGCATTTTGCAAAAAGTAATGTGAATGCCTAGTTTAGTATCCCAAACTTTAATCATACAAGCATTAAAAATCTTCTTGAAGGCATAAAATCATAATCAATTGCACCAATAAAAATGGCTACACTTTCCAATATTTATCTCTCATTCCTAATGGAGGCCTTTATGTCATCATTAGGAGAGAGACGAAGGGTTTTACAAGAGTCTAGAGGGGCCTTATTGTCTCCTCTTGCTCTGGGGTTTATAAGGTTGAATCTACCATACTCTCTATTTCCTTTGGCACCAGTCCCAAAAACTATTTTAATTTTTGTTGAAGCCACCAAGAACTAGCTATTGAACTCAACTGAGGAAGGGAAAACTATTCTGATTCATCAGCGAAGACTTTCTTGTATGATTGCTTTTCATCCAAATCTCCTACAGAAGGTAAGTTTGGCAATGGGTCAAGATCCTCCACCATCTTATCATCTTTATTTCCATCCTAGATTATTGATTCCTCACTCATCTATCCATAGATATTAACTACCATTACTCTTATTCAAAGCATTAAAATAGTGATGAAGGCGGCTCCCCTTAATACCATAAACCATAACAGAAACAAAGAAACAACAAAAAATGCGAGAACAAAATATGGACTTCTTATTTGTGCCACAAATGTAAAATTACAGAATTTAAAAGTTCAATATACTAACCCACATGGGCACCTTCATTACAGTAATCTACAAGACAAGCTGTGAACTATCACCCAGAGTTGTTCTAGACAATGTTTGAGCCTTTCTTAAATAGGCAATTTTATGTCACTCGGGAAGGTTCTGGATACTCAAACTTAATACGAAGGGCTAACAGACCCTAAAAACACATATAGAGTCAACTAAATACATTTTTGACAAATTATTATAGAAATTTTGGCATCCCAACTTTGAAAGGCCATAACTCTCAAACCATTGCTTTGATTGGCTATTATAACCACTTTTTGAAAATGCCAGCTCCTGATCTATAGGCTTAACATTACTCAAGCACCTTTCCATCAACTTTTTGGACCTCATCCAAGCACTCTAAGGCCTCCAACAGAGCTTGGAGATTTTTTTACAATATTTTCCATCAAAAATTTGCAATAACTTCTCTGATACTTAAGCTGGAGCAATGAGATTTTTACAGTAAGCTTATAACTCTAAAATGAACCTTCTTGTAGAAAATGAGAACATTCCAAGCTCATATGAAAAACTCACTAAAAATAGCAAGTCCCCATAAATAGTAAGCACCCTATCTACTAATCCTTATTAAAATAGAAAAGACTGAAAATAATTTTTTTTTCGGGTGTTGCAAGATTGCTCTTACACCTAGGATGCTCCTACATCAACTAGACTCTGGCTCATAAAGCCAAACCCCAAGAGTAAGAAGGGATAGGGCACATACAAAATGAAATGGTAGGAAATATAATACGAATACCACAACCTAGGTTTAGAAGAGGATAAAAATGAAAAAAGAAGAAGATAGCACTAAGAAACAATAAAACAAAGAAAGAAATGAAAAAGTCCTAGTGTGAGGCCCCAAAGTAATGCAAGAGCGTCTTGAGTTCCTATTTTTTGTTTGAAGAATGACCATTATTGTTCTTATTTTCTCTTTCCACACAAACAACTCCTTAATGTGGACCTATCATGGTCCCTTAGCCTAAGCTTGCAAAACTTAATTCCATCATTTGTGGGAGTCATCCTTCTCTTTCTTTGAGGTATGTTGTTTTCCTAGTAGCTCAACTAATTTGCATGTTTGTCTTTGGCAAGATTTTGTGTGATATCATGGCATTTTGTACACTTATAAGCCTCTTCTTGGATCACATATTGACCTATTCTTGTCCCCATAGAAGTTAATTTTCTTTTTTGAAAGGTCATTGAATTCTTGTTTGGGGCAAGACCTATATTTTGTATTAAATTTCCTGATAGGATGACTTGTGGTCTCAATGGCTATAAAAAGTAAAGATCTAGGATTAGGAAAGTGATAATGAAGTTTGATAGAAGGAATATACAAAATATTGGCTTTGTAAGTCTTAGCTCTTAAGCTTTCTAATTGTAATTTGATTGTATATGTCTACAACCAGTAAGGCCTTATGCTTGGCATGCTGAATGAATATTATCTCTCATTTCTGCATTAATTCCTCTATAATTTCTTGTGGTTTCTCTTATTTGGTGGCTTTGATGTGCAACTATAAGAAAGGGTAGTTAGGAGGTATCATTTTCCCCCTCCTTCCTTGTGTTAGGTGGTATAAAAAACAAATTTCTTTCTTGGTAAAGATTGGGACCATGTGTAATCTTGTTGAAGATTGGTTTTTGACCAATAACTTGTAGAAGGATACGATTCTTGCAAGAACTATTGTCAAAATGATTTGAGGTAGAGGAAATGCAAATAATTCTATTATGGACATGTTGAGACAAATTGTAGCTAGACTTGAAGCTATTGAAACAATCTAGAGAAGAGGAGTACATATTGAAGATGTTGATGATGATGGAGGAGAAATAACAATATCAAATACTAAACCTAAGGTAAAACAAGATAAAGAGAGACTTTTGAGAGCTTTGAATAGAGCATATGCAAGAATTGTTTTTGAACTTTCTACAAACAATGGAAGAATTTGTATTGATGCTTTTTTGGATTGGATCTCTAAGATTGAGAAACATTTTGATTATGAAAGTATCCTTGAGGATTAGAATGTGATGATAGAAGCTAAAAAGTTGAAAGGACAAACATATATTTTGTAGGAACATTTGTAAACTGATAGACAAAGAAGAGGAAAAGAAATGATTAAGACTTGGGTAAAGATGGTTGGTAAGTTGAAAAAGAAATGCCTTCCTGTTGATTATTAATTTAATTTTTTGAGAAGAATGTAAAATTTGAGATAGAAAAGAAAGACATGACTATGAAATATTATATTGAAGAATTCTATAAGTTGGACATTAGATCTAGACACATTGATGATGAGATTGAGAAAGTTTCTAGATACTTAAATAGTTTGAGGACTTATATTCAAGATGAAATTAGCTTTGTAAAGATGGACAATGTTAAAGAAGCATATTTGTATGCCTTGAGAGATGAAGAAATTTTAGCAAAGAAATAAGAAAGTAGACATAGAGCAAGAGGTTAAATATTTCATCAAAGTAGAGAAAGATCTTTTGGGGAAAGTAGAAATCTAAGATTGTATCTAATGAAAGAAGTGAATCTAAATGAGAAGAAGACAATAGAAGCATATGAAGAGGTAACTACACTAGAGGTAATTATAATGATTAATATAATATATTAATCATGGAAAGAGAGGAGATAGATCTTGAAGTGTTAGAAAGAAGGACATAAATCTTTTGAATGTACATTTTTTGGTAAGAAAGTGGGAATTGGTAGTAGAAATGCTTTGATTCAGGAAGAATCTATTGATGCACCTAATGAACCTAAGAAAGGAGAGAAATTGACAATGATAAAAACTTTGTGGAGTGGATAGTTGTATAATGAACCATCTCTGAGGAAAACTCTTTTTAAGAGTAGATGTAATATTGAAGATAAATGTTGCGAAGTGATTATTGACTATGGTAGTTCTAAGAATTTAGCATTTGAGGAATTGGTAACTAAGCTAAAATTATAGAAATTGGATCAACCTAATCCTTTTCACATTACTTGGATCAAGGATGAACATAGATTGTTGATAAGTGAATAATACCTTGTAAAATTTAAGATTAGGAATTACTTTGATGAATTTCTATGTGATATCATGCTTATGGATTGTTGTCATATAGTTTTTGGAAGACCTTAGCAATATGATAAGAAAGCTTTGCATGGTGGTAGATTGAATCAATATACTATTTGGGCTAATAAAAAGAAACATGTAGTGTTGCCTTTAGTTGAGAAGTCTAAGGAGAATTAGTGTACTTCTATAAGAGTTTTTTTGGTTGAGGGAAATCAGTTTGTGAAAGATACGAAGAAACAAAATGTTTTTTTTGCCTTGATTCCTAGAAAGATTGAGAAACAAGACAAACTTGAGCATGCACTGGAGGTGAGATCTTTGTTGGCTAAATTTCAAGATATTATTTATGATAATGTTTATGATGTATTACCCCATGTGAGTGTTGATCTCTAAGCCATGTTTCCTATTAGTGTTAGACACTTAGCCATTTCCTAGGCAGAGTTGGCTAGTCATTACTATGGCTAAGCCATCCAATAAAGGTTAAGCAATGTATAATAGACTTGTTGACATTTCAGCTTGAACCAAGTAGGTCTTCATTTGTCAAGTACTCTAGTTTGGACTGAGTGACAATATATGTCGATCATATTAGCAGTCAATAAATGTCGAGTGAAGAAGAGTTAGTTGATGCTGAGGGACAACATGAATATCAGTATTGACCAAGCATCAGGATATTCAAGTGCCAAGTAAACTAGTTTTAACATATGTGTTTGTGATGGAACACACACTTATGAAAACCATTTTGGGCCGACTTCTACACTTAATTCATGAATTATAGAGACAACTAAGAAGACAATCACACATTTTGTCAGAGATCATTGATCCCTATGTGAGGTAATCAACCAATTAGAAAAATGGAAGGACTAAATGACGAAGGGATGAATCTAGATTATTGATCTAGATCTAGAAGGCTCATCAATTATTTATTTAAAGTGGGACCCAAACCCTAAATCATAAGGGATGCAAGGAGAGACAACATGATACTGAAAGAAGGCTATGTTTTTGTGTTAGAAGTAGAGATACTAGACATAGCAACCTAGTAGTGAAAAGGAAGAATAGAGAATATCAAATAAGGAGATCAAATCCAAATTGGAAAGAGAAGCTCCATAACTTAGCAACAAAGTGCTAATCATAGGATCAGGTACTGAGACATTCTAACCAGTGTATTAGGGTAAATCTCTTAACACAATGGTCCTAACAAGCCAATTAAAATATCCTATTAGAGAGATTACTTAGTTGTAACTTTAAATCCTTTAATCAATGTAGACTAAATAAGTCTTGTAAGCTCCTTACATGACATACCCCTCATAGGGTAGATCACCAAAAGTGATAAAACATTGTAGCCTTAAGAAGCACACTTTATTACTGTAGTAGTGAAGATTTGTGGGTGTCATCCCCACCCTAGTTTTACCTTAACCTTGGAGGGTTTCTGGGTAACCAAATCTTATGTGTTATGTGTTTACATTTACTTTCATGTTTTTGGATGGGATGCATACTTAGATTTGCTTTAGCATTATAGTTTATGGTTATATGATTGATGGTCTAGATATGAGATAGGTTAATGGTGAAAGCATATGATTTTCTTAAAAGAAGTTAAAAGTTTTATAGATCCCACTTCCCAATAAGACTTCCAACAGTGAGAAGTAGACGTCATTGTATGGATTTAATACCTAGAGCTAGTTTTCCTAATAAAATACCACATAGACACCTACTAAAAGTGAGGAACTAAATAGACAAAATAAATAATTCTAAAGAACGGTTTGATTAAAGAAAGTTTGAGTTGTTGTGCAATAGCTATTATATTAGCACCTAAGAAGAATAGAGGATGGAGAATGTGTACAGATTCTAAAGCTATGAACAAGATAACAATAAAGTATAGGTTTCCATTGTCTAGGATGGATGACATTATGGACAGATTGAGTGGAGTAAAGTATTTTACAAATATTGATTTGAAAAGTGGCTATGGTCATATTATAATTAAAGAGAGAGATGAATGGAAGACTTCTTTTAAGACTAATGAAGGTTTTCATGAGTCATTGGTTATGCTTTTGGTTTAACTAATGCACCTAGTTCTTTTATGAGGCCGACGAATGGGTTTTGAAGATATTCTTGGATAAGTTTGTAATTGCATACCTTGATGATACTAATCTAAAGACAAAAGAAGAACACCTTGAGCATATTAGACAAGTTTTATAGAGGTTGAAAGAAGAGAAGTTATTGATTAATTTGAAGAAACGTTCTTTTATGAAAATGGAGCTTGTGTATCTTGGTTTTGTGATTTCTATTGATGGTTTGAAGATGGATCTTAAGAAGGTAAATTATATTCTTGATTGACCTACAACTAAAGAATGTTGGAGAAGTTAGATCATTTCATAGATTGACAAGTTTCTATAGAAAGTTTATTAGAAAATTTAGTTCAAGTTGTAATGATATGAAAGAGACTATGAGAGGTGATAACAAATATTTCAAATGGACACATGGAGAAAATAGAAGCTTTGTAATATTGAAGAAAAAGGTTGTAGAATTATCCATTCTTGATTTTTCTGATTTTAAAAAAGTTTTCCAAGTTGATTGTGATGGTAGTGATAATACCATTGGTGTTATTTTGAGTGAAGAAATTAAGCCTATAGCTTTCTACAACGAAAAATTAAATGATGTTAAGTGGAAATATTTAGTCTATGCTCAATAATTATATGCAATTACTTGAGATTTGAAGGAATATAGACACTATTTGATGCCTAGAGAATTTATGTTATACATTGATCATAAAGCTTTATAATATATGGGAAGTCAAAATAAGTTGAATTAGAGACATGAAATGGGTTTAGTATATGCATAAATTTTTTGTTGTGTTGAAACATGAGAGTGGATAGTTGAATAAGGTAGCATATGCATTGAGTAGAATAAAATATTTTTCGATAGAGATGAGAGTTGGAGTGCTTGGTTTTGAGAATTTGAAGAACTTGTATGAAACTAACCCTAATTGGGTGGAAACTTGGAAATCTTGTAAGAACCTTGTGATAAATGAACACAATAAGTGGGTTGATTATTTCATTTAGGAAGACATGTTGTTTAAAGGAATTTAGTTATGTATACCTAGAGAATCTATGCTAGAGATTATTATTAAAGAAAAACATAGTGGTGGACTTGCAAGACAAATTGGGATTGATAAGATAGTGAAGGTGATTTTAGAAATATACTATTGGTTAAAAATATATAGGATGCTTAGAAGTTACATAATATGTCAAGTTGCTAAAGGAAGTAGCCATAATGTTGGTTTATACATGTCTTTTCCTATTCCTTTAGACCTTGGGAAGATATAATTAGAAATAGGAAACACTGAGAGGGGGGAGAGGGTGAATCAATATTTCACAAACTTTTTCCCCAACTATGGATATCTTTTACAATCTTAAAACATGCACATATGATTATACTTAAAAGTAAACATAGCAATAACACAGTGTAAATCATAATACCATTATTTATTAACTGGTGAAACCTTGGCCAAGGGAAAAACATAGCGGGGATGAGACCCACAAAATGATCCATTAATCAAAAGTATATTGTGAAAGATATTGACCCTCTTAGGAGTTTATTACGTTTGCATAACATTTCTCTCCTTGTTAGAGGACTAGGCCTTGTTAGAATCCTCAACCCTGTTAGGAGTTGTTGTTACAATTAAAAAATATATGTAAGATGATCATGCTACCTAAACATGCAATTATAATTATATATTCTGTACATAAAAGGAATAGATACAAAGATCTTTTGACAATGCTGATATCTGCAATATCTAATTTGTCCTTTATAGCTCTCTATTCACAACTTCACATATATTTTCCTTTCTCTTCTCTAACATAAAGTTCACATCATATAGAAAGTTCATTTCAATGTCCAAAGACATCACACAACTTTGCATAAACAAATATTTCCTTTATACTAACTTATTCTATCATGTCAACCTTCTATCTTCACATGTATCCCAAAATCCAAAATTTAATTTTGCTAAGTTAGGATCAATATCTGGGATATCATCCCTAATTAGTCAAGTAATTATTTTGGTAAAATTATAATTCCTTAACACAATTGATCATTCTCTTGCCTTTGCCTTGTTTTGCATGTACAAGACTCCAACTGATAAGACATTACTAGCTCTATCCATACTACACATAATGACATGCGCTCTGAGATTTAGGATCATCATAACCTGTTCCTAGTTCCCTCAAGTTTTCAAATGCCAATTCACTATATATGAAATCCATAAACTGAACATGCACCTCTGTTGATAGTTATCCTTTTCAACACTTCGATAATTTTCTAAATCTTTAAAAAAAAACTTGTCTCCATAATATACTGACTTTATATGGATGATATGTTTTTGATTAAGGAAAATAGGGTTTGATGGGGGCCTGAAACCCTACAAGACTAAAAGATTAACATAGATAAAGTGATTAAAGTATCAACAATATAAAAGTCATAGGCTGAACAATAGCCCCCCATAGAAAAACAAGATAAAACCAAAAAAAAAAGGTAAGCAAAACAAAAAACTAGGAAAGGTCCAAAAGTAGGAGAAAAACTTAGACAATTTCTCTGAGGATTTCCACAACTTAAATCTGTAGCTTTGACATTCTTCCAGCCACCTCTTTCAGGTCTGAAAGATCTTTATTAGGTTCCTAGATGTCCTTTTTCTTTGTGCTGGAATTAGTTCTCTTCCTCAATCCATCCTCAAGAGACTTATATTTGTTGATGTTGGGAGATTGGTCATCCTCCTTACTAATCATGTTTTCTTCAATTTTTTTTATGAGCACCTTTATGTTGTCATTAGATGCTTTAAGAATGTTATAGTTTTTCTCAACAATTTTTTGCAAAGTGTCCTCCATGGTTTGAACTCTACTCTTCACTTCCTCCACTCTATTTTCCATATCTTTTTCCTCCTTGGTTTTCCTATTCTAAATGTTGTAATTATCCCTCTCCAATCTACCCACTCTATAGTTAAGCTCCTAGATTTCATAAAAAGTCCATTTTGTGGTTTGATAACTATCGATAGTACTATTTTTTGCATTGTTAAGCATATCCATTTGAGGGTTTTCCTTTGTGATGTTGCTCAAAATAACAAGGGTAGGGTCAACCAACTCCTCCATTTGTATTTTTCCCTCCTTATTTTCCTTAACCGAAGTTTTAATCATCTCTCTCTTGAGCCCCATCCTTGTAGAAACATTATTAAAATTCCTCCAAACCACATTCATGGCTTTGCCTGAAATCATACATGTGTAATGGCTGGACCAAATTCCTCAAAATCATACTCATTCTCTTGCCCACTCCCATGCTTGTCATCTTCCTCATGACTATCCTTCCCCTCCTCCTACCTTTCCTTCTTCGATTTGATATCTCTCTCTCTTTTCACCCTCCAGAAAGGCTTGCTCACATAATCCACCTCTTTGTTGGCAAACATCTTAATAGTAATATTTCTCTTTCCACGTATCCTCTCCTTATTTTCCTCCGCTCTAAGATTGGTATCTTCCTCCCCATCAGCATTGTCACCCTTTGTATCCATGCCCTCTATGCTCTCATTGTAGTCTCTATCAGACAGAATCTCAATGCCCTGTTTAGGATTGGTATTTTTCTTTTTGTTCTTTTTCTTGATTTTGATTCTCTTTTTCCCCTTTTTGTGCTATGCGGTAGCATCCTCCTTCGTATCTGAATGCATCTCTTGGCTTTCCTCAATATCAGATGGGGTATAATCCTCTCCCAACTCATCTGTCTTATCTTTGTCCCCCTTTCTCACCTTCCTATTCTTAATTTTCTTTCTCCATAGTCCTAGCCTTAAAAAATTCATAAATTAACAACAAAAGCCCCTCATGCAAGGCTAGATTACCTATGTCCTCCTCCCTATAGTCATTGATATTCTCATTAATAGATAAATATAGGAAAAAAGGGATTGAAATCTTCACTTCATACTTGAAATGGTTGAGAAGCATGAAATTATGAGTACAGAGGTGGTTGAATATGATGTCGAGGGAAATATACTTGATGATAACACTCAGCACAAACCTCCACAATAGCTTGATAGAGCTTAATACATAGTAGGTTCTTTTCTTCACTAAAGCCTTCTTTTCCTCCACATCCTTGGTAAATTTGATCATAGCCTGCTCAGAAATATGTCTATCTCTATAGAATTTATTCCCAATAATAGGTATTCCTGTCACCATAGAGATAACCTCCTCCATCATCATGAAATCCACCTCATCAATCTTAAAAATGCCCTCATTCTAGCTCTTAACCATGCTACACATAATAGAGGGTTTCCATCCATGAAGTTGTTCAATGAATGTGGTAACATCTCCTTTTTTCAAAATGCTCCACACCTTAGAGTGCTGACACCACTTCTCTACTTCATCCTTAGGTTCCCTCCTATGTCTTTCCCTCACCATGTCTTCATCCTCTCTACAAGCTTTTCTTTTGGTAATGATATGCTTTGACGACTGATTCCAATTGATATGAATTATTTTTACAAAACTCCTTTTCAACTTATGTACTTGATACCCAAAATTAAGCCTCAAAGTGTGATGATGAATATTAATAATGTCTTTCATGCTTCGGTTATCATACTTACACATCATATTTTGGCACATTTCCCATAACACATAACCTTTCATAATTGACCTTTAAAGTTTCCCAATCTGCAAGGGATCCTCTCCCTTTCTATCAACTCTAGGATTTTTGACGAAATACTATACCCATTCATCCACTTTTTCATTTCATCATTCTTGACTGCCCAATTGGCCAACCTATCAACCACTTGATTAGCTTCCCTATACTCATGAGCCATATATATTATTAAAAGACTTAAGGATTTGAATGCAATCTTTAGTGATATTCACAATCATTCACATAGGCTCATTCTTCTCATTAAGATAGTCTATAATATTCTTGGAGTCTCCCTCCAACCATAGATTCCTGAATCCCATGTCTCAAGTAAGTTTGATTGTTTGATGTGTCATAGTTGCCTCTGCATAGTGGTTAGTTTGCATACCCAAAGGAGCTGAAATAGCAACAATTCCTTTTCCATGGGCATTTATGATGATTTCACCCACCCCAACCTTACCAGGGTTTCCTTTGGTAGCCCCATCAAAATTATATTTACATTAACCCTTAGGTGGGAGAGTCCATCTACAGTCCTCCCTCTTATTTCTTTCAATTTCCTTTGTGCTGAGAAGAGGTTTATGACCTTTATTGGTAGTGTAGTTCTCTAACAAAGCATTAAGGCTTTTGTGGAAGATTAGCATTAGTTTCTTTCTCCCTAAATTTTTTTTTATTTTACTCCTTCCAAACTCCCCAACAGACATGAGGCAAAGTTGATTCCCACATACCCTTATTCACATTTGCATTAGCCCCATGGTGCCATTATTCAAAGAGATCAGCAGTGTTATTAGGAAAACACCAGGTCATCTTGAAGAAAGACATGAAATAAGACCATATATCTCTAGTGAAGTGGCAATGTATAATGATATGATGCACACTCTTGCTATGGTTTTTACAAATAATGCATCTATTAGACATCAAATGCCCCCTCTTGGTGAGGATTTCCATTGTCAAGATATGGTTTTGGAACATTATCTAGAAAAAAAATGTTGATTTTGGGAATAAGGCCAGGATACCAGGCTTTGGCCCAAATATGGATTGCTTCCTTGTTTTGCATGGTTTCATAGCCTGACGCAATGGTGTATTTACCATCCTTTGTCTCCCCCAAAATAATGGCATCCTTGTTGGGGGACAAAGGAATATGCCTTATCATGTCCATAAGTGGCTTTAGCTCCTAGAACAACTCAGTCAGATTCACCCATTCATTATTGTCCCTGTAGTCACTCACTTTACAACCAAATCTTTCCATACATAAATTTTCCCATCTATTAAATGACTCAATGTTCCATAATGGCCTTTGTCTTAGCTAGTCGTCATGCCAAAAATTTATACCTTCACCATTGCTTAATTTCCATTTTGCTTTCTCAGTGGCTATGTCCTTCGTCCTTAGATTGCCATTCCATATGTTTAATACCCTTGGGTCAAGGTCCCTACTAATGAACTATTTGAAATTTATATTAGCTGCATATTTGTCCTTCAAAATATCCCTTCATTCCCTTGTGGAGTTAAAAATCCTCCATATCTGTTTAGCTTGAAGAGCCCTATTGAACTATTTCAGATTCCTAATCTCCAGCACCCATACTTTTTGGGTCTACAAATAGTCTCCCAAGCCACTAGTAGGTACTTATTATTTCCTTTAGCACTAGCCCACAATAAATTGCTCTAAATGGATTCCAAAGTATCAACCACTTTTGTAATAATAGAGAAGAGACTTAAAGCATAAGTTAGAAAATTCTACAGAGTAGATTTGATCAGAAGCACTTTTCCCACCTGACTTAGGGTAATGCCTCTCCAACCCACCAACTTTCTATTGAATCTATCAATGATATTGTTCCAAAAGAGGTCAGGAGGTTTGGTCCCTAGAGGTAGTCCCAAATATGTAGAAGGAAGAGATCCAATATCACAACCCAAAATGCCTGCAATTTTCCTCTTAATATATTTCCATACTCACCTCTTGGTCAAATTGCTAATAGATATTAGTATAGATTTTGTTATGGGATTACCTAGAACTTCGAGAGGTAATGAATCTCTCTTTGTGGTGGTTGACATATTTTCTAAAATGGCACATTTTATAGCTTGCAAGAAGACATTAGCTGAAATACATAGCCAATTTATTTTTTAGAGACATTGTTAAACTTCAAGGACTTCCTAAGACTATTGTTTCAGACAGTGATACTAAGTTTACTAGTTATTTTTGGAGGACACTTTGGAGAAAGACAAATATTGATCTTAATTTTAGTTCTACATTTAATCCATAGACTAAAAAAAATGTACTAAATTTGTATACAAAAGTTTGGGTAACCTTTTGAGGTGTTTTATTGGAGAAAAATCCACTATTTGGGATTTGATTTTGACACAGGCTGAGTTTGCATATAAAAATTATGTGAATAGAAGTACTAAGAAGTTTGCCTTTAAAATTGCAAATGGAATGAGTCCTAGAGGAACTACTAAATTAAGGAGATTGGATGCTAAAATGAAAAATAATGCCAAGACTGAAGAATTTGTCGACTTTATGAAGAATATGCATGAAGAAGTGAAATGTAATCTACATGATAGTAATCAAGGATATAAAGATAGCCCATAGATAATAAGAGAATACATATGAATTTTGAGGTTGGAGATGAGGTGATGGTGCATTTGAAGAAGAATAATTTTTTAGTTCATAATATAGTAAGATGAAGATGAAGAAGTTTGGACCTTGTAGAATCCTGAAGAAACATGATAGTGGTAATGCTTTTGAAGTTGAATTGCCTAAGGATATGGATATTTTGCCCGTGTTTAATGTTATAGACATATTTGAGTATCATGAATCAGATGAAGGGACATCTGATGATCTTGATTATCCTAAGAAGAAGACATAGGGAATTGACAAAATCTTGGATACTAGAATTAGTAAGAGTACTAGCGGAAAATATTACAATGATTACTTGGTTTAGTGGTAGGGAAAACCTTTTGAAGAAAATCTTGGATCACAAAAGTTGAGTTGGATATTTATGATACTTCTTAGAGCATTAGATCTTCCCTATGTGGACATCAATTCTATTGTTACCCCTAGTCTATGATGTAGGATGATTTTGGGTACTTTGGTAGTCTTTCATCAACCAAAAAGATTTTCTTTCATTGTTCTTATTTTTTGTTTGAAGAATGATCATTCTTGTTCATGTTTTCTCTTTCCATGGAGTTAGATCCTTAATGTGAACCTATTTTGGATCCTTTTCATAATCTTGTAGAACTTAATTCCATTATTTGTAGGAGTTATCCTTCTCTTTGTTTGAGGTATGTTATTTTCTTAGTAGCTCAAGTAACATGCATGTTTGGCTTTGGTGAGGTTTTGTTTTTGGCATACTTGGGATTCTCTTCCTAGGTCATGTGTGGAACTATCCTTGTCCTCGTGAAAGTTAATTTTCTTGTTTAAAAGCTTATTATATTCTCCTTTGGGGTAGGACCTATATTTTGTAATAAATTGCCTGATAGGCCAAATTATGGTCTTGTCAGATATAAAAGAAGAAGTATATGATTAGGAAAGGACAATAAATCTAGATAGAAGGAAGATACAAAATATCAGCTCTTTAAGTCCAAGCTCTAAAGTTCATGACTGTAATTTGATTGTATTTGGCTACAACTAGATAGGCCTTATGCTTGACATGTTGAATGAATATTATCTCTCATTGTTGCATTGATTTCTCTATAATTTCTCATGGTTTATCCTATTTGGTGGCTTCTATGTGTAACTCCAAGAAATGGTAGCTGGGAGGTATCCTTTTCCCCCTCCTTCCCTGCATCACAAAGTGTCACTTTAGTGACACACCAAGAAGCAAATCATGAACTCCAAGAAGTAAGTTGTAGAGTCATATTTCCTCTGATCCAATAGAAATCTAGATCTTTTTAAATAAATGATATATTTCTAAGTGAAGATGTCAAGATTTAAAAAAAAAATTATTCTTAGACAAATATTATGAGCATATACACAAAGAGTGAATAAACATAGAATATTTTATGCATAATTAGAAGATCATTTATCAATTTCATATGTGTAATTATTAGAATGCATATAATGCATTATTGTATGAAAGTTTTACTCATATGCAATAATGATTGTACAAGCTCTAAGATTCTTATTGATACATATGATTCTTGAGTCTTGAACTAGAATATGTATTGTAATCAAATAGAGGTAGTAATTTGTGTTTTGAAATGAATGTAGAGTTGTATAAGGCTTTGTAAGTCCAATGAGGCATTTCTAGTAAGAAGCTATAAAATAGAAGTGAGGCATCTATTAGCTAGTGCAACATTATAAAATTGTTAGTGAGACATTGTAAAACGTAACATTTTGGTTGAGTTTGTGAGGAAATCATTTAGAGAAGTTTAATTCCCCAATGTGATTTCCACTTGAGACACATCATTTGTTATATTTATTGTGTATTTTCTTGTTTATATTGTAATCTGTATTCATTAGCTAGGATTTCCACTCAAAACCCTAATCTTCCTCTTGGATTGAATGCTTATCTAAACTATATTAATGTTAACTATTCTAATAACAACAAGATAATCTCTCATAATAAAATTATACTAAACATTGTACTGTGGATTATGAAGAAAAACAAGATTATCATCATGCTATTTAGGTTGTGAAGAAAGCCTATCACTTTACAAGATTAATACTTATTGGTATACTTTCTCATATTGAATTCCTTGATAATTAATCATTCTTTTATATAAGGTTTTAATTGATTTATCATTAACATGTATATTATTCATCTCTTAATGGTATATACTCTTCCCAATCCCCTCAACATTCATTTTATTGTAAGCCTTCCTATAATCCTATACTTATCACTTCAACTGCCTCTACCACTCAAGTTGATTGTCCTAGTATCACCATCACTTATTCTTCCACTAGTTTCCCATTCTTATTATTTTTCCATATATATACATATATGTGTCACTACAACCATAAGTCAATCCAATAATGAGGGATTCAATGTACTTTTCATTGTTTTTATCCACTTTTACTCATCCTTTTTTTTTGCTTTTCCTTTTTTCCTATATGTATGTTTGTCTTCTTGTTACAAATGAATTAAGGGACTCAATCTTTAATGAATAATGAAAAGGAAATTAGGATTTTTATAAATTTTGGATTATTTAGATGCATTGACTATTTTTTGGCCCAAGATGGTAGGAAATGAATGCAAAGATGATCTAGTTGACAAGGATGTAGGAAGTGAAGAAGCACATGAGAAATAAAGGTAGTTTTGAGTTAGTTATTTCCTAGTTATTATATTATTTTTTCTAAAGAAAGATATTTGGTCTTATATGAATGGAGTTAAATATTATAGTTTTTGTTTAGATTTTAGTTGTTATAAATAAAGTTTTGGCATGTGGCTAATTTGTTATAAAATATATTATGGGAAACATATAATTTGATGGCCATACCAAGCTTAGATTTGGTTGTTATATTATCTTGGTATGAATATGTGTATATGAAATAATGGAGATATAATTTTATCTATGTGTATATGAAATAATGGAGTATATGAATATATTGCTACTTTTATCTCTCGTTGTTTGTAATTGATGTGTCACATGATCAATTTCATGTATGATGGTGCCTTGGTGACTAAGGAGGCATGCCCCTGTTGCTCGTGTTATCAAGTGAATTATTTATAGTTTGATGTGTTGAGTTTTATTTACTATATTAATGTGTTCTTTTAAGTATGTTGTTATTGATCTATTAATTAATTATTATTATTATTTTATTTAGCTTTAAATGTTTTTGAATTAAGCATTAAGGATTGTTACATTGAAAAGTTCAAATGCTTAAATGTTGTTATTTTATAATGACATTTGAATAATTTCAAGATTAAAATAGTTCATTCTTTGGTTTATCTCAATCTAGAACTTTATTAGATACACATGAATATTTCCATTTCTAATTAATGAAAATGCTTTTCAGGCTTTGATTGTGATATTAATTTTTTAAACTTTAGGTCTCTTAGTCAGAAATATTACTTGTGGTGGTAACAATTGTAGAATAGATAATTATTGTCCTTTTATAATTTTTCCTACTTCTTGTCACATGAATGATAGGAAGCAGAACCATTTTTTGATACAGGAGCATCCTAGGGTTTTTAGCAATCCTACATGTTGGAGGTATTTTGGCTAGGTGTTGTGGACTCGGTCACAAAACAATGGTGCTCGATCGCTATTGGGTATAGTTTTGGCTTAGGAGCTCGGTCATTGAAGGGGCTCAGTCACTAAAGGAGCTCAACATATACAAATTTCTTGACATTCACTACAATGCTCGACATGTGTTGGTTGCTTGACATGCACTAGGAGGCAATGCTTGTGGTTTTACTAATGCTCAGCTTGGTTTCTCTGATACTCAATCTGGTCTTGGTTCCTATAGGTTCTGAGTTGACAATGAGCCATTTTTTGGCATTTAATTTGTGTTATAGTTGACTTTGGGTATTTAATTTGTGTTGTACCCAAGTTGTGGCTCAACATATATTTAATGTAAGGGTTTTAATTTAACTTGTAGTGAACCAAACTGACTTGTGGTTTAGTTGGGTATAAGTAGGAGGTCTTGTGGAGTCTTTAAGTTATTATCATCCATCTTGGAGAAGATGATGTGAACTTTGAAGAGCTAGTAGTTGCAACTTCAAAACTAGGAGATTTATTGGTGGGCTTGCGAGCACAAGTTGAGATTTACTTAGGGTTTTCTTCCAGATTGCAGATTTGGACTAGTTGGGCTAGGGTTTGGATGGGATCTTGAGGGATCTTGCAAAAGTATTATTGTAATTGTTGTTGTGTTTTGTCATAACTCAGAAGGCCTTACAATCGAGCACATTGCATGTAAAGAGTTATATTAATGAATAAAGAGTTGTGATTTGGTATCAGATCTCGCATTCTTGTTGTGTTTCCACTGTGTGGTTATTTGTTGGGGTCTAGGACATCTCCTTTGGGGATTCTCCTACCTTGCACTGCATCATTTTTCAATCTCTTAAATTAAAAGGAACACAAATTGGGAATTAATCTAGGGTCTAGACTAAGAAATCATAACTAATGTCAAGGTGTGGATTCATTATAAGTTGCATTGAGTGAGATTTTAGTTTAGGCATCTTAACAATTTCATTTATTTTCTCCAAGTGTGTATTTATTTTGAACTTTAGATTAGGTGTTTAGTTTAACTTAAATATCAAATGTGATTCAAAATTAAATAACTAATTTAGTCCCTCAACATAGATTAAATGATGTGCTTGATATTAAGTGTAAGAGTGGTTCAATTTTACCCTTCAATTAAAGTGCACAAGTTCAAATATGTTGTTAAATTAGGAGTGTAAGTTAGATGTATCCATTCCCTTAATTTACTTTCTTCATCCCTTGTGCAAATAAAAACTATAGCTTTGATCAACCTATGACCTCAAATTGATACTCTTAGGTACAAACTGGGGGATTTCCATAGGACCAATCCTAGATTGAAATGAGAATTAATTAGAGACCAAAGTTTTACTCTACACACACCATCTAAATAACATTCTAAATACTCACAAATACCAAATCATACACACAAATCAAAGAAAAGATAGATTATTCACTAATTTTAGATCACTCACCAATATTTCATTAGTAAATCAATAGATGATATCTATTATAATATAAACATATAGGGAACACTTTGAATATACATTCTACTTATTAATTTGCCTCAAATATATATAAAATAGCATTTTTCTCTTAAATTGGAAGATAATTTTTTAATCTTCATTTTAACTTTTTATGACCTCCACTCCTCTTAGGAATTCACGTAGTTTGACTTTTCTTCTTATATAAGTTTTAAAATGATTTTTATCATTTTATATTTTCATCTCTTTTCTATATTAATTTGGGGATTCTTGTGTCAAAAGATACTTAAAACCCCAATTTTCCTTTTGAAGGAGTGCTAATCTAAACATTAATATGTCTTCCCACTCCAATGATGATTATATATTATCTAATAATAGAAATACAAAAAATTGTATCAAGAATCATCCAAATCAAAATAGAAAAGCTTTTAAGAAGCCCTTGTTGTTCTTCCATTTAGCTAAAAGTTCGTTAAAATCATAATCACACAAAGGTTTGATTATGTTTCTATAATTTTATTTCCCATCAATGTAGCATCATTTTAGTATTGTCATAATTTCTTTTATAGTTTGGAATATCATTATGTTAGTGTTTCATCTTTTATTTGTAAAGTAGCTAAATTTGCAATAACACATGACATGGACTATAGTGTGTGAGGATGACTTAATTAGGGTACATAGATATTGACATGGCACAACCACATCCTTAGTAGTGAACTCCATCTTTTTCTTCAAGTTGTTTTCCCTTCTAGTCATGATTTTAAATTTAGTTTGTTAGTTTGTATTTATTTTTATAAATTAATATTTTATTATTAAAAATATGGGAGACACAAATATAAGCTTATCTAATTAAAATCAAGATACTATGTATTTCTCATCTTTTTTTTCAATATAAATTACATATATATAGGATTTTTTAGATCCAATTTTAGAGGGAAGAACTTTCCATATATATATATATATATATATATATATATATATATATATATATATATATATGTTAGAATTAAATCATGGACAAAAATAACAATTACATTCAAATATAAACAATATTAGAAAATAATAGATCACACAGAAAATAACACAAGACACCAAAATTTAATGTGGTTCACCCAATCCTTGGGATACGTCCACCAAACAACAAGTTCGATATTATTACGATCCAGTGATTACAACCTAATTACAATCCATAATCCCTTATAAATTAATACCACCGCAAGAACCAATTTTTGCATCACAACAATGAAACAATCCCTAACCCTAAGCCATTTTATACAAGTATATTTACCACTTTAGGGTTATAATTGATAAGTATATGTTAGCCCAAAATCCCAATAAAATAGGGCCCTAATTTTTTTTCGGCACCAAAAAATTATGGAGCATGTACAGTACTTCCTTGATCAGTCACCACAATCTAACAATACACACACACACACACACACACACACACACACACACACACACACACACACATCAACTCATAAGGAAATCCTAACTAAATGATTTTACACCTAGAATAGATATATGAGTTTTTTTGTAACTCATTATTATTTTATCATTAAATTATTCTAATTAACATACCTAATAGACTTAGTGATGTAGTATTCCTAACACCCCCCATGTTCCATCATTCTCTAAATGTGGATAAGTAGACCCAGTAATACTTGATGAGAAAATCTAATAGTTCATCTTAAGATATGATTAGGGACATGTATTTACATCTTCTCATGAGAATAAATAATGGAACTAGCCTCACTACCTTCACTATACTTTCATCTAAGAACATGCACAAATATATCTACCCATGGAACCAAGGATAGGGATTAATACATCTATCTTGGTCTTACATCATGTTTGGAAAGGTAAAAACACATATTTCTAGGATCAATGTTATGATTAGGGATATAGACGTCTACCCATTGAACCAAGGATAGGGAATCACACATCTAGATTGGTCTTACACCATGTTCGGATAGGGATAAACACATATATCAAAGACCAAGGTCATGAATATAAACACATATCCAATAACTATCACTAACTCTTTTGGTTGGAAAAAATAGTTCTAATCAGTTACACCATCTCTTGAACATGGACAAACACATTTATTTACAAATAACCAAGAAATATGATTGGGGGCATACAAATCCATCCATAGTATAAATTTTTTGAACACCAAGCCCTCATTGTCATGTACATAAACATCATTATAGTTCATTACCACTCTAATCACAAATGATGTAAGGTGATTTTTGTTGCCACTAGGAAATGATCTTGACTTTAATAATTTTGGCACAAATATTGTTGTCATCAACTTGGCACAATTTCATGACCTCATCACTAGTAGCTGATGAGAAGTTGTTGAATGTTCTCCGACCAAATTTGCCTCCATCCTTAAATTATTTTACTACTTAGAAAAAATATTTTACCAAAATCTTGTATCTAAATATGAGATCTGAATAAAGAAACTATAATTTATAGTATTTTAAGATCCTATTTAATAGGAAACAACTCTCAAAATATATGAGTTTCTTTAACAAGTCATAGCTTAATCCCAACTAAATGTTTTTACACTTAGAATAACTATGTGAATTTTTTCCTAATTAGAAAGCCTAATAAACTTAATGATACAACATTTATAACATTTATAACCTAGCTGTTGTAGGTGCTAGTTGTGGAGCAAGCGTGCTAGTTGCTGGTCTAGGCAGTTTTTTTGGTTTTTTCTTTTTGCTTTCCATCTTGTTTAAACTCTAGGTTCTAGGTCCTTGTAAAACTTGGTCATCTTTTATGGTTTAAACTTTTGGTTTCAGGTTCCTTTAAGACCTAGCTTTGTTGTTTTAAACTTTTGGTTTCAAGTCTTAGTAAAACCTAGTTTTGTTGTTTTAAACTTTAGGTTTCAGGTCCTTGTAAAACCTGGTGGAGCTTTAATGTTTATCTTTAGTTTTTTGTAAAGGGTTTCGGGTCCCTTTAAAACTTGCTTTTACTGTAATCTAAAACATTTATAACCTAGCTATCTTCCTCTTTTACTTTTGCAAGTAATGGAAACTTTATCTAGATGGGATTCAATTTGATTTTTATTTCCTAGAAAGAAATACATTTAAAAAAAAAAAACACAACATAGTTTTTTGGTTTACATTAATTTAGCTAACCAACACATTCTCTATTGTGATGCCTATTTTTATGTATTTTACAATATATTCTCTCTTTTTTATATTATCATTTATAAAAGTCTTTAAAACTTAGGAATGTCATAACCTAGATCAATAAATGTTGGAATTTTCCAATATTAGTCAAGTTATGAAATTCAAGCAATTGCATGCTTTGATACAATATTGGGATTAATTAGAAATATAAAAGCACAATAAACTTCTACATAATTAATCCAAATTAGCACTATAGCACAAATGAGAGTGTAAAATGTACATATAGAGACCTTGTATATATAAGAAAGGAATTGAATGTGAAAAGACAATAGTGAAACTCTAAAGACACCTCCAAAGATGCAACACTCAGAAGCTCACATGAAAAACATGTGAGCACGTGGCAAATATACATGTACTAGGTGTATATTGAACCATTTTAAATATCTATAAAAGGATATAAGCTCTTGAAAAAAGAATAAAATTTTTGACCTTGAAACCTAATTTGAATAAATATGAGACACCAAATAGGATATTGAATGAAATGACATTTTGGCAAAGTGATTTTTTTTTTTTTTTTGCAATAGTTTTTGAATTGGGAATTTCAACATAGGTTCTAGATAAAAGAATTATTAGAGGGGGTAAAATCATAAATCAAAGTAATAAATGATAAGTCTAATTTATTATTGTACTATATAGGATCTTTGGGAACAATCACCAATATTTGTATTCATATAAATACTCTCTATTGAAATAATTTCTTAAATATAGTAAAATTATTTCTCTATCAATATAACAATCCAAATATACATGATTGAATGTGATTTTGTCTTCTTTAAACAAGTCCATATTGACCAAGAATAATAATTAATATTTATAAATGTTATGGTATAAAATATTAATTATAAATTATAATGATGAATCTATACCATTTAAATTAATCAATTCATAATTAAAACTTAAAAATAAATGAATTAAGGGGAAGAATTTCATGCCTGGAATATCCTCCAAATGTACCAACAACTTCATCTACACATGTAAACATAGTTGTGAATGCTCCACAAAATAAGCTATATCGAGGTCTTTCCTTCAAAGCTCTACATATTATTCCACCTCTCATCATTTTCTTAGTTCCATTTATCCTAAAGAAAAATATTTTTTAGAGAAAAATTAAATTTTCTATAAGAATACAACCTCCAAGAACAAGATTCCAAGTAAAAAAATTCTTAACTAACAAAGTTTTCTAATTTGGAAGTTATGCTTTATTGTTTAAAATATATACTACTAAAATTAATTTTTTTGTATAATCTATACTTATATTAAAGTTATAATTACTTAAAAAATCAAGATTTGGTAAACTTAAAAAAATTAAGACTTAGTAGATTTAAAATATAAGACTTGGTATGCTTTTAAATATAAAAGTTAAAATTCTAAAATGTTGATTATTTATTTTGATAAAGGTAACACAATCACTGATTTGTTAATAATAAAATATATTTATATAAAGGCCAACCCCTTAAATATTAAACACATACATCATGGCTAACATAATATAAAAAATATCACTCTCTTAACATACTTGAAAGCACATACAAGTATCAACTATTGAATGCCATTTTCACTAGATGCTAAAAACATGCTTAAAATAAGAAATGGTGACAAATTCCAAAAACCAAAAAGTCTAATTGTGTGTATAGAGACCATAAAATTGATGCAATCAATAGATGAAAGCATTGATCCCATTGCTTACAGAAGCCAAAGTAGAAGAATTAACACCTCACCAAATTGACCATTGGAACATAATTGTGAACACATAACTCAACATCTTAGGAATTGAGATCTTCTAGAGGTGAGGTTGAGATAAACAAAAGAATAGAGAGATGAACATAATAGATCATAAGCATATGCAAAGTAAAAAAAGTTCTAAAAGGAATTTTCCATAGTTTTGTCCATGAGGGATAGTCATATTGGATAAAAAACAACCATTATATCTTCAAAAGTGTCAAATAATTATTAATTTTTTTTTAAAGATGAGATCTACATAGATGGGTTGACCATTAAATCAATCTTTGATAGAAAATAACCATTGAGGATGAACCCAAATTTAAATAGTGTAATTACAAATTTGCTTCGAATTTGTTTTAGAGTAAAGATGAAAGGTTGAACATAAATATTTCTAATCATCAAGACCATTGCAACTTAAATGACTAGAAACATACAATTGTAAATAAATTTGGAAGCCACCACCAAAAAATAAGCATAGGGGTTGGAAAGAAGTCACCCTTTGCCAATAATAAAATAAAGAGAAATTTCACACATGAGGCAAGAAATTATAAATCTTTGCCATTTTTCTTTATCATATTAAAATTTTAGAAGTGTTGTTGCCCCTAAATTTGAATATTTTGGTCTCTTTCCTCTTCAAAGTTTAAAATTCCCCCATTAGGATCATTCCTGCATTGTCAACCTCATTACCTCTTCTAATCACTCAACTGGACTGACATGTTGGGTACTCACATTTATCTTTCACTTAACATAAGTTTGAAAATCCCCTCAACTTCACCAACTATGTTAATTCCTTACTTTGGATGGTTGGGTGAAATCTCAAATCATAACTCCTACAAAAAGTGTGAGGTACTGAATGAGTCCTTGATTATCAATGATGAAAACTTTGCCTCATCAAATCCAAATAGCTGGTGGATCGAAGTAGTGATCAAACTTGGATTTTTTTGATTGGTTATTTTATTCCCACCAACCACATACTTTGTGATTACATTGTGTGGTACCTTTTTGAAGGCACAATATTTCCAAATCCTTAGAAAGCATAGATTTTAAATGGATAGCCTAATGAAGTGGATTTATTAAGGTAGTAACATAATTTTTAATAGATAAAAAAATATCATTTTTCATTGTCAAAATTAAATGAGGTTAGAGTTATATTGCAAAGAAACATAGTGGCATTTCTAATTTATTTTCTACTAGTCAATTTTTTTTCTAAAAAATGGAGCTTTCATCAAGTGATAAATGTGAAGTAAAGATCCCATGACTTTCATGCAACTTGATTTGAGTTGGCTTGAAGTAGAAAAAGTTGATATCATCTCCCAACTACACTCACTTTCATGGAAGGAGAAGACTGGTTTTGCTACATATCGCAAGGGAATCTTCATCATGGAGGAAGAGGAAAAATCTATTGAACTTCAACACCTTTTCATGGAAATACAATTGGAAGTAGACATAAACCTTTCACCCAAGGATGTTTAATTATTCTACTTCAACATACAAGGTAGCCTTTTATAAATAGTTGTATTAATGATAACTTTTGAGTGCTAAAAATTATTTCCATACCAATTGCTTTAAAAAATAGTTATCTCAAAACAGACAGTTTCATATATAAGATCTTTAAAAAGCTAAAGGGAGACAAAAATGGCTTTGAAAAAAAGGATTTTGGGATGTACCATTTTTGGTAGTGAATATTTAAAACTGTGTCATTTTTTTAAAGCATATTTGAAATGGAAATATATATTAATATGATGTGTTTGTTATATTCCTTTTGCATTATAAATCAACATTTGAGTTATGATTGTTTTCTCATGGTCTTGTCTATCTTATTTGGTTACAAATGCTTTCACAAAACTTTACGTACTAGAATACTAAAATCCATTGGATTAAAATTGTCCATCCAGTTTTCTTTTCTACGTGTTACATAATAGAATGAGCTTTGTGTCATTTCACCTTCCCTTTCCTATCCAAAGTTTCCTTTCACATCTATGTCATTATTATGTGAGGATGTTAGTTCACCTTTCATTCCTTTTGATTAAAAGCATACCTATAAAATTCCAATTCCATCATAAGAGGGATATATACATTGAAAATTCAAAATAATACCATTAATGGTGATCTCTCCAAGTAAGTTTTTATATGTTTATCTATAATTTTGGGTATAAGGAGTCATTTTAAGGTTATTTTAGGAGGGGAAAATGTGCAACAAACTAAATTTTGGCAACTCTTGTAGGGATAGGAAGATTGTTCAATTTAGTGCCATACTATTAGCACTTATATTCCCTTTGTTATTACAAGTGATTGAGTGAGTGATTAATATCTAGGCATAAACAACTAACAATAACCCCTAATAAAAACAAAAACTATAAAGCATGTACACTTGAATAAAAGAGAAATTGAATTGTACACAAATGTCTAAAATATAGATTGAGATGGGAGGTCATTGTTGGGTAGGGAGACCTTGTCCAAAAAAATGACCCACTTTGCATGTATCAAGATTTGGAGTCCCAAGACTCTGTACAAGGATCCAAAAAAAATTACCCACCTTTAAGAGCTTGAGATCACCTAAAAAAACCCCAACTTGGGTCAACATTACCCCAGGTGACCTTTTCTTGCTTTTATTTTTGAGATTGTAGACCTAGGTCTATATGATTTCCTCTTGAGGTGATTTCTTTTTGGTGTCTCTACCAAAACTCTTAAGTAAACCTAGATCTATACATAAGATGAGAAAATGGTGATTAGATTTGTATATAAACTTTCCTCAAAGTTAAACCATAGGTCAATTATCAAACTTACATTGTTGATGAATTGAAATAGAAATTTGAATTGAAATGCTTAAATGAAAATACTTAATTGAAAAGATTATACCCCCAATTGATGATGCAATGCTAGATTAGGATATGTCCTCTATGTATTAATGCACTAAAATATTGAAACATCATAAAATCATAGATAAAACATAATTAAAGATGTCTTGATATTCTTTTTTCTCATTGGATCAAATATGATCATGAAGTGATATTGTGATGATTTACTAATGAGATATGATAAGTTGTAGAAATGAATTGAGAGAGACACCTTATATAGAGATCTCAAAGAGTAATCAAAATTTGGATGAAATTGAATTACCATATTTTCACATAAAGGGTGGTTTATAAATGGTAAAATGACTATATTATGATACAAATTAAGGAAAAATCTCTAGGTCAAGACTTCTCCAAGTAACGTTGTCTAGGTCAAAGTTGCATTGGCTAATATCAACCCAATTAAAATCACCCATTTATTTTTAGGGATGGGAGATTATACTTCTAAATAGACTAAAGTTATTGGTGTGAGGAGATATGACATTTAGATTGGGGAAAATATTTCATGAACTTTTAAATGAGGGTGGATTTAAAATGAATTTAAATAAAGGGCATACTCAACTAACTTTAAGGGCCCTAATAATGAAGTGTTGATATAATAAAGTGGAAGAAGACTCATAATAATAATTTAAATCAATAAACGTCCTCTAATGCATGAAGGAATGATAAATACCAAAATGACTTGTTTTAGGAGAGTATGAAACTAGACACCCTAATTAAAGGTGTACAATTTATGATGCTATAATAAGAGACTATATTTTTCATGTAGGCATTGGATGGATTTTTAACATGGTGTCATGGAACCTTTTTTGACTCATAGTAATGTTTATGGTGGAATTTTGAGTCCCTATATTGAGGAATTGAGTTAGAGACAATATGCAATATTTTAAAAGTATACACATGCTATTATTTTTAGTGCAATAATGAGTAAATATCTATGTATTGACATCTCGTTGAAGAGAAATATAGACTTCCCCTCTTTTCTTAGTGGAGGCTTTTTTCTCAAAAGGGTGTCTCCATTTAATCATATTATTATGTGATTAGGTTTCTATGGTGTTTTCTATTTGTTAATATAGATCATAAATTTTATTTATATTTTGTAAGTATATTTAAATGTGGTTTATATTAATTTGAAGCTTCTTATATTGTTTTCTACCCTCTATCTTCTAAAAAAAATAGGCCTAGAGACTCCAAAAATAACTAGAGACGTCATATGAGAAAGAAATATTATAATTTCTTTCTTTTGTATACTCCACTTGTATGAATTGCTATATTTGTAATACTATTTAAAGACACATCAAATCTCATTCAAATTTTTAAGTGTTTAAAAGACTATAGAAGAAGAATTGGATTAAAAGAAATATATGACCACTTTTCTACTATGATAGCACCAAGTGACTATATTGAAATGGCTTGAGTTGTACATGGGTTCCAAACATTGTTAGAAACCTCCCAAATAGGAGATTGAATCAATGTAGTTTCTAAAATAAATTCAGAAGATGCATATTAGGTAAAGTATAATTTTGTGAAATAGTAAATTTCAATATTGAAGTTTTGTAGATGCATCTTCAAATATCGTATGCCAAAAATATCCTTGGAAGGGTTTCACATTCCATCAATATCACTTTTTGCATTTGAGAAAGAAGAAATCAAAATATTCTATGTAGACACAATCTCAATAGAGATCTTGAGCTAATTTACTTTATACACATAATGGGTCTTGAAGAATTAAAAGGAAAAATAAAAGATAACTAGAACATATCTTTTGAATATATAATAATACTTTCTCTATCTCTTCTTCATGTCTTTATAGATCAAATTTTTGTGACTCATATACTAATTTACTTTCTCTAAGATCTAAGTCATCATTTATCATATGATTCTCTATAAGCATGATCATGTTTTAATTCTTTAAGGCATCCCTATCAAAAAGCATGGATTAATTCTTCTCTTCAGGAGGACTCATTATCTAATTGTTCCCTAAATGGGCACTATTATGTTCTTGATTTTCTTCATTTCATCTATCATTTCATTTTAATTCTTTAGGTACCACAAATTGATCTTCTATAATTATTTATAGTTTGTTGAAAACTTGTTGATGTTGTATTCATCTTTTGAATGTAAATTTTTACATTATCTAAAAATTTTCAAGGGCTACATTTAATTGGATAATCCATTTGCCAAATATTTCAACATACATATGAATATTTTTTTGATTGGTAATGGCATGAAGCTGAAGATTACTTTTTATTATTTTATTTATTAAGATTAATTATTGTTATATGTTGAGCTGGAGTAGACTCGAACCCAAGACCTCCAAGATGAAAATCTCACAACTTACCATCGCATTGTAGGTTGTTGCCTAACACACATATGACTATTAGTTATGTTTATGATTATTGTATTAAATCATAATATTAAGAGATGTGCATGTACAAACCAATAACTACAATAAATATGTAACATACTAAAGATAAAGATAAAGATAGTAGCCCTTCTAAAATTCTATATTTAACAACAACGTTTCTAGATATATAAAACATGGTACAATAAAATCCAAGTATCTCCATTGAGAACCATGGTATGAATGTAGTAAGAGGATATCTTTCTTTGAAAAGTGATTTTTATCATGGTTTCAACCAAAAGAATAGAGCTAATACAAATTTATTTGAGGGCTTAATTAAAAAAGAAAACCCAAAAGAAAATACTCACAAGAATTTCAAGAATGAAATCCAAAACTAACCCAGGATCAAAATGTCAAATACGCTAGAATACACGAAAATGTAGTAATGTATACTCTCACACATAACTTCTAGATGTGTGAGAAACCTTTGGAGAAGGAAATTTTATTGTCTAAATATAAACTAAACTAGTTCTTGAAGGTAAAGGGATGGGATGTAGAGTATTCAAAACAATAAATTTAAGGGTTATAGAAATAAAATAAAAAACATTGGTAGTATGACACCAAAGAAAAATATGAATTCACCCTCACTTCAATGCATAATTAATCCTTATCCTTAAAAATGCAAACTATTTTGGTAGGGCAACCTCAATTTATGTTACATTAATCTATTAGTGCAAAAATATAAATATTATGTTTCTATCTAGAAGCATAATTATTTGTATTTGTGTTAGAAATTAGTGTTCACATTAGTTAGTATAATAATGTTCTTGAAGTGAAAATAAAAGTATGTTGTAGTAATGATTCATAAAACTATTCTAGGTGATAGTGTAATCATCTAAGGAGTGTTTATTTTATGTTGGCATTATTGAAATAAATCAATTTATTAAGGATTTATTTTCTATGAAATACAATATTAGAATCTTATAAATGTATAATATTTCATTGAATGAAAAGTGTGAATAATAAGAATTATTATTCACACATAAAACTATATTGTGTTAGACCACTTTCATATTTCTTATAATAATTACATGTCAAACACAAGACACATTTAGAATGCAAACTAGGGCACTCTCTAGAATAAGGTACAATAAAAAAGAGTTTAAAAGAACATCCATAAACAAAAGGATAAATAATACTTATCAATTAGAGATCTTTGAAAGATAAGATATAGCCAAAATTGTAGAAGACAAACATAATCTATTAATAATGATACATATTTCATACCATTTTTGGGTGTTCCCACAAGAAATAATTTAACTTGTACACATCATGCATCTATAATTTAGACATCTCATTTCAAAGAAATGAACTATAATATTCTAGATTATACAAAGATATAAAACTGATCTAAATATGAAGGTGCATATTTATATCCACTAAATGCATCGACAATTGGTTTTCAAATAATCACATGGATTAAAAATAATAATAATAAATTTATTATAAATTAACAAATTATTTATTACATACATGTGGAAATCAAGAGTTGGATGATAAATGTTAGCATCATTGGTGCATGAGAATCTTTGACTTTAAGAAATAACCCTTAAGAAGAATAATTTTCCATTTACTTTTATTCATAAAAATATTTCCGCTTCGGCTTCTATATCAACACTCACATAGGGGATATGAGCTATTTGCTAGATACATTAATGATTGGTTCTCTAATAATATGTGCATTAAAAATAATATGAGCCCATCTAACATTAGTTGATAAATTATTAGAAGATAAATATTGAAATCATAACTTGCATGTGAAGGCTACCATCATTTATGCTAGGGCATCTCAAGGTTTCAACAATTGACATCACCAATTTTTTCTACTTTATTTATTTCCATTAATAAGGATCTTAGTTCTTGAACATGAAAAATCTTATTGATTTCTTTGTTTACTTCATTATTATATCTCATGTGATTTGGGATGTTGCACCTTGGAGAGTATCTCTTGCCATGTATAGTTGGTTCATAATAAGTTTCAACATCTCTTCGAATAAGAGGGTATCTATGATGATCTTTGGCATACAAGAGAATCCATAATGCATCATGTTAGATACAAGTTACATGACACCACATCTTTGAATTATCCTAATCAAGATGAGGAAATTTTAAGGAATAGTGCAATCAAATAATCTATAGCTAGGTGTAACATAAATCAATAAAGCATATTGCACATGATGAATATAAAATTCCAACATAAATGGAGTGATATTTCAATTAGAAGCTACGTAGCTATTGGATGAGACTCCCTTTCATAAAGGGGCTACATTTTGAAGATTCATGTACAACTTTTAATTTGGGTTGTGATTAGACTTAATGCTTATAAATTGAAGTACATTTAGCTTCCATGAAGAGGATTGACAAGTAGAAAGGAGTGTGTAGTTTCTCTATGTTTGCAAGTTTCTAGAAATTTGTTGAGCATATAAACTAATGGTTGTAAGCATATGAGTTTAAAGGGAATTGGTTGTTCATGTACATATGTTGATCCATAAGTTAAAGTATTGAATGTTGTTGATATTTTGGTAGGTTTAGTAAGATAAACCTGGGAGATCAAAGAGAAATTAATATAATTATAATCATTCATATATATTCGCTTGAAGAAGCCAAGTAGTATGATGAGGAACAAAAATAGTTTGGAGGATTGTGAAGATAAACTCACCTTCTCATATACCCAATAATGACAACTAAGCACAAGGAACACAACATCAAACATATAAAAAAGGCCAACACTGATCAATGGGCATTAATAAGCCACAAGGAAATATGATAAAACAAAAAAAAATGTTGGTTCTATGATCGATCTCACAAAGAACACCACTTGTGAGCGAATGTAGAGAAACATGTTCCTGCACCTCCTACCATGTCAAATGCCTAGAAAACAAATTCCCAAACTCACAACAATGTGGGGCCTCAAAGCTCTGATACCATGTGGAGACTTCACAACAAATCTTGCTTGGAAATCAAGTAAACATAGTGAATGCCAAGGTGCCTGACACCTTAAGTAGTCGAGTGACAGGTAGTGCTGAGTTGCTTGGTGACAATGGGACCTGAGTGACTTGATTGACAAAAGGAAAGAGCTTAGCAATCAAAGACTCAGTCAACACTACACCAAGTGAACTTGGTTGACAAGGGAACTGAGTGAACTTGGTCAACTCGATTAGGAAGGGGACCAAGTGAGCTCAGATAATAAAATTATTGAGTGAGGTTGGTCAACACTAAGACTAAATGACTTGGTAAACATAGGAAGGACTCAGTCAACACTAGAATTGAGCAAGGGCAAAGAACTAGGTTTACTCATATACTGAGTTACTTGGTGACTGACCTACAGTCTAGTTTCTTCAACCATTAAAACATAGAGATAAGAACAAAGAACTTGGAACTTTGATCTTCTCAAATACTAAACCCAATGTAGAATAGATAGAAAGAAGACAATAATGAGCCAAATGACTGGATCAACTAATATGCTTGTTTGCTTGCTTTCTATTCATAAATTGATTCAACTATTACAAATCTGGGAGCACATGGCATCAACCAGAATCAAAATACTTTAACCTACAACTTCTATTTGTAATATAAACTTACAACACTACAAGGCTACGTACAATAACACTTGGAGCAATCACTACTTCTCAGGACAACAAAATGAACATACAGAGAACAAGGAGACCAAGACTTGTGCTGCTGCAACTTCTAATCTTCTTCCTGACTTCCTAAACCTTCCTTCTACTCTCTGAAAGCTGTATTCTCTTCAACTAATCTCTGTTCCTACTTTTTTTTTCTCATCAAATGAATGAGCATATTTTCCCTTTGACTTGTCTCAAAAACTTTCCCTCTCTTTTCGAAATTCAAACTCACTTACTGAGTTTAATGTCTCTGACAGGTAGGTGTGTGGTTGGCTTAAGGGGCAACCGACATATTTCAACACATGTGACATTAAATTGGGTGAGTTGAGAGTTGGGAGGATAGGGTTGTACATGGAAGACTCATGTGATGAAAAATAATTGATTCACGCCAATTTACATGGTATCCACATAAATACTAGGCATGAGGATATAGACATAATGTCAAAAATCTAACGATGCCCAATATTGGTGAAGGGAAGAAAAATTCTAATGCATCATTTAAAACACAGACACATCCTCATGGTTTTGAATGATATGGATAGTAAGGGACAAAGACCTTTGACCTAGGCATACCACTGACAAGGATTCAAATAATATTGATAATATTATAGGACTGCCTTCCTGCTATTTGAAGAGCTTTTGCTAGTAATGGAAGAAGAGTATTTTTGCAGAAGTATGATCGTAAAAAAAAATTGTATAGAATTTAGATTAGGATGTCGCATGCATCGATGCCTCATTTCCTTAGGAAAAGGATTTGATTTATCACACCACCAAAAGGGTTACAAAATACCAAGTTTAAGAGGTATTTATTTTGATATTTGTTTCCAAGAATGTTATTGTAGGAAGAGGGAGATTAAGATTCAGAGGGAGCCTAACATTTCATTAGAGGCAACCTTGAAAGAGAGGGATTGTGACACTTCTTTCAAGGTTAAGGAGGATTGATATTAAATTTAGAGGGAGTCAAAAACTCTATCAGAAGAATCATTGGATGAGGTGCTTAGATGATTGATATTTAGAGGGAGTTTGAAAGTCCTTATGTGTGACTATTTGACATTAACATGCCTACCCCATTTGTACATCATGAGGGAGAAATGACTTCCAAATGATGACACTTTTATTTGCAAAATTTATTGAAAGATGATGACCTTACAATAACTTACTTTTCTATTATGGTGGATATCTTATGATATCTATGCAGATCATGATAGATTATATCTTGTAGGGTGGACGTTTATTAAGACGAGAGGCTTTCTATAGTGGAAGCAATGATCAATGTAAAATTTTTCCATTTAAAAAAAAATTGATGTGCAACTAGCTGTTCAAATTAGCACTATTGTTAAAAAAAGTCATTACATATCTTTACAGTTACAAATCTGACTTCACAGGAACAAAGAAATCACTGTTACATGCAATACCAATGAATGGAAATTGTGCAATTCTATAATTAGATCATTGTGCATGATGTGTTCAATTAATTTCATCTCATTTTTTTGTAGAGGAAATATGAGTAAAAATTGTAGAGGAAATATGACTAAAATTCAAATGATGTGGAGATGTTGAAGCAACAGGTGAGGGGGGATCTTGATGTGCTCAACGAGGTTACCCTTGTAAAGAACACCATGCTCCACATCACAACATATCATGGAAGTAAGGATTTCATTAAAATGTTGATTGAAATAGCTGATTTACAGGCAGATCTGCAAGGCAAAGGCAGGGTTGAGTTCTTGGCTAAGCAGAATTTGTAGGGGAACACGACATTGCATGACGCAATGAGTGCAAGGAAATGCATAGATAGTTGAGATGCAAAAATGACCATATTTAAAGCCTCCTTGTTAGGTCATTTGGACACCATGAAAATGCTTGAAAAGATGCTAGGAGAAACGCCATTGGAGATGTATAGAAGAAAAATGCGATGGTGAAATGCCTCTACACTTTGCCATCTTCAAAAACATATAGGTAGCTATGAAAATTTCAAATTTGAAAGTATTTTTCTGTTGAATTTAGTTAGGTAAAATCTCAAATTTGAAAGCAATCGTCTATTGAATTCAACAAAAGTCTGTGAAAATCTCAAATGCATAAGTAATCTTCTGTTGAATTTAGTAAACTTGCAATGGCTTCGATGATGAGCTTGGCATTCCAATACAAAATTCAGAGGACCATTATAATTCCTTTTCTATTTCTTCAAATGAGGTATTTTAAAATCCTTCTTCTAATTTTTCCTGAAAACTTGGATTTTAATGGCTTTGTGGATAACTGGTTTTTTGAGGATCATTTGGTAGATTACAGGCAGTTTGCAATGTTTTAACAATGGTGCTACCTTCGATCTTTCTAGATCAGACGGTTTATTGATAGAAGTTCTAGAAATGTCAGGGATTTGTATTAAATTGAAATTGATTATTGCACTCTTGTATGCAAAGATCTGATAGAAACTATTTCACAAGATTCTTTGTTTGAAGGAAAAAGAAAATCTTTTGTTAGAAATGTTGCTCTACATGTCAAGCACCATTGAATCAGTAATCCAACTTGGTCCAATGGCACAGTTATAGTCGTGAAGTTTTGAAATAGTATTTTCTTTTACAGATAATCAAAATAGTTACATTTAAGAACACAAAATTTGTTCAGGTTCTTTATAGAGACGATGAGTATTCTGTTTCACTTTTAATATAGCAATATATTTTGACACTTGAAACTAGAGATTTTGAGTCAATTTTAAAAAGAAATTCAAAT